>VTFQ01000008.1:3464813-3812313 GCA_036281575.1 Ancherythroculter nigrocauda | reverse complement strand
ATGTTTTTTTTGTAAATGCAGCCCTGTGAAGGACCCATCACACTGATTTAAGTGGTAACATCTGGGTCCTATTGAATGATTCATTTAAACCCTGGGAAAAAACTTTGCCAAAATGTATTTAAAATACATTTATTTCATACTAAGTACACTATAGCACAAATCCATTAATGTATTTACTGACATATCGCTTGAGACTTACTAATATATTATAATCTGACTTTATTTGGAGTACTTCTTTAGTGCACAATGTACATTTCAATATTGCACATATTGTACATTGTGCAATATTTTTAATATTGCACAATGTACAATATTAAGCCTAAAATGTGCTTTAATATCACTATTAGTAAGGATTGTATGTATAATATTATATGTCTTTAAATGCAAGATATTTAAAGTGTGCCAAAAGTAGACTTATAGTATACTTTTGGCACAAAAAGTTCCATTTTAGCACAATCAAATATACTTAAATATATCTTTAATTGTACCTCAGCACTAATTTCGGATAACCAAAATGCATTAAGTGCAAAATTAGTTGTTCCAATTAAGCACACTTTGAGTTTATCAAATTAGTACACCTTAAGTACAATTACAGGGTATTTATATTAAGTACATAAATATGTAAATGTATTTGTAGTATACTAGGCATAAAATAAATGTATATTAAATACATTTTTGTATATATCTGTTTGGTTTTAAGAGTCATTTGGTTGTGATTTGCGCTGTTTGCTTATAGAAACAACTTATTTGTTCATGAATCAGACCGCACAGGTTGTGCTTGTGCTGTAGGTAGGTCTAGTTTCAGGCGAACGGATCGCACTCAACACAAAAGAAACTTGTTTTTGCAGTTAATTTGTAGTACAGTTAATATTTTCTTCTCACATTCAATTTGGACTACAAAAGCGGTTAAATATGACTTATTTTGCCACGATGTAAGTAAAGTAGGGTTCGAGCTTTCGCAGAAAACGCTGACACTGAGTGAAAAGATAGATCCAGCGATTTTAAGAATCAAATGACATGTTTCATAGTCACAAACATTAAAACTTGAAAGTCTTTAAATTCTTGCATCTCAGATAGGCCTAGATGTGGGCAACAAACAACCAACAAATGAAGACACACAACGCTCTCCAAATACAAAAATATAAAAACATATTTACCAGTCAAATGTTTGTAATAATTCCGTTTTTTTAATGTTTTTGCAAAAAGTCTCTGTTCACCAAGGCTGCATTTATTTGATCATAACAGTTGTGAGAGGTATGAAATCTTTCCGATCACCAAGGAGAGGATACGCACAGGTCCTAAGATGGCGGCCGCAACAAGAAAGTCACGTGACTGAAATCCATGAATAGAGGATATGCGCGCGACGTCACCGGGCGGCGACCGTTATGACTGCGGTTACACCCACTGAGTGGCAAAAGACTGAGTGGCAGCATTGGTTTTCAGTGTGAATGCCACAAAAAAAACACACAAAACACATCCAGAACGGGAAAGAGCTTTGCTATTGACTGTACAAATAGCTTTGACACAAAATCGGAGGTATATTTTTACAGAACGCTGAAAGCTACAGAAAAAAGTAGCAAATAGGTCGCTGCAATTCACAGAAACAGCTGGACTCCAGTAGAGAAACATGTTTTGCAGTTATCATTTTGTGTCAAAACATTGATTTAGACCTACCTATATTGGAGTTATAAAGCATTCACAGGCAGATTTGTTTTATGTATTTCCCTGGCATCGAAATCAGGCACATATAAATGTCAGGAAACACGATTCCTGGCTGCATGTCAGTATCCATGGATTAGTTTCTTTGACATGTTAAGGAACACTTTTTAGCCCAACCTTTAGTGTAATCGTTTGTTTTACTTGTGTTTTCGCAGCTTCCCCTATTAAATCCAGTCATGAAGCAGGTTCTTTTGCCACTCAGTCCAGCTGAGGGAGCGCGTTCTAGCAGGAAAGTGATGTCAATGCATACCCTCTACACAGCTAAAAATAACTGCAAGCGGATGACACCACAAGCCAGACACATTCAATTTACAAATGGCCACGCTCTGCAGTCTTTAGGCTGATTTATACTTCTGCGTCAGACCTATGCCAACGTATGCCATCTTATACTTCTGCATTTTTGTCATTGGGAGTGGTTCTAGCTGATCAATCACAGCAGAACTTGCGGTCTGCGTAGAATTGATGTGTTGTGATTTTTGGAGAGGTGCACGTCAGGTTACGCCACGTGCTACACACAACCTACGACGTAGGTTCGACGTAGGTTATCGTGAAAAATAAGGTGAATAAAGAGCCATAAACTATATTTCATGCTCTGTTTCTGCCCACAGAGCTGGCACTGTTGCCGTTATCTGGCTGGTTTCCATCGCCATGGCCCTACCTAAAGTAACATACATCCAGTTCGACAGCGGCTGCACGTGGTCGGTGGGTCGAGGTCACTGGCTGGGCTTCCTCGTTCCAGCGTTCCTGGTGTATTACGTGGCTCCTCTACTCTGCATCGCCCTGCATTGCGGGCTCATCATCACACACCTGTACCGCTGTCGGGGCACCCTAGCCGCGGACCACCGCAATAAAAAAGCCACCGCCCTTCTCATCGGCTCCACGCTGGTGTTCGCCATCAGCTGGCTGCCTTATTACGTGCTGGAGTTTGTCAATGTTTTATCACCCTCCCTTAATTCTGTCAGCTCGCCCGCAAGCCCAGCCCCCAGCTCCGCCACCCCGTCATCAAGTACGGAGGTGTCTCTGCTGTGGGAGGTGACCTCACTGTCTGCCATTCTCCTGATCTGTCTGGCACCTTGCTGGAACCCGCCACTTTACTTCCTGCTATCCAAGCCAGCTTTGAGGCAACTGAGAGGGCTGCTACGCATCATGCACCAACACTGGAGAGCTGCTACCCTCCTACAGCACATAGTGCCAAAACACGCTCCCACTCAACCCCACTCTCAGCCCGGGTCTCAACACATACTACCAGCAGCGCAAGCACAATGAGAAAACGCACCCTCAGAACGGCATGGTAAGGTACAGCACATACCTGGAACACAGCAAAGCACACCCACACGCAACTACACACACGCCACACACACAATGACAGGTGTTTTCTGCCAGAGCATCCTCATCCCTCTCATGCTGGCGGAGATTGTGAGTTGCTTAGTAACACTACAGAGAGGAACAGAAACATAAGACCACGGACCTCTGCATTTATGGCTCAGCATCACATTTTACAATGTTCCAGCATGCCAGCTGCTCTCTTTCCCTCTCTCAAAATCTCACACCAGAAACGTATCACGGCAGATTTTTATCACCACACATTAGCATGTTCTCGATGACATATGTGTTCTTTTTTAATTCGCTTGTTTCTGATCAGAATAGATTAGATTTGTGTGGGCTGGTACTATATATCAGATAGATCGCCTATAAAGGCTAAATGTAGTGCGTTTGAGTCTCGCTCGCTGATCATTGGTGTTATGAATCATCAAAAATGTGCTGTAATGAGCTTTTTGACAGTCACACAAAAAAGCTTTGTGTGAAATGCAGTGCACTGTGATATAGGAAATGGGAAAAGTTTATAAATATGTTTCCCATTAATGGCTGAGAGAACGCAGCGGCTCTCAGAACTGTGTCACCTGCGGATGAGTCATCCTACTTCACAAGATTTTTCATTCTCTGCTAATATTGTAGCCAATGTAATAAAATGTGGATCTGAATTGATCCTGCACTTTTTCTTCTCCAATTTCCATTGCCCATGCTCATCCCTTCAAATCAGTTCATCTCTTTTGCCTGATCTGAACTGAGAGGAAGGATAGAAGAAAAGGATACAGCATACAGAGTTGAAAACCATTGTATTAGCATTGTACAAAAACCACGATATTGAGTACACTGACATGTAAATCATAATATTAGACAGTGTTGTTACCATTAACCAAAACTAAACTATTGTTTTGGTGATTGAAATAAGGCTGCAATACATATAAAACAGTTAAGAAATGTTACTTTGGAAACTAAGTGAAATAAATGCAAATTTCTGTCATGAAACTCTAGATAGTGCAGGCTAATAGGTCCTTTAACTCAACCTGCTCATAATCATATCATTATCTATAGGGCACAGCTGATTGGTTCCTGCTTTTTCAGTAGCCAATGAGCTTGCATGCTCAAACTTCAAATACATGGGTAACATTTGCCTTGGCAGTGCAGCACACTTTCAGAAACCCTCCACCTTCCCCAGCTCCACCTGTATAGATCTGCTACGTGTAATTCATGTACGCTATATTGTACAGCAGCAGCATGTCTTACTTGCTCACAGCAGTGTGTCGTGTATGTACTGTCTGATGTTCTTTGTCTATGTGTCAGTAAATCAAACCAGTGACTAAACGCTCAACTACATGTTGTTTCTCTTAGTAGGATGAAAATCATATGTTATTTAAGCGGTGGTTAAGTTATATATAGAAAACGATCAAAGAACGCTCCCTTTACAATCGCTGGAGCTGTCAATCAAACAGTTTTTCGTGCCAGAATTCGAAAGCATTCGTTAGTGAGTTGAGTTGCAATGACATTTCTGTGTTCGGCTACAATGTTGATCACTGCAACCTTTCATGCCACGATCTAAATATACTGCAATAGATCTAAATGTAATGCTTTTCCTGATTAGTTAACCCTGAGAGCTTTAATAGTAAAAACATGCTAAAAGTTTTTGAGAGAGTAATACTTAGCTATTCCATAGGCAAAGATGTCAGCCAATCACAGCAGTGGGCGTTTACACTGAAGTCTCACACAGACATGCCCCTTAAAACAGTGTTCAAATCAGAGGGCTAAAATCGGGGTAGGAAAAATGCCTTTTATTTCTAAATTATGACAGTTTTTGATGTAAAAAGCATACTAACATTATAAGATCACCCCTGGAAACATTATAAAACAATGCAGTTCATGACCCCTTTAAATACCATTTGAATATTAGTACCATTGTATATTTTAAAGTGCCATAGTATTTCCATTTGATACCATGACTGTACCAATACTTTTTTAAAACCATGGTATTACCATGATGTCAAGTCCAAAAAATATGGAAAATGCCATAGTTGTTTTGTTCAGGCATCTGTTTTTAACTTGGCACAATCATTTTCCAAGCCCATAAATGTGACAAAATGTTTGTTCTGGCTCCTCTCTGTCAATCATTCATCTCTCCAGAACAACAGATCTGTGCCCTTCCTCCATTTACGTTCTGAAATGCATCACAGAGTGGCATTCATGGTACGATAGTAATTTTCTCATTGTCAGTGTGCATTAGACATTGTGATCTTCGTGACTTCAAAGGGACATTTAATCTGCACCCAAGGCTGGTCAGTTCATCAAATAACAACAAGGTTAGAAATCATTTCTGGGATGGACGGAGGGATAATTCAGTAGAAAAGATCAAGAGGTTGGCTTTCTGATAACGCCTGATATTTGACAATAACGAAACCACTGAATGACTTTGTTTACGTGGGTTTTAAAGCTGACTGGAAAATTGGTTTGTTTTGTTGTAATCCCTCTTACATAAACCAGCACAACACCAGCCACGCAAGTGACCAATGAAATCATTTTCGCTAATCTGATGAGTCCTTTCAGACCTCAGTGAGCTAATGATGGTTCAAAAAGGTCGCAGTTAAAGTGCAGACAGGCTGACGAGAACAACGCTGAGAATGGGGGTGAGCTGTCTCACAAATACACTGACAACATCACCCATTCACCACTCTCGCAAGACATAGCCACTTAAACTCGCTCGTTATCTACTGTAATTATAACAGTCATATTTTGGGGGGTTTACTGAATAATTAGAGTTGTCAACGCTCACATCAAACTCCTTTCAGACTCACACAGAGACGACAAGTCTGATGAGATGCAATTAACACTGCAGATTAACAGGCTCATCTGCGACATGAGCTCAGCGTGCTCCACTTGTCCCTCTCGACCCTCTTTGTCATCATGTGAAGCTCCAGACCACCGCGGACTGAGGCGGTTTTGCTCGGTAGACTGTTGTGGAGCTGGCAATGTGACATGCAATCTGTCACATGTATCTGAAATATGATCCACTGCTCTAAAAAAAAGATCCACTGCTTTCCAAGAATGGCAACAGTAAGCTTATTACATCATGTTTCTTTAGTATACATACAGTATGTATCGAATCGTCTTTACTGATATATAACACTACAAATGCATTTACAAAGCAATTGCAGATGTGTATGATGAAGACAAGCACCAAATAAAAAGGCTACATAGATGACTACTACAATCATAACCTTCCACCCTTGGTCAATGGAGATGGGTTTATTAATGGCTGATTCTTAAGTCACAAAAATTCTGTTATTCTGAATAAAAAACTAATGAATGTGATGTCCATTGTGGTCTGAAGTGAATTAGAACATATTTGTGGAAGGAGAACCATTTTCATCAAAACACAATTTGGCAGACGTGGTACATGGAGATATTATTACACTACAAGCCAGAGGAAACCTTTCCAGAACGGAAGCATGATTTTAGGCCTAGGAGGCAAGGAAGGCAGTGCCTCCTCAAAAAACTGGATGAGGAAATAATCCATATTACAAAAATAAAACAATGCAAATATTACAAAATGTGACAGTAAAAGTGTATAAATCACTTGTTTTTCTAAAGTAACACTGTCCAACAGCGAAACCACCAGCGGGTAAAGTTTCAGCGGGAGCTCCGAGTCTCTCTTGCCTCCCCTGAGCCCATTGACTTTTTACAGACCCCCTAAAGCGTGCGGTAGGCTTAGTGGGGGGTAATCGAGAATGAATGGGTGAAGCAGAGCAGAGCAGAGTCAAAAGCAGGCTTGAGCAGAGGCAATACCTCCATCGCATTATTATTGGATGTGATTGGTTATGATTGGATATGATTGGTTCATGCAATAAATCCCAGCTCTTATTTTCATGTGCATTCGCAAATCGGTCTGAAAGAACAAAAAGACGAATTAAAAAGTAAGTAAACAGCTAACCCACTTAGATATCAGTGCTTTATGTCATGTCAAAATCAAACTTAAAATGGCCTGAAAACATAATGACTTGGGGGGGGGCTGTCAATCGATTAAAATTTTTAAGCACGATTAGTCGCACCCTTTTAGTGTGATTAATCGCGATTATTTGCACTTACCGTGAAATTAAGCATACACCGTTTATCTTGTTTAGCACATTAATTTTGTCATCATCTGTTATATCCAGAAAGTAAACCAGCTGATTCTCACAAAACTGTATTTAAGCAAGCTTTCGAGATCAATTTAGGTGTCTTTCCAAAAAGGGACACTTGGAGACTTCAAAAGGACAACAAATATCCAAACGATGCATATACCTACTACAGTACACGGATCCATTCAGAATTACTAAACATAGCAACATACACATGACAAATTCAAACATTAATGTATGTGGAAACAACGTGAATGTACTGAAATATGCATAATCTAATTAGCAAAACAATCAATGCATCGACAACAGCGCACATACACGGATTGTTTTGCAAATCAATATAACAGACTCTTGTGTTCCTATACGACTACATGTATGTCACTGCAGTCGTCTTTACCTTGATTACAGTCCTCATTCATCACAACTTTAATAGCGAGACGCTGGTTTGCTTTATCCAGTGGAGAAACATAGTTTGCGTATCATCTGACTTGCGGTGGGATGTTTTGACGTTCCGTTCAGTCTGTATTTCACACAGCGGGATGCGTGAAGGCTCGCACTCTTCAGAAACGATCACACAGTATGACAGAGCTGAGGTTAAAGGGTTAGAATTG
Source organism: Ancherythroculter nigrocauda (assembly GCA_036281575.1). Taxonomy (NCBI): domain Eukaryota; kingdom Metazoa; phylum Chordata; class Actinopteri; order Cypriniformes; family Xenocyprididae; genus Ancherythroculter; species Ancherythroculter nigrocauda. Next base: position 3,804,533 of record VTFQ01000008.1, on the reverse strand, counting down.
AAATGTCCGCCTACCAGGGTTACAGGGTTGCTTGCGCCATTGTAGATGTTTTTTAACTTCTAAGATCATCTAACTGCATCACGTAAATTACGTTAATCATGCAATTTCACGTGCTTCAGTAATTTATCGCGTGCGTTAATGTGTTAATGTTGACAGCCAATATAGATAGATAGATAGATCATTGTTTTAATTTTCTCCTCAAACAATTTGACACAATTTAATTTTGTGTCCATATGACAAAGTGTTGTTAAGACACTTCCTCTTTTCCTGGTTGGTCTGAAGATAACCTATAGTCAATTTTAGTCAAGATTTGATGAAATTTCAAAGAAAAAAGTCAGACAAGTAACAGGTTGACACTCTAAAACTGGTTATTACAGGCTTTGCATGACCCAAGGAATAATAAGAGACCATAATCAATGATTTTAGGCCAAATTATTTAGAAGTAATTCAATTATTGAAAATTACATCACAGTTTAATTTATTTGACCACAAGGTGGCGCTATACACAAACTGCTCAGGTACCTTCTGGGTAAAATGCCAATTATGGCAAGCTTCTTTTCAGTACACCAAAAGACCAAAAACCACTTTAAAACCATCTCTGGTTAAGACACAGATGTATACATTCACATTCAAAATATGGCTGAAAATTGAAATCACTGGCCAGACACATGACTTTAGGCCACTAAAGCATTGGCTTATTCATCAGATTGTATTCTTTTCTGACCACAACACATTTCTGATAATCAAAACAATTTTAATATGCATTATGTGGCTTGGTCTGAACATGTGAGACAATTTTAGTGAAAAATGGACAAGATTTGTAGGCAGAGTCTTTTCTCCATAAGGATGGTGGAAATTGAAAACACAACGTTCAATGCGTAGAAGGAGAACCAAAGGCTTATGAACAGAAAAAAAGTCTATTTTTAACTGATATAGTGCCTCTTGAGTCTTTGACTGGGACCCCCAGATGATTCAGAGCGCTTCTAATCTTGCTTCTTTGGCTCTAATAATAGTTAATTTAAACTAAGATCAAAGAAACAGACAAGATCTTCACAAGAATTATTAAAAAGCCTGCATGGAAACGTTTTTCTCTCCACCTGTGACATAAACGATGCTTGATGTGGCTGCAATAAAACTTAACGACCACTCAATAATTCATGCAGTGCTTGAAAACTCAGGGTTACTGGAGAAAAATATCTCAAAGGATACGCTTTATGTATGTGACTTTGGAAAGTTGATTCAAACAAAGTATCAAGGTCAAATCTATGTAGAAAAGAGAGAGAACAGCATGCAGCACTTGATTTTACTCTAATAAACACTGTTAAATGCCTATTGTTTGTAGATAATCTGGAGCTGAGAGAGTGTACAGTAGCAACATAGGCCAAAAAGCAAAGTTAAACAATAAAATCTGTTATAAACAATCACAAACCAGGAGTTCAATAAATTGCACAGCAGAATCAGGACTAAAATAGTGATAAACAGAATATAAACCTTTTTATATTTCTTTACCATCCCAATAGATTCTCAATCTGAGAATCAGAGAGAGATCCAGAGCATTCAGGTAACGCCTGGAATGAAGAGGCGTGTCTACGGTGCGGGGGCGGAGCTACACGCTCTCATATGAAAAGCCACTATTGTAGAGACAGGTGTACAGTAATACGTGAGTCACGCAGCGCAGCCGTTCGCAGGGAGGCGATTAAATGTTTACTATTAAGTCAACGTGAGAAAGGGGAGCATTTTTGCGCGGTTACAGTCACATTGGGAGCGTTTTCAGACTACAGCCATGTGATGGCATATGAGTCGAGTGTAATGTAACGATCCCCACCGACGCTTGTGCAGTTTTTGACGCTCAGTGACATGACATGGACGGCTGGGTGTCTCACTGAGAGCGGATGAACTGAAGAACGATGTCGGACCAGGTAGGGCGCTTTCCCGTCTCTCTCTCTGTGTGTGTGTGTGTGGATATGCATGTGTGTGTGGGGTTGTTGAAGGGTCCTTCACAGGTTTGGGATGTACGCCGGTGTGTACACACCCTCTCTTCTTCTGCAGCCTTTGTGTTGACTTTATGTAGGAGTGATTTTGTTTTCAAAACATTCCTTTGCAGGGAAAATCTAATATTTGAGTTTAGTGTCAATGAAAGGGTCAAAAATAGCTATGGTGATCATGATAATCACTGTAACTTAATAATAATATTTCTAAGTCTTCATTGTATAGTCGACTAATTATTCATAATCATAATGATTTACATAGTAATTCAATATTCATGATTAAACTGTCGTTGTTATTAAAAGTAACTGTTACTTAAGAGGCTACCTCACTAATATTTCCAAGTCTTCATCTTATAGTCGACTAATTATTCATAATCACACTGATTTGCATACTACTTCAATGTTCATGATTAAACTGTTGCTGGTATTAAAATTATTCATAATCATAATGATTTACATAGTAATTCAATATTCATGATTAAACTGTTGTTGTTATTAAAAGTAAATGTTACTTAAGATGCTACCTCACTAATATTTCCAAGTCTTCATCGTATAGTCGACTAATTATTCATAATCACACTGATTTGCATACTACTTCAATATTCATGATTAAAATGTTGTTGGTATTAAAATTATTCATAATCATAATGATTTGCATACTACTTCAATATTCATGATTGAACTGTTGTTGTTATTAAAAGTAAATGTTACTTAAGAGGCTACCTCACTAATATTTCTAAGTCTTCATTGTATAGTCGACTAATTATTCATAATCATAATGATTTACATAGTAATTCAATATTCATGATTAAACTGTTGATGTTATTAAAAGTAAATATTACTTAAGAGGCTACCTCACTAATATTTCTAAGTCTTCATCGTATAGTCGACTAATTATTCATAATCATAATGATTTGCATACTAATTCAATATTCATGATTTAACTGTTGTTGTTATTAAAAGTAACTGTTACTTAAGAGGCTACCTCACTAATATGTTTGTTGTTATTAAAAGTAACTGAAGATTTAGAAATATTAGTGAGGTAGCCTCTTAAGTAACTGTTACTTTTAATAACAACAACAGTTTAATCATGCATATTGTAGTATGCAAATCATTATGATTATGATTATGAATAATTTTAATAACAACAACAGTTTAATCATGAATATTGAAGTAGTATGCAAATCATTGTGATTGTTAATAATTAGTCGACTATACAATGAAGACTTGGAAATATTAGTGAGGTTGCCTCTTAAGTAACATTGTATAGTTGACTAATTATTCATAATCATAATGATTTGCATACTAATTCAATATTTATGTAACTCTTACTTAAGGGCTGGCCTTGGGCTACGTCACCCCATGCACCATACTACATCTTATCGACTCACAATAAAGTCTATTGTTAATTAATTATCTCCTTTCAATTAGTGTAATTGGCTGTCTTGGATGTCTGACACCGCATCAGATGTACAAGATCCCCAGCACACCTGCAGTGCGGCGGCTAGATTAATTGCCATATTAATATTGATGCCATTTGCCCTTGCGAGCAAACGCAGTAAACAGTTAAAGAGCTGTCTTGGTGATTTTGCTTGATGGAGATAGATGGACAATGCCCTCAACATCATTGAAACTGTAAAAAAACTCATCATGTCCCTCATGTTTTTTGTCTGTTGGCTGCTCTTTCTAAGCAAGTGATGCTTGTTTATGTGAATGGACACACTGCTCATTGTTTTGACCCACTTTAAAGTCCCAGAGGATCACAATCCTGCCCATTGCACGTGGCTTGTTTCTATACATTATTAATTTATCATATGGACAGACAATGTTCTTGATGTTCAGATTTATTGGATGAAGATCCTTGTCTCTGATGATTTTGCTTGTCTTGGGATTTCACAGGGTTATGGCGTAACTCTATCGGCTGCACCCCCGCTCCGCAGGGGCAGCACCCCCCTGCCAATCAAGCATCAGCTGAGGCGAGAGGAGGCTGTTTCCGAGGATTACGATTGGACGCCGGGGCTCGATGAGCCTGCGACTCCGCAAATCAATATCCACGAATCGCCTACCCCAAAACCGCCGCAGCAGAAGTACCACGGACCCCTTCGGATAGTACTACTGGGCCAAAACGGAGTGGGCAAATCCTCTCTGGCACTTTGCCTTGCTGGACTGTCAGACAGATCACTCTCTATAGACTCTGAAACCCAAGCAACCGGTAAAGATTATATTCATACAGCTTTCTTGTGCTCAGCATCAAGCTTCAGGATGCCAAGGACTGTACTATTTTTAGATTTGCTTTGGATGAAACACACTTATCACCTCACAGACACCCGAGATCACTAGAGTAAGGCTCTCAGGATTTGATTGGAAAAAGCGGAGTGGGTGCCGTGAAGGCATCCATCTTATTTCAGGTCTTTCATCATCTCGTGTCTTAATGAGGTGGGAAAGAAGCAGCAGAGTACTGCCTCTGCACTAACAGAGCATGTCATTTACTATTGGACAAAGAGCCAATCAGACACACAGACACAGAGTTGAGTGTTCTTGTGCATCGATCCAACACTAGCTAAATTATTGTTACACAACGTCTCGAGTCCAACTCTGAACTTGCATTTCAAAACTTCTTTCTACAGATATATTATTATATGTTTGATCCCGTGAAATTGCAGTTTCTGCTCAACTGCATGAATAAATGTAGATGCTAATTGAACACAAGTGAGTGTCAGTTTTTCAAAGATGTGATTGTGTGTGTTGTAGATGAGGGTTACCAGCGGCGAGTGACTGTGGATGATGAGGACAGCACAATTTTAGTATATGACAGCTGGAAACAGGTGAGTCAAAAAGAATTTGTTTTGGTGCTTGCAAGGTGTGAGTGTATTATTATTACTCATGAAATGTTTTGGAAATAAACTAGGTATGCACGAATATATTGGCCACCTAGGGGTGGGCAATATGACCAAATATGGTTATTTTTACTTTATAGGGTTAGTTTACCCAAAAATGAAAATTCACCCTCATGTCGTTCCACACCCATAAGACCTTTGCTCATCTTCTGAACACAAATTAAGATATTTTTGATGAAATCCGATGGCTCAGTGAGGCCTGCATTGCCAGCAAGACAATTAACACTTTCAGATGCCCAGAAAGCTACTAAAGACATATTTAAAACAGTTCATGTGACTACAGTGGTTCAACATTAATGTTATGAAGCGGCGAGAATACTTTTAGTGTGCCAAAAAAACAAAATAATGACTTTATTCAATGATATCTAGTGATGGGCGATTTCAAAACTTCAAAACTTTTCTTTTGTTTCGAATCAGTGGTTTGGAGCGCGTATCAAACTGCCAAAGTCACGTGATTTCAGTAAATGAGGCTTCGTTATGTCATAAGTGTTTCGAAATTTCAATGGTTCACCACTAGGGGGCGTGACTTTGGCAGTTTGATTCACGAAACAAAAAAGATTCAAACAAAAGATTCGAAACAAAAGACAGCGCAAGAGAGCGCATGCATATGCTTTCGCAGTTAATTGTGCTTCAATGGTTTAAAACCACTTGTTTTTGAACCGCAATGCTTAAAAATGCATGCAAATGATAAGCAATGTCATGTGAGTGTAATCGTTAGTCCAAGATCTTTACCGGTTGACAAATTTCTACCAGTTAATCATGTTGAATGGTATATATTGCCCACCCCTATGGCCACCATATCAGTATCGGCCGATATATGTTAATTTGTAATGTTATCGTTATCGGCCCAATAAGAACATTTGGCCGATATATTAAAGCTGATAAATAATGGATTATTTCCTTCAGCGGAGACACTTCAGATGCGCACTGTCCGCAATTATGGTTTTGAATTGCTTGAAATATGATTGGAGTTGCTTCAAAAAGGAAAATACAGTTACGTGCAACATGTAGCGCAAATCTGTCATATAGGCTACAAAAAAATTATAATGATATAATATAACATCATTATAATTGTGTGCTTGGAACATGGCTATTAATGGTGAGGCTTTTGTTTTTGTAATCAGGCTCTCAAAAATTATATAAAAATTTGGTTTTAGATTTATCGGGCAATATATCGGTTATCGGCTTTCAAATGTAAAGAATTATCGGTTATCAGTATCGGCCAAAATGTTCATATCGGTGCATCCCTAAAATAAACCAAAGAATTAAACTTCTGCAATTAATTATGATCGAACTGCTTAACTTACAGACGCCATTCTTAGAGATAATTTCAGCTTAGGTGTGCTTTATTATAATACATTTAAGATTCTTTCCCCACTGATATGCACTGATAGAATGTTCAGCATTCAAATCGTAACCATACTTCTACATAAAATACATTCTACATAAAAAGTAAACACCCAGTTTGACATAACAAGGCATTTAGGCTTATTTAATATTTTGTTACAGCACTTAAAAATGAAAATTCATCATTTACTCCTCCTCATGTTGTTTTAAAACTGTATAAATATCTTTCTTCTGCAGAAAACAAAAGAAGATATTTTGAAGCATGTTGTAACATTTATGGTTACTATTGACTTCCATTGTATGGACAAAAATAAAAAATAAAAAAGTTCTTTTATGCCTACAGTTTTGGAATGATAGAATGTTCAGCATTCAAATTGTAACCAGTAGTGATGACGTCATCGTAATATATGCATACTGAATCGTGATTGGTCTTGCCTTCCCTGTGTATACGTAAACATTTATAGACATTGAATCATCTGACAGAAAACAAGACTCATGACTGATGCGACATGTCATTTTTCACTGTACTAAAGTCCCAAATCCGAAACTTACCTAACATTATTTTTTTGCAGCATTGCGAGCGCTGGTATTTATTTCAGGAAATGCGAATCTAGTCTTCTAATATCTTCACTGCAGTGTTGGGGAAGCTACTTTGAAACTGTAGTTTGCCAAGCACATAATTTATGATCTATTTTTTCATAATTTATGAGTTCATGTCTGATTCTGCCCCCGTGTTCCCTTTGTCATGAAATGGTTTCAAACACATCTACTGAACTATGGTGCTCTGATTGAGACTTAGTTATATAATTAATACATGTTAATATAATTTATACTAGTACATAAAATACATTCTACATAAAAAGTAAACACCCAGTTTGACATAACTGTGCAGCATTTAGGCTTATTAAATATTTTGTTACAGCACTTAAAAATGAAAATTCATCATTTACTCCTGCTCATGTCATTTTAGAAATGTATAAATGTCTTTCTTCTGCAGAAAACAAAAGAAGATATTTTGAAGCATGTTGGTAACCACACAATTATGGTTACTATTGACTTCCATTGTATGGTCAAAAATAAAAAATAAAAAAGTTCTTTTATGCCTCACAGATGAAAGGAAACTGTACAGTTTTGGAATGATGTGAGGATGAGTAAATTATTACATCATCCCTATAAAACACCATGCAGGGACTCCAGTTAATCGGCACATTTACATTAACCATCCAAACACACCGCTTCATTGCATAAATGTAAATTATTAGTGTAAAGATCTATTGATTGAACAGACACACGCTTTAAGTGGTTAAAATAGAGAGCAAAGCATAGAGAGGTTACAGAGACATAAAAAGAGGGGATGCAGAGAAAGATGAGAGAAAGATGAGAGACATCGGCTCTTGACCCTCCAGCTGAGGTTTGTCTGTTGTTTGTCATTTCTGTTTCCTTTTACTTTAGGGCAAATTGTTTTCAGTTTCCCGTAATTTGTTCCATTTCTGCTGAGTGTAACTGCAGGCTTTAAAGATCCGTTTACAAGCATTTTATGTGCGCCCACTATAAAATCAGCCGGGTCCAGGTTTCCTTGTTATTTCACAATGATTTATGACCTCTGCTTTTACACTGTAAAAAACACTTGTTTGGTTGTAATCTAAAATGATCTAATGGATCAGTGCAATGTGGGATGCATCATAAAGCTTTTCTGTCATGATTACTGCTTTTGCATCAGTGTATTGCAGATTTTTCATGTAGTTATATATATTGTCAAGTAAAAGATATACAGCACTTAAAGTATACTGTGGCTAAACTCATACACTACCATTCAAAATTTTGGGGTCAGTAAGATTTTTTTTTTTTTTTTTTTGTGAAAGAAATGAATACTGATATTTAGGATTCATTAAAATGATCAAAAGTGACAGTAGAAACTTTTACATGGTTACCAAAAATGTCTATTTCAAATAAATGCTGTTCTTTTGAACTTTGTGTTCATCACAGAATCCTGATTTTTTTTTTTTTAAATGTTTCTGAAAATTCAGTTTTAAATAAAAGCTTGTTTCCACCACTGAATAAAAAAAAAGTGATTGTGACTTTTTTTTCACAATTGCGAGTTATAAAGTCAGAATTGTGAGTTTATATCTTGCAATTCTGAGAAAAGATGTCAGAATTGCAAGGAAAAAAGTCTGAATTGTGAGTTTATATCTTGCAATTCTGACTTTATTTCTCGTAATTGTGAGTTTATGTTGCAATTCTGACATAACTCAAAATTGTAAGTTTATAACGCGCAATTCTGACTTTATTTCTTGCAATTCTGAAATAACTCACGATTATGAGTTTATATTGCAATTCTGACATAAAATTGTGAGTTTATATCTCGCAATTCTGACTTTATAACTTGCAATTCTGACTTTATTTCTCGTAATTGTGAGTATATATTGCAATTCTGACATATCTCACAATTGTAAATTTATAACGCGCAATTCTGACTTCATTTCTCGCAATTGTCAGTTTGTATCTCGCAATTCTGACAGAACTCGCAATTGTGTGTTTATATCTTGTAATTCTGACTTTATATCTCAAAATTGTGAGTTTATATCTCGCAATTCTGACATTATTTCTTGCAATTGCGAGTTTATATCTTGCAATTCTGAGAAAAGATGTCAGAATTGCAAGGAAAAAAGTCTGAATTGTGAGTTTATATCTTGCAATTCTGACTTTATTTCTCGTAATTGTGAGTTTATTTTGCAATTCTGACATAACTCAAAATTGTAAGTTTATAACGTGTCAGAATGCAATATAAACTCACAATTACGAGAAATAAAGTCAGAATTGCAAGTTATAAAGTCAGAATTGCAATATAAACTCACAATTATGAGAAATAAAGTCAGAATTGCGAGTTATAATGTCAGAACTGCGAGATATAAACTCACAATTTTGAGTTATGTCAGAATTGCAATATAAACTCATAATCGTGAGTTATTTCAGAATTGCAAGAAATAAAGTCAGAATTGTGAGTTTATATCTTGCAATTCTGACTTTATTTCTCGTAATTATGAGTTTATATTGCAATTCTGACATAACTCACAATTGTAAATTTATAACACGCAATTCTGACTTTATTTCTCACAATTCTGACTTAATTTCTCGCAATTGTCAGTTTATATCTCGCAATTCTGACTTTATTTCTCACAATTTTAAGTTTATATCTCGCAATTGTATGTTTATATCTTGTAATTCAGACTTTTTTTCTCACAATTTTAAGTTTATATCACGCAATTCTGACAGAACTCGCAATTGTGAGTTTATATCTCGCAATTCTGACATTATTTCTTGCAATTGCGAGTTTATATCTTGCAATTCTGAGAAAAGAAGTCAGAATTGCACAATGTTAACTCCTAATTGTGAGGAAAAAAGTCGCAATTACCTTTTCTATTTTTTATTTGTGGTGGAAACAATCTTTCATAGCTTTGCTTTCAAATTACATTTGAAAATATATTAAAATAAATGTTTTTTTTTTTTTTTTTAATTGTTAAATTTTAATAATATATCACAAAATTACTATTTTTACTGTATTTTGATCAAATAAATCCAGCCTTGGTGAGCATACATTTTTTAATAAAACTCAAATCCTCCTCCCATCCCATCTTTTGGGAAGCCTTTCCACTATAACACGGCTTTAGGGATTTTCTGAAATAGTCAAACCTAATAATTAATTCACAATGTTATCATACTGGTCAGAAAATATGGGACTGTTACAGAGGGGTTTGTTTAGACTCTCGTCTTTGATGCTGACCCTTGTGAGCAGTGGCATCTCCTCCAAAGCATCTGTGTGATTGAATTATTTACATTCATCTTCATCTGGGATTAATGCCTCTCTACTAGTTCTGACCTCACTTCTCTCTTCATTAATCAACCACCTTTTCCTCTTTCTTTGATAAAACAACACGTTTGATCTTCGCTTAAACAATAGGACATTCACAAGTTCCTAAATACCAGTTTAAAATCGCCTCATGTTGTTCGATCTTATGTGCGATGCATGTATTTCCCTCACACTCGCTCCCATGACAGACCAAAGCATGCAGTGTGGGTGTTATCATCCACTCAGTGCTGTGTTTGTACTCTGAAATATGATGATAATTTCGCCTGGAACACACAGATGTACCACAGCGATATCATGAGCACATGCACAGTGTCTTCTCTGTGACACATCTCACTAGAAATGATTCAAGTACCTGTGAATGTTATGCGATATCATATTGTGCATATAGATGTTTAACACACCACAGGGGTATTTGTTTGCCTGCTGAATATTCAAATTTATTCAGATCCCTGGGCAAAATTGATGTGACCTTTTTCAAATGATGTTTATAAGTCATCGGATCTCTCCTAAATCAGATGCTGTTTGTTTCAAGCATGAATGTCAATAGGGATACTGCTATCACAGAATGAGTTTTTGGATTAATTCCAGGGCAGTGGCTGCTGGAAAAACTCCAGACTCCCCCCCCCCCCATTCCATCATTTCTCTTTCTCCATCTTGCCATTTTTCTCTTTCAAAGCATCCCTCTTTCTCTCTTCCTCAGTGGCACGTCGTATCACGTGACCTCTGACCTCACCCGCTGCGTTGCATTCTATACCCGCCTGGCCCGTTCCGCGGTTGCCATGGCTACGGTGGTTATAGCAAACAAAAGGATCTCCGATAAACTATGCAGTGATTAATTTTAATTTTACAGATGCAGAGATTCAGTGCTGCCCTTACAGCTTCACGGTTCACTGATTGCAGTCTGTATCTCATGGATTGAAAAATGTTCAGCAGAAGTCTGTCAGTAATGCAGTTACTTCACCAGGGTTTATTTGAGTAGTGGTTAGAGCTGCGCAATTGATCCAATCAAAATCGATATTTCCTTTGCACGATAAACCATAAAAGGCTGGGATTTAATTAGCGAAAAATATAGTCTGCACGGCTCTGCATACTTCAAAGTGAATTAGTGGCATTCTGTTTTGTCTGTAGTCTCCCATCAGGAGTACTTGGAAAGATTTTGATTTTGCTTTGTTAAACCTGTTCTGCAGAAATTGTGACTATAATACGGTGAAATTAGGGCTGTCATAAGATTAAGGCAAATTGGTAATGCCTTTATACATTCAGTTCCTTTTCAAAGAAATAAGGCACATGTATGCTACCGTTCAAACATTTTTTAAATGTTTTTCAAAGAAGTCTCGCATGCTCACCAAGGCTGCGTTTATTTGATGACAGTACAGTATAAACAGTAATATTGTGAAATATTATTACAGTTTAAAAACGTCTTAATATATTTTAAAGTGTAATTTATTCCAGTCTTCAGTGTCACATGATCCTTCAGATTCTGATATGCTGATTTGCTGCTCAAGAAACATTTTTATTAATGTTGAAAACAGTTGGGCTGCTTTTTGTAATATTTTTGTGTAAATCATGATACAACTGTGTCAGGAATGTAGAACATTCAAAACAGCATTTATTTTAAATAGTATTGGTTTGTAACAATGTAAAAGTTTAACTGTCAATCAGTTGATTAATTTAATGCATCCTTAATGCATCCATAAAATGGATGAATTAAGGATGCATTAATGTCTTTCCAATATTTAAAAAAAAAAAAAATTGGTTGGTTTCATACTTTTGAAACCTTGATGATAATTCATTTCTGTCAAACATTCCATCTGATGTTCATTTATAAATATGTTTGCAGTAAAAAAAGGTCTTTTTCTGAGAAGTTTTTTCCATGATTTGCCCCAGAACTGTCAAATCTTTGTGATAGACAAACAAGCTCAAGTGGAGCTGAAGCAGTTGGTGATTTTTTTTTACCCACAGTATTGTATTTTATTTACATTTAATCATTTAGCAGACGCTTTTCTCCAAAAGACTTACATATCAGAACAACAGAAGCAATGAAATCAACATGAGTGCAAGTGCCGTGTCAAGTCCCAAGGATTTATTTATTTATTTATTTTTTAGTAAATAAAAAGAGAGACAGAATAGAAATAGAAAAAGTGCTAATATTAATGGGTCAAGTGTTGACAAAAAAGATGTGTCTTTAACTGTTTTTTGAAAATGGCTGAAGACTCAGCTGTTCAGATTGAATTAGGCAGGTCATTCCACCAGCAGGGAAGGAAAAGGTTTGTGAAAGTGATTTTGTGTCTCTTTGGGGTGGAAACACAAAGTGCCGGGACACAAGCTTTTCGAAGGTTCTTAAGTCTTAATGAACACATGAAAACCTGGAGTTGTACATCATCAACACATACTCGGTGACAGTGAGCTGCATTACACACGGCACTGAAATGATGGCTAACAAAGAAATCTCTAGCGTTAATTTTGATAATGGCTTGTCTTGAAAAACAAAGACAAACTGACATTCGTCATAGGAGAAGTCAAACTGCAGGACTGTGTGCCAAATCTTCTGACACTGCCAGAATTTCATCTGAGGTAAAATTTGATAACAACGGTCATTAATCGGCTGTTGATGAACACGTCAAACTAGACTACAGATTTTTGCCTAGGATTATAGAAATTTAGGGTTTGCAAAATTTGTCTCAGAAACCAAATCATGGCCAAATTCACACAGTGTGCACCAGCCTTTAAGTAGTGAGTTTAGGTATAGGGGTGCAGAGCCAGTGGTTGTCTTGTAGGCAAACACTTTTTATTTAAAGGTGCCCTAGAACTTTTTTTTTAAAAGATGTAATATAAGTCTAAGGTGTCCCCTGAATGTGTCTGTGAAGTTTCAGCTCAAAATACCCCATAGATTTTTTTAAATTAATTTTTTTAACTGCCTATTTTGGGGCATAATTAGAAACGAGCCAATTTCAGGTTGCGGCCCCTTTAAATTGCGCGCTCTCCGCCCCCTCCTGAGCTCTCGACTCTATCACAGCATAAACAAAGTTTACACAGCTAATATAACCCTCAAAATGGATCTTTACAAAGTGTTTGTCATGCTTACTGAATGCATGCGTCGGATTGTGTGAGTATTGTATTTATTTGGGTGTATTACATTTGATTCTGAATGAGTTTGAGGCTGTGATCTGTGGCTAAAGCTAACATTACACACTGTTGGAGAGATTTATAAAGAATGAAGTTGTGTTTATGAATTATACAGACTGCAAGTGTTTAAAAATGAAAATAACGACGGCTCTTGTCTCCGTGAATACAGTAAGAAACTATGTTAACTTTAACCACATTTAACAGTACATTAGCAACATGCTAACGAAACATTTAGAAAGACAGTTTACAAATATCACTAAAAATATCATGATATCATGGATCATGTCAGTTATTATTGCTCCATCTGCCATTTTTCGCTGTTTTCCTTGCTTGCTTACCTAGTCTGATTATTCAGCAGTGCACATCCAGACGTTCTGCCCTTGTGTAATACTAACTGCCCTTGTCTAATGCCTTGAACATGGGCTGGCATATGCAAATATTGGGGTCGTACATATTAATGATCCCGACTGTTACGTAACAGTCGGTGTTATGTTGAGATTCGCCTGTTCTTCTGAGGTCTTTTAAACAAATGAGATTTATATAAGAAGGAGGAAACGATGGAGTTTGAGACTCACTGTATGTCTTTTCCATGTACTGAACTCTTGTTATTTAACTATGCCAATATAAATTCAATTTTTAATTCTAGGGCACCTTTAATAAAAGGTTAGGTTTAGGGGTTATTAGTGATTATTGATAAATGATATCTCATATATTAGAAGTTAAAAAGCATTTTGATTGGGACTGTGGTTGTTCATATTAAAAAAAAATTTCGGTGGTAACGCATTAAAAGTAACGCGGGTTACGTAATCGGATTACTTTTTTCAAGTAACTAGTAAAGTAATGCATTACTTTTAAATTTACAACAAAATATCTGAGTTACTTTTTCAAACAAGTAACGAAAGTTACTTAGATTTCCCATTAATTGACTGGCACCTCTCCTGTCGCGATGTTGAAAGAAATCGGGAGTAAGTGCAGAGGTGTTGTGTGCGCTAAGCATGATGGGTATTGTAGTTCTATACTAAATGTAAATGCATTTACTTCTCTCACTTGCACAAAAACAGATTCAGTATTCCTCAAAATTAATAAAAATAGTGAAATGCAAAGTCAGAATATTACAAAAACCTGCAATAATTAAATATGTTAAATAACACAAATATACTTTATGTATTTAATCTCACTTTATGAACCTATGTCTTTGCTGCCAACCTTCGATTATCCAATTCAACCATATTTATAAGCAAAAATTACTTTAAATAAACATTGCATTTGTGTTTAGTTTGTTTGAGCTGCGCCCTCTACTGTACAGGTGTGAATTTGCATTTCTTCAGCCTGCATCCCCAGTCCAAGCATGCCCAGTCCAGGTGAGAAAAAGTAACACAAAAGTAACGTGACTCTTTCTATAAAAAGTAATGGGAACACTTTATTTTACAGTGTCAATTACACAGGTTACATGTAGTTACACATTGTTACACATGTTATTGTAGTAATGACTATAAATTATGCATAATTACATGCAATTAATTCTAAACCAAACCCAAAAAACCTAACCCTATAGTAAGTACAGGTAGTTAATTATTATTACTCAGTACTTAAATGTATAATTACACTGTAATACTGACACCTTAAAATGTAACTAAGTAATGTAATTAGTTACTTTTTTAGGGAGTAATGCAATATTGTTACATATTACTTTTAAAAGTAACTTTCCCAACACTGCTCAAAAAAAGTTAGAAAACACTGATCTGTACTGTATTTGTGGCTGTACTCACAATTAGAGATCTCAAAGAGATATGAAAACATTTTGGCTTACATGATGTGAACACTTAAACAAACTGTCCTCTAACAGCGAACTAAACTAATCTCAAGAGGTGGTGTGAGAATACGGTGTGGTTCGCTTAAGAGTAACTATTGGCAGCAGAATGCAGGCAAAACATGATTCAAATGCACAAGGCATTGCTCCAAATTGAGTTATTGCTTACCCGTTTGTTGTTTCGCACACTCTTTTGGATGCAGGAGCTGCTCATTCAATGATTTTATTCCTTTTGTGGATTGCTTTGATCCAGGCAGCAGCAAAATGAGATGTTGAAGGGGTGGTTGATTATGATTTCACTTTTTTAACTTAAGTTAGTGTGTTATGTTGCTGTTTGAGCATAAACAACATCTGCAAAGTTACGACGCTCAAAGTTCAATGTAAAGGGAGTTTTTTTTCTCTGTTTAAGGACTACAACAAAGGGGGCGGGGCCATGTTGGGCTGCTTTAGAGAAGAGGAAGAGTTGTTGTAGTAGAGTGTTGTTGTCATGCCGTCATTTTACGCCGGACTGCTTCACAAACGAGGATCAATTCAACACAAAAGATGAACATGACGGCACATGCTAGTGGATGAGTTGAATCAACTCCACAGCAACTACATCAATTTATCCACTAACCGTTCAGAAACGCCCAGTTTCATTCTAAAAATTGTAACTTCTTCCTGAGTCTCTCCATCAGTGTCGACTCCGGTTTGAACAATGTAAGGCTGAACACCGTTACTGACAATCCTCATTTTGGCTGCGTGAGATTCTCCAGCTTTGTTGTTGTTGAGCTGTTAAAGCTCCACCCTCTTCTGGAAAGGGGGCGGGAGCAGAAGCTCATTTGCATTTAAAGGGACACACACAAAAACGGTGTGTTTTTGCTACACCCAAATAGGGGCAAATTTGACAAGCTATAATAAATGATCTGTGGTGTATTTTGAGCTGAAACTTCACAGACACATTCTGGGGACACCAGAGACTAATATTACATCTTGTGAAAAGGGCATAATGGGTACCCTTTAAATGTTTATTAAATTTCAGTTTGAATTACAATGTGTTAAAATTGTGTCCTTGTAGTGGTGATAAAAAGCCATATAAGCATTTCTCCCTTGAGTATCTTTAAGACAAAATGTAAGCATTACTAATTAATGTCTTAAGTGGCTCAGTGAAGGTCAGCACTTTCCTTATTGTGAAACAGGGTCAGCATATTTGGTTTCAGTGAAGAGTGTGCGGTAAGTTTACAGTACCGCGTTGCAGTCTGTTCTGTGGACGGCAGCCTCACTGTCAACTTACTGCATTCACTGAACCATGGAGAATTGGAGAGCGAGTGAGTGAATGAACTCATTTTCACACAGTGCTGCATCACTAGTAGCTGCAGAGGATGCAGGTCTATTTTGGTTCTGTAGCAGATTCACCAAGTTCACCCAATCTACACCTGACACATCAGCCCAATTAGAGTCTGGCATTCATTCAGACATGCACATGCTTACAAATGTACAATCACGCACACCGCCCCGAGTCTAGACTGCCTCAGTTAGCTCTGAGACTTAAAGTGCTTGTGACAGTGGGGGGAAGAATGGCTTTAATAAGTCATTCTCTTTCCTAAAATAGCTGGCACATGGTCAGTAGCGTCCTTACGCAGGCCGAGGACGCATTCCGTCACCCGCCCTGCCGCTGGTAGGCACTGGGAATTACGTCACGCGTCACTGCTCCGTTTTCCGTGTCCCAACATGAGTGAGTTCGAACACGGGAGGCATCAGCATGCTCTTACCTCTCTGATCACTTATGTCAACTACATGAGCCAAAAACTCTCCTTGAAATCAATTTGCAGCCTAAATAGGGTGTGAACTGGGTTTGATTTTTCTATTGGTTACTTTAAATTGAACACTTAAAATTATATGAAACTTGGAAAAGTGCACTATTAATTATTGTTATGCATAGTATAGATGTTTTTTGAATTGCTGAAATCCACCTGCATTTGGCGGGTTGGTGGGTGTTAATGTCAAGCCCTGTATAATATATATATATATATATATATATATATATATATATACACATACATATATATGTTATTAACCTCATCTACTCATACTATTGTTGTTCCAAACCTGTCTGACTTTATTTCTGGACCATAAAAATTGCATCTTTTTCCCTTACAGTGAAAGTGAATGCTGACTGAGGCTGTCATTCTGCCGCATATGTTCTTTGGAACTGCATGAGGGTGAATAAATTGAATAAATGATGACAGAAATGACATTTTTGGGTGAACTAGGCCTTTAACATTAGCATTCATTTCAGAGATTACACATGCAACGTGACTAAGTAACGTTAACATGTCTCATTCTACTGTTTATCTTTGCAGATTACTGAATGTATGCTTGTATATGCATATACAGTTCAGTATGAACCAGTAAGCGGTGCAAGAAGCTACCATTTCCTGTCACTGTATGGTTGACAGACATGTCATGAGCTGGTAGACTGGGGCTATTCAAGTTGACTATAATTAATAGATTACTTTGAGGTTAAATATTGATGATGCTAAACGGCTCATATGGTTTTTGTTTACTGGGTAGGGGCCATTGTGTCTGAAAACTGACAGGGCGGTTTGGAGATAGTAAATGTGTGAAGTATACGTCTGTTTATCTCACTCAGTGTGTGTAGTGCACTGCTGCGAGCCTTATGCTTAAGTACAGTGTGCTACAGCTCGGCCCTAGTGTCATTATGGACTGTGAGCTTTCTGTAACGTTCATTAGGGAGATGTTTTTTCTTTGATGTTGGTGTGCTTGGCAGAGAAAGCGGGCTTTTATTTCTGTGGAGGTATGTGTGTTTTGTGTTTATAGCAGCAGAATTGGCTTGTTCAGCGGCTGAGAAAGCACTTTCAGATGGGACGGTGTACTGTATGTCTGTGTGTGGGATCTCGGATTTGGGAGGAGGGGATGTGAGGACAGATGGTCTGTGGTGACTGTCTGCAGGGGTGTGGACCTCACAATGGTGTACAGAAACAAACTCAGCACACGGTTAATTCTCAACATCCAATTATCAGACTCGACCTCTCCCCCCTATGGAGCAACAAATTAAAGTCTCTTATGCACTAAGCAAGCCCCTCTCCATATATATGCATATAAATAGATGAAAAAAATAATATTATTTTACATATTTACATAGTTAAATCTATTTATATTATTTCATATGATTTTTATACTAAATATCTTCTAATGTCTTATACTAAATCCATGTGTGTATTATTTATTTATAATATTTAATATTAATACTTAATAGCAGCTATACAGACCCTATAGGACAAGCGGTTTGGAAATGGATGGATTTAATCATATAATCATATTCATAATATAATCATATATTATTTAATTTTATATTATATTTAATTATGTAGTTTTTTTAGTATTATTATTGTAATTTTTTTATATGTTTATATTTATTTCATTACTTTGTCTTCTCAATATAGTTTATCCTGCTTAAAGGATTTTTTTGTTTGTTTGTTTGTTTTTACTGGGGGTGTGTGGGGAAAGATCAAAATACTGATGAAATTTTGCAGTGTTTTCTCTGCATTGGCTCGTGGACCAGGCCCTGGCCTGATTTCCATGTAATCTGTCTTCCCGTGCCAAACGTGGCCAGAAGAAGGCGTGTTTGTGTTAAATGACCCAGCAGAGAAGGAACACAGTTCTTGGGAATGGGTTCATGGAGGCAGATGAGTCGAGGGACATTTTAATTCCATGTTTTGCCCAGATTCTAATCTGCTTCATGACCTACCATAAACTCTTTTTTTCTCAACCAAAGCTTAACCACAGAAACAGGAACAGAGAGAAACAATTTCAGGGTTTTAAAGCTGGAGTGAGTGATTTCTGTACCACTAGTGGCACCAAAGGGAATTGAACGATAAATTTCCAAAGGATTGATTATCTTCAATAAAACTGTTCAGTTTGTGAGCATTGAGTTCCCTCTGGAATTTGCTTTGGGTTTTTAGATTTGCAGTTTTCAGTATTTCAGTAAATTAAAGTCTGTGGTGAACATTACTTGAGGAGATTGTCATGTTTTGTTGTACATTATAAATGACACACAATCATACCTTAAGCATATAATTTTATATTAAACATAATTTGCTAAATACAGACTACACACAACGATGTGACTCTAGTAATGTTAACCATCCATCCATCCATCCATCCATCCAATTCATCCATCCAACCCATCCATCCATCCATCCATCCATCCAACCCATCTATCCATCCAATCCATTACATCAATCATCCATCCAATTCATCCAATCATCTACTCAATCCTTCCATCCAATCCATCCATCCATCCAATCCATCCATCCATCCATCCATCCATCCATCCAATCCGTCCATCCAATCCATCCATCCATCCATCCATCATCCATCCAATCCATCCATCCATCCATCCATCCAATCCGTCCATCCAATCCATCCATCCATCCATCCATCCACCTATCCATCATCCATCCATCCATCCATCCATCATCCATCCAATCCATCCATCCATCCATCCAATTCATCCATCCAACCCATCCATCCATCCATCCATCCATCCATCCATCCATCCAACCCATCTATCCATCCAATCCATTACATCAATCATCCATCCAATTCATCCAATCATCTACTCAATCCTTCCATCCAATACATCCATCCATCCAATCCATCCATCCAATCCGTCCATCCAATCCATCCATCCATCCATCCATCCATCCATCCATCCATCCATCCACCTATCCATCATCCATCCAATCCATCCATCCGTTCCGTTCCGTTCCATTCCATCCATCAAATTCATTCCTCCACATAATCCATCCATCCAATCCAATACATCCATCCATCATCTATCCAATCCTTCCATCCACCCACACATCCATCCACATAATCCATCCATCCAATCCATTCATCCGTCCATCCATCCATTCAATCCATCCATCCACATAATCCATCCATCCAAAACAGCCATCCATCCATCCATCCATCCATCCATCCAATCCATTCCGTTCCATTCCATTCCATTCCATTCCATTCCATCCATCACATCCATTCATCCACATAATTCATCCATCCAATCCAATACATCCATCCACCATCCATCCATCCATCCATCCATCCATCCATCCAATACATCCATCAAATCCATTCATCCATCCATCCATCCATCCATCCATCCATCCACACAATTCATCCATCCATCCATCCATCCATCCATCCATCCAATACATCCAATACATCCATCAAATCCATTCATCCATCCACATAATCCATCTATCCAATCCAATACAGCCATCCATCCATCGACACACCTACAGTAATGTGTATTCTTTGATCTTCATTATGTTGAATTAGTGCTAAAAAGTTTCCTGCCTGTTTTTAGGAAGTAAAAAAGAGAAATTGTTTTTTACATTTTAAATTGTCCTGAGAGTCCATTTTACTGCAACAAAAATCACTTGAATGCACTTAATGTTGGAATTACAACTAGCAGAGCAATAGTGAAATCACCACAGTGCTTAGACTCTTAAGGGGAATTCAACCTACAAATTGCTTACTTCACATCAGGAACTGCACTACAATTATAAGAAGATAAATTTACACAGAATACGCTCAGTGTGAGATTCGGTTGGAGAAATAGCCTATTCAAAATCATATTTTGTTCCTTTTAATTAAGTCTTTTTGCAACATTATATTATAAATACAAAATGAATCTTCCTGACACATACAAGCACTTCATAACGGTAAACGTGTTTGTACAAAAAGCACCATGCCGTGTGGATGAGCATTTAGCTGGATTAGTGTGCATATTTTCATTAACCTGCTGTTATAGGGTTGATATAGACCATTACAGCATTTATTAAGAGTGCAGGATTTAATAACCTAAATCTGCACAAGAGGACAAAAAACCTGGCAGGCATATTTGCTGACAGCATGATACAGATTTTGTGTGTGTGTTTCATGACCATAATCACTCAGTTTGTGTGATAAAGAACAGCATAATAAGTGTGTGTGTTGCATTACCACTGTAGGCTATAAATTTGTGCAAGCATACCTGCCGGTGTATACTCGGAGCCATTAAAAGCTATCATTTTGTGTGTATATCCGGTCATGAAAGGGCAGACAGTGACAGATGGGCCTGTATTTCAGTGGAAGAGCTCGATGTTGTTAGTCAGATACTGCTCTACGCTCTCGTCTTGTTTCTCTGATGGAAAGACCTTTTACTTTGCCAGTCCGGCCCCAGAGAGCCCCTCCATCACGATGAGCACTATCGACCGTGTCGTGCTGTCTTCTCCGCTCATCAAGAGCATGTGTGCGCTCCTCAAAGGAGAGAACCTCCTCCCCGTGCCCTTCCTGTGTGGGGTTGTGGCAGGTGGCCGAACCCCCCTCTCCCCCCTTGCTTCCGCCCCAGTAGACTCTTCCTCTCCAGAGGAACTCTGCGTTTCTGAAGCTGTGTGAATCTCACCCTCCGGGGCGAGTGCAATTGGCTCGGCTGCAATGAGAATTTTTTTAGGCGCTCTCCAGAGGGCTGGAATTTGCCTTTGGGGAAAAGGGGATGTAGGACACAGGCTTTCCATCTATTTATATGTTCCTCTTTCTGTTTAGGAGATGAAATAGGAAGCATTCCATTACGGCTGCTCGGGTATGGCAAAAATCATAATCACGAATATTTTGGTCAATATCGAAATTATCGAAAATTATCGGTGGGTGATATGATCAAAATCAAAGATATGTCATTTCAAATATCAGTGAAATTTCACAACTATTGATACTAGAGCAAAAACTAATACTAGGTTAACTAATGTAAGTAAAAGTCCTCAAACCGAGTAAACAGTCAGCAATACAATAAGAACAAAAACTAAAATCAACAAAAATACAACAGAACAAAAATTCAAATGAAATAAACAGTGTTTTAGGGTTTTCAGGAAGATGTACTAACAGTAATAGACAACAGAAATTAAATAAGATTTATTAGGCTGCTGTCATTTTAAGAGCTGTACGGATCCAATATACGGTTACACTTGCGTTTTCTTTCTCAACTGTTTACATTCAATTAAGACATAACCGACTGTGTTTACACCATTTCAACATTTTTGTGTGTAGGCTATTTGACCGCTTACAGTGTACTTTGCTTATGCGCTTTTCCCTCCTTTCCACTTTTTATGCACTTTATCTCGTAGCGCGCACAGAAAGCCGCCTAGGGGACAGTATCTCTTTCGCGGATTAAAATATTAAAAAACCACTAGAACACTGTTATATATTTTGTTGATTTGTGTACTTACATTATCCCAAATGTTTTCAAGAATGTTTTAATCCAAAGAAATAAGCAATTTTAACCAAGATCATTTTCGTGCGTCGCCTATCAATGACATCAAACCCACGTAATCCTTGATTTCCGGTTAATATATGCTTTAATATATTATGTGTTTTATTAGACCGGTGAGCAACTATTTGGATACATTCATCGACAGAAAAATAAATCACTGTTACATAGCTCAACACAGTATGTTTTAAATCTCATTTTCTTGATTTACAATGAGTACCATGTTTTACCATGCCCAATACCGATCTAGCTTACTGCAGTGTGCAACAAGTGTCTCATAGCAGCCGATGAACGAACGCAGAGTAGCATTATAACAACTTCCAACACAAATGCATCTAACAGTGCTGTGTTACCGCACATACGAATGATCGGAAGAAACAGAAGTGCTCATCTGTGGCATAATAAAAGTCCCGCTGCTCTCGAGAAGTGTGTCGCACTCGTCTCTCATTAGCAATCGCTCCAGCGGCCTCATTCTGCTCCAACATGCTGCTTCATACTACAGTAATGTTAATAAATCTTTAACTCTCTGGAGTCTGAGGCTGATTTGTGGCCTGGAGAAGTTTTGACATGCCCTGACATTTGTGCTTTTTTCAGTTGTTCATAAACATATAAATGGAAAAAGTGTTATTACAATGTATTCAGCACAAACTAGGCTACAATAATAAGTGAGGAACATGTATGTACATGTTTGTATTTTTGAAGGAATAACATTTATGCGTGGTTATAGAAAAAACAAAAAACTTAAGTCACTGAAATAAGGACAAAAAAATAATATTATATATGTGTTCACAATACTTCTGGGTATTGGAGATTGTAGACTAGAGTTTTTGCTTCAAAATTATGTAAAAATTATGCTGCCTACTCCTTCATATAAAACATTAGAGAGATCTAAATTTTCTAAAACATCTTTTGTCAAGAAACACAGTATGCGTGGAGGTGTGAATGATCATGAATAATGGGTGATTCTCATCTGTGAAGACAAAAGAATCGCATAAAAGAACCTCTAATGAGCTGCATAAATAATGAGCTCTTTCAGTCAGGTAGGCTGTGAAAAAACCCTCTTTGATTATGTCTCAAAGCTCATGGTGTAAATCAAACATACAGAAAAAACAGCAATACTGTGAAATATTATTACAATTTTAAGTAATGGTATTCTATTATATTCTTTAAAATATAATGTATTTCTGTGATGCAAAGTGTCTGAACAGTTATGTTACCTCTATGGCATTTCATATAGGCTTTTAGCTTAAAAGCATGCACATTTGGAGAAATATTGATGGATTCTTATATATTTGTCAATTTTCTATACAGAGGAGTATTTATTCAGGATTTATTGTCATGAGTGCTGGATACTGTGTTTTTAATTCATACTTGCAGCCGGAGGGCGCTCTGTGCACATAATGCCTACTAAAGAAGAATAGGCAATCCAGGAACTAACTGAACTAACAGAGGCAAGAGATCGCTAACTATGGCTATTCAAAACACTTTTCAAGACAATAAATACACGATTGAGACGATGTATGCATGTATTGACTGAATTTGCCTCTGAATAGCGCTAGCTCCGTGGGCGTGGCCGCATTAGCGGATAATGAGCTGAATCACAGACTTCTGACATGGCTCTCTTTTCATACAGATTACATAAACAGAATATTTTTTTTCGATTTGACTTACACGATTTAAAACCTGACATTTCAACGTTTCTTTAGACACAAGTCTAATTTTTTTGTGATTAGTATTCACTAAGTTACAGTTAATTCTGAGAACTATCAGATTGGACTTCCTTCAGAGGGAGACGAGAGATCACGCATCATGTTAGTTTTCTTTATTTTACAAAAAGCACAACATTTTGTTTTTACTCTGAGTGTACACAAATAAAAGAAGATATTCCACAGATTAAAATGGTGTATAACTCTTAATTGTATGTGCAACATTGACAGAGTATTTTGAGTCTCTTTCACACTGGTTAGAAAAAAAACGCGGTGGTATCGCCGGCGATACCTCAGACCTCAGAGTGTTAATACATTAGCTCATCCATTAATATGATTTCTTCCCGAGTCCCATCAGATTCTGTAGACGTGAAGACAACACCTCCCATGATTCCGCAAAATCAAGGCGTCATCAAGCTACGCATTTGAATAAGCAACCTCTAGTGGTGAAAATTACATATTGTGCCTTTAATGCAATTTTAATAGCACTGTTTAATATCAAGCACATCCCTCATTTTAGCAACAGTAGACTGCATTTTACATCACTTAATTATTGATATGGCTGTTAAGTTTGGCTTAGGAAGGAACGAAAACCCAACGCCGTGGAAGGAAAGCTGTGCTGGACGGAATGCGACAGCGGCACAATAATTGTTTTAGGCCGATTATCCTGTTTTCGTAATCGTTGGAAGCCAAAATCACACAGCCCTTCGTTCCATAGGGGACAGAAGCATTTTCTTTCTACCCTCAGTTCATCAAAGATAGATTGACAGCAGTCTTGTCGGAGCTGTCATGAAGAGAAAGCCCAGCCCCTGTGTGCCTGTACTTTGACGCTTTAAAGTGTTTGTAGTGACGTTCTCGGGGGGTAAACACTCGACTGATGCATCTGCTGCCGTTTTGAACACACCTGAGCTCAGTGGCGGCAGCAGCAATGGGAAAATTGTGAGCTGGAACAACAACAAAGCCATCGCAGATTTGAGGTTATCCTCCTTAAATCCTGCTAATCCTCTTTTTCACGGACACAAACACTCCTGAGCTCCACACTAACAAAAACTGTCCTCCTCTCTTATTACTGACCTACCGTACCAATGGCAAATTATCATCTAATACTCTGTATATTAAGCTCTCATGGTTGAGCTCTGCTGTAATTGGTATGTCTGTGATTTAATTTAATTGACAGGAGCTGTCCAACCTGCAATGTGAGGTGTGCATCCTGGTGTTCTCGTTGACGGATAGGCGAAGCTTCCACCGGATCGCCCAGCTCCGCCTGCTGTTGAGGGAGTCGCTGCCGCACACCCCCATCATCCTAGTGGGCAACAAGAGTGACCTTGTGCGCTCCCGTGAGATCAGCACAGAGGGTAGGCCTGTTTTAATCTACGTCCTTGAGCACGGATCCCATAATTCATAGCTGGAGGAGATTACATGCAGGGAATTAAAAGAATAGGGTTTTAGGTCAAAAGAAAGAATAGCGTTTTACAGTAAATTAAATGCTGTAAACACAAATGCAGATACAGAGATAGGAGAGAGAGAGAGACTGATAGTTATGTGCAATATAAAAAGACCAATTATTATTCAGTATGCAAAATAAACCAATTGGAATTCAGAATGAAAATATTAGTGATTAGTATCAAAATATTTTGAAACATAATGAATAAAATATGAATAGAAATGAATTTATGATACGCTACCATTCAAAAATTGGGTCCAGTAAGATTGTATTATACTTTTATCAGCAAAGACGCCTTAAATTGATCAAAAAAGTCAGTAAAGACGTTTATAATTTTATTAAACATTTCTATTTAAAATAAATTATGTTTTTTTTTAACTTTCTATTCATCAAAAAATACAGAAAAATGTATCACGGTTTCCATAAATGTATTAAACAGCTCAGCTGGTAATATTAAGAAAGTTTTTGAGTGCCAAATCAGCATATTAGAATGATTTCTGAAGGATCATGTGACACTGAAGACTGGAGTAATGATACTGAAAATTCAAGAATAAATTACATTTTAAAAAATATATTAAAATTAAAAACAGCTATTTTGAATGGGAATAATATTTTCACAATATTTCTGTTTTTACCATATATTTACTGTATCCATATACGAGTACGTATAAGAGAGGAAATAATTGTCTGAAGCTTTGCAGTGTGTCAAAAATAGAAATGGGGCACACTATGCCAGTATCAAGAGTTTTCATGCTGGGAGCTCCATATATAATGGGAGCAAACTAGTTTTTCTTTTTTTCTTTTTTTTTGTGTCACGCTGCTGTACTTGTGAGAAAAAAATCTATAAAAATAGATGCACTGCCAAGGCTGAAATTCTCAATAAAACAAAGTAAAAATGGAGTGTGCACGTTAAAGTCGTGATAATGTGGAAATGGCAACAGATTTTTTATTTATTTATTTATTTTGTACATCTGAGTGATGCGTATTATCAGAAAATAAAAAAATGTACGGCAGGGACTTGGTGCTATCCATCGGTTGTTTATTGGATGCAGATTCCAGTCAATTGAAATTAAGAGGCGTGGTTTAAGCGGATTAAAGTGATTGGAGAAGTTTGGCATACATCACCAGAAAGTTTCACCAAAAGACTGAGTTATGACATTTAGATTAAAAATTACGAGGTCAAAATAAATGCAAAAAATAAGACATGCATGGATAAATCGTTAACAGTTAACATGCATTTAGAAAACAGTGAATTTTCATTTAATGCCAACTTTAAATGCTGTGAGAATAATATCATAAAATGGTGGAAAAATAAGAATAAAATGTATGAGGAACTTTAATACAGTAATTCCAGTAGAGATCCCATAATTCAACAGGTATTTTGTCCCCTGTGGTCCACCTCTGTATCTCACACTTGTGAGTCATCTATATTAACCTTGCTGCTGTGACTCAGCTTTTGTCTAAATGCTTCTATGTCCATCTGGCTGTATTTATATAAGGGGCTTCATGGATTTCTGGCAAGAAGAAATCACGCAGCTTATCGGCATGAACAGGTGCTGCTAGGAGACGTGGATTGGTTAAGTGGACACA
This sequence comes from Ancherythroculter nigrocauda, assembly GCA_036281575.1. Classification (NCBI taxonomy): domain Eukaryota; kingdom Metazoa; phylum Chordata; class Actinopteri; order Cypriniformes; family Xenocyprididae; genus Ancherythroculter; species Ancherythroculter nigrocauda. Next base: position 3,777,445 of record VTFQ01000008.1, on the reverse strand, counting down.
TTAGGAGCTGATACGGAATATAGATTCTCTTTCCTGGTGTTTTCTCAGCAGGGCAGATAGAGTCTTGTTTTAGAGACTAATTAACATTTTAATTAAAATACTCAGTGATTGTTTGCAGAATTTTATTTTAACTCAAGTCAGTTCAATTTATGGTTTCTGCCACAGTATTTAATTTTTTTATTTAATTTAATTTTTTATCTACAATGTCCTATTTGAAGAAATTGCATCTCAAAGTACACATTGGTGGGTGGTTGCTATAATGTTTTTAGAGGCCAGTGAAAATGCTACTAGAAAAAGTGGCTACTAGTCTTGCCAGGTCTAGATGACGGCTGATTCCGAAAACCTAGGTAGCAGTCTTGCTGCCTTGCTGTCTTATAAGAGAATGACTTGTACGGCAGCGTTTGTGCATGAAGGCACCTCACAAAATTGATTTTGGACAGACTTCTGAGGCAGCCTAACATTTTAATGATCTACAGCAATATAGTGCGAGCTTTGGTGAGAACTAAACAAATATTTAATTATTGCAGTAGTAATTTCTCGATAGAAATTGTATCAAAATTGAAATATGTTGGTCAAAATTGTACATATACACACAAACTGAGCAGCAAACGCAACTTTCAGACGCCATCTTTATGTTTCTAGCTCAACTGTCACAGAATGGAAAGCACAGGATTGTGGGATATCAAAGGCAGCTAAGGATACATCTGTGCTTCCTTCAAAAATCGATCTGAGGAAGGTATCTCATGAGACAGGAAGTGAAGCTAACATTGGATTCGGACGTGCCTTGATGCCTTACTACCTTGAAATGTGTCCTAAGAAGGCAGCATTTTCCAGTTTTCGGACACAGCCGACGACTTCAAAACTCCTGAAGTGTCTGAGGCTGATAGTTCTCAGACTTGGAAAACCACTAAACATAGTGGCTGGTGAGCAAAAAAGTTAATGTCAAGCTCCATATATAAGCCCTGTATATATATATATATATATATATATATATATATATATATATATATATATATATATATATATATATATATAAGGCTTGACATTAACTTTTTTGCTTACCAGCCACTATGTTTAGTGGTTTTCCAAAGTTAGTAGCCAATTTTGACATTGATACCATGGGAAAAACTCCCATATATAATATTTTTTAATATTATCTTATAATATGGCAGCAGGTTTATTAGGCTGCTGTCACTTTAAGACCTGATCCATTATACTGTTACACATTCGTTTTCTTTCTCAACTGTTTACGTTCACTTCAAACATAACTGACTGTGTTTACATGAATGCTTGCCAAGACCAGCATTTTGACATTATTTTGTGTGGATTTGACTGTTTATGTGCAAAAAGCTGCAAAAAAGAACTCAATTTATTTCTGAGAGGCGGCTTTATGTGCGCGCACTTTGGGTGTATCAAAGTAAATTTGCATAACGTTCTTAAATGAGTAATTTATTAGATGCACACCAGTCTGTTATTGTAGGGACATCGACTTTACATGCCCCTAAACATGTCGTGGAACAAAATTAACTGTGATTGGTTGCATTACATGTCAGTCAAACTGCCTCTGGGCAGTTCTTGGACAATGAAAGGACTGAGTCCAGACCTGTATTTATGTATTACATTGCACTTAGTTTATTATTTTAGATGCCTTTTTAAAAGACTACATTTGAAATATGTATATATTTTATATAAAATTTAACCCGGCAAAGTGGCTAGTAGGAGTGACTGCGTTACACACCACTGCTGAAATACATCCGCATTTGGCGGGTTTGAGCGTGTTAATCCCTGCATCAAGTGTCAAGCCCTGTATGTGTATATTACCTACAACAGTGAAAACTGTGTTTTAAGGTTGCATTTAAAATTCACATGGCCCAAAAAATCTGAAGGGACACGTGTACCCTCAGTCTGAGTTGGCATAATGCTTCTTCCGTAGTCATGCTGCATCCCTCTCCCTCACTCCCTCTCCCTCTCTCTGTTTGCCATGCTTGGAATGTTTGGGACATTTATGTTTTGTGTTTGCTCTGTATTATCTCTCACCCACAATGTGCTGGTGTTACTATCTTTATGTGTGTGTGTGTGTGTGTGTGTGTGTGTGTGTTTAAGTATGCCAATGCTAGTACATGTGCTCATATTCTCTCCCTCACACCTTTCTTTCTCTAATTCTCTCCTTCGCCTGCGTGGTGAAGTGAACCCCCTGTGCCATGTGTTTGCAGGACTGTGATAAGGAGGATAAGGAAAGAAGACAGTGAAGCTTAGTGTGTTGTAATCATTAAGAGAATGGTGTGCAGGCACTTTTATGTATTAGCTGATAACAGGGCGGCTCCAGGGGAAGGACGACATCAGAGGTGCTCTATTCATTTAGAAAATTACATCCAGATTCTTTTGTTCCAGTCACATGATTTTTCTGCTCATCAGCCATATTATGACCAACAGCTGGGCAAAGGAATGGTGAATCAAATATTTATATACATTTATATAACCCATTTCTGTATACCTGGACTCTTTGTATATTGGTGCTATATGGAGATGGATCGTGGATTAAATATATAGTTTAATAGGGTCTTTGCTAACTTGGGATATGTTTTGGGATATGTCATCATTGTTTTCCTTGGTATCTCTGTGAATGTTTTTGTAATCACCACCACCGCTGTTGGTCATCAATATGGTGGATTAGCGGAAAAGTCATGTGACTGAAACAAATGAATAGCTATACAACAACTAGATTTTTACACTGCCAGAAAGAAATGTTAATGGTAAATGACAGCATGATGGGTTGTGGGAGGTTGCAAAGGTGCTGATATTCAGTTGCTAAGAGGTTCTTTAATGTGTTGCTATGGTGTTTGGTGCAGTTGCTAGGGCATTTATATGGTGTTCTGGGTGGTTACAAGGGCATCGACCATTGGATGCTATTATGTTCTAAGTGGTTGCTATACATGGTATACATGCTATACTCTTTTCAATAGACAGTATACATAGAACTCATTAGATTGCATAATGAAATGGTAATATCAGTGTAGCCATTGTGAAGGTTAAAAGCGTTAATTAAACATATATTTCAATAATATCTTTAAAAATCTCTGCCCTAGAAAGTACACTACCATTTAAAAGTCTGGGGGCAGATTTTTAAATTAATACTTTTATTTACCAAGTATGCATTACATCTATCAAATGCTGTTCTTTTGAACCTTCTTTTGAAAAACAGTTTTAGAGATGATGGTCTATTGCAATTCATGGAAAACAGAAAATAGCTGTCTGAGATGGCTATAGAGTACCATAAAGACACATGACCACGCCCACCTAGCTCAACATGATCATGTTTGCAGGCAAAGGAGCTATCTATCTATCTTAGATACTATCTAAAATATTAATATTCTAATGATATAACTTGTAATCTTTATTAGTTAATAAAGATAAGTTATATCATTAGAAAGTTCTAAATGTTTACTGTCAACCTACAGTGTCTTTTTTTACGATATAGATGCTCCAGCACCAGTAATTGTAATTTGTGTCAGGTGTGCACGACAACATGAAAAATCAAACAGGACTCCATACCTTTGTATGATGAATCCAATAATCTACTTGGGTAAAAATGTCCATGAGTGTCCATTGAAAAACAAAAAACAGCACTTTTTGTCCATAAAAGCGTTAAATCCATGAAATATTTATATATTGTCCATTGTGTGCATCACATTTCTTCTGAATGATCTGCTCTCCATCATCGTTCTTCAAGAAATTATGCAATCTGAGCATACCTTAATTATGCAGAACTTTAAGACTTAATATAATTTAAACTGATGAGTTATAAAAAAAAATTCACCCCCCTCAGAGTTGTCATGAAGGGCAAAATTAGCAGTATAAACCAAAACCAAAATTTGTACCAGGCTGTAAAGATGTTTTTTTCTGCTGTAAAGTTGGACATTTTAACATGGGACTCAATGAGATTCTGCTCTCTTTTGGAGCCTGTCCCTAGCGGCCAGTCGATGAATTGCAGTTTAAATCACTTCCGTATTGGCCTCAAGAGAAATTGGGGAGGATGCCGCTTTGAAAAAACCCATACATTTACCTGCCCATAGACCCTCCCCTTGAAGAAATCAGGACAGAAGTGGTTGAAAGTGGACAAAAGAGACGGATTAAAACACCAGGTGTAAACGGGAATGTGACTATTTGTGATCCAATCAACCAAAACGCATCTTAAAGGGTTAGTTCACCCAAAAATGAAAATTCAGTCATTTAATTTCTCACCCTCATGTCGTTCCACACCCGTAAGACTTTCATTCTTCTTTGGAACACAAATTAAGATATTTTTGATAAAATCTGAGAGCTTTCTGTCCCTCCACAGACAGCTACGTGACTACCACTTTGACGCTTCAAAAAGTTGATAACGAGATCATAAAACTAATCTATATGAATTGAGTGGTTTAGTCCAAATTTTCTGAAGAGACATGATTGCTTTATATGCTGAACAGATTGAATTTAAGCCATGTGTCCACCAAAGTGTTTTTAGCCAGCTGAAAACACCAGATGCTCAGCTGAAAACAGATAACTGTGGGTGTTTGAGAGCGCTTCGACAGAGCAGCGTTTTTTTTTCAGTTGAGACGCTTTGCTTGCTATGATACGCAATATCCGCAGAAGTTTTACTAGTATCTCATTTCACAGATAGTTTGTTTCTGTATTGTTTCTATAAAAAATGTTGATGCAATGTAAAGTATTTGCTCTGGATCTTGTTTTAAATTATTTTGTTCAATTATTATGCTTGTTGTTGTCATCTGTTGACGTTGTACAAGCAGAATGTGGCGGTTGGTCGGTGTTTTATTTGTCCCGCCCCTCCTCCACTGTGATTGGATGGCTGGGTACAAAGTGACAGTGATGAGCGCTGCGTTTTACACAAAGATGAACATTCTTTAACTCTCTATGACTGGTAAAAACGCAGAGCGCCTCGGCATGCTCCTGGCGTTTTAAAAACTCGTCATTCCCATTGAAAACAACTGGAAAAATAAGCTAGCTTCGGAAAAAATGCTTTGACAGACTTATATTCACATATAAACATTCATCAACTCACACATCAGTTGTGGTAAACAGAAGCTCAAGCATGTTCGCTTGACGTGCGACCAATGAGGTTCATTTAGCATGTTTGAGCTTCTGTTTCTGTTCACTGATCAATGTTTATATGTGAATAAAAGCCTAAATCAAATCTCTTCATCATAAAAAGCAATCTTGTCTCTCCAGAAAATTTGGGCTAAACCACTCAATTCATATGGATTAGCTTTACGATCTCTTTATGAACTTTTTGAAGCGTCAAAGTTACAGTTGCATAGCTGTCAAAGTAGCTCTGATTTTATCAAAAAGATCTTCATTTGTGTTCTGACGAAGAACAAAAGTCTTATGGGTTTGGAATGACATGAGGGTGAGTAAATGATGACAGAATTGTCATTTTGGGTGAACTAACTCATCTTTATCATCAGGTGTAAACAGGGTCTTTGAGCTCCACAATTTGCATCATCATGTCCTGAGCACAAACTGTTTTGGATGAGTTATGCTTCAGAGTTAGTACGTAGTACTTAGGGTTAAAGATTTGAACAAAAGCCTAAGTATGAGTGACAGTATAAGAAAGAGACAGAAAAGGGAGAAAAGGACCTTGTAGGAAGTGCAGAGGACGGTTGTATGGACACATCTGTGCTCAGCATATTTATTCCTCCGGGTGCTGCAGCCAATGTGGTCATCGATTTGGAAATGTTCTCAATCTTTTTCTGTCTTCATCTCGCTTCCTGCCTCCGATACAAACACACAAGCGCACACTCAATATGTACTCAGCTTCATGTAAATGGGTTTAATTTACATTCTGTATTTGCGAGTCAGCTATTTGATGCTGACATTCAAGCCTTATTTAAACAGGCACGCAGACTCTGGATGCGTACATGCTGTAAGGTCATACAAGCTAAATTATTGAAACAGAGATGCACAACCTTTTGCTGGCGAAGATGAGTCTATAGCCATAAACAGAAATTACAGCTGTGGACTGTAATGCTACACATGTGCAATAAATCTCCTGTCTGCTGTGGCACAGCAAATGTGTTCCCCTTCTTTTCCTTCTTCTTCTTTTTTTTTTAAAAGATAACAGGGTCCATCGTTTTATAGGAGTCAATCCTGCATCTTTTATCATTTATTTTCCCCTACAGTCTGTCTCTATTGTGAAATATTATTGCAACCGTTTTCCACTTTAATATATTTTACAATTCCAACAACAACATCTACTTAGTTGTAGCTGAGGCCTGGAAGAGTTTGTCAAAAAGACGATGTTTCCAGTGTTGCGAATCCACTTTGCTGCACTTCCAAAGGATGAGGACTCATGCTGGAATTTTATGGAAAAACCAAACCATCATATCTCTGTGTATACAAGTGCTGATGAAGCCTCCAGAGCTGAAATTCAGATATGATAATAAGTATTTCGTTTCTGAGACACGGTTGACCAATCACAACAGACTGGGCCATTTGACCAATCAGAGCAGGCTCTTGGAAAGGAGGGAGACTGAATCCTTGAATGGTTATTAGACACCTTGAAAAATGAGGTGATGTGTACTGTATATTATGAGAAAATTAAAGTGTTTTTTGACCTTGAAAACTGAAAATATACAAATAAAAAAGCTAATTCAAATTATTAATAAATACTAAAATAGTATATAAATAATATTAAAATGACACTGTACCATAGAGGAAAAATTAAAGGATTAGTCCACTTTTAAATAAAAATTTACTGATAATTTACTCACCCCCATGTCATTCAAGATATTCATGTCTTTCTTTCTTCAGTCGAAAAGAAATTAATGTTTTTGATGAAAACATTCCAGGATTATTCTCCTTATAGTGGACTTCAATGGCCTCCAAACGGTTGAAGGTCAAAATGACAGTTTCAGTGCAGCTTCAAAGAGCTTTAAACGATACCAGACGAGGAATAAGGGTCTTATCTAGAGAAACGATCGGTCATTTTTGAAAAAAATACAACTGTATATGCTTTATAAACACAAATGATCGCCTTGCACGTGCTTCCGCTTTCCGTATTCTTCAAAAAGCTTACGCTGTATGTCCTACGCCTTCCCTATTCAACTTACGGAAAAAAACTAAACTGGTGCTGCGTTCGTTCCATAAGTAGAATAGGAAAGGCTTTTTGAAGAATACGGACTGATCGTTTCTCTAGATAAGACCCTTATTCCTCGTCTGGTATCGTTTAAAGCCCTTTGAAGCTGCACTGAAACTGTAATTTTGACCTTCAACCGTTTGGAGACCATTGAAGTCCACTATAAGGAGAATAATCCTGGAATGTTTTCATCAAAAACCTTCATTTCTTTTCAACTGAAGAAAGAAAGACATGAACATCTTGGATGACATGGGGGTGAGTAAAATATCAGGAAAATTTTATTTGAAAGTGAACTAATCCTTTAAGTGCTAAAACTTGTTACATCAAAATCTTTTTTACAAAAAAACGATATATATAGGCCAAATCACACTGCACCGACAGACCCAGACCAACAGCACGTCACTTCTCAGACATTTCAAGACCAACAAACACCGTTTCAGCATGTTCAATTGGTGAAAACAAGCTCCGACACACTGATCCGACAAAACCAGACAAAGTGTCTGTTGCCGTCTGTCGGCATCTGTTGGTGCGGTGTGAACTGGCCTTAAAACTACACCTCATCTGTGGATTGTCATGATAAATGTTGTCTGTTTCTCTCTCTGTCTCCTCCTCCTCGTTTCTTCTCTCAGGTCATGTTGCTTATTCACAATGGTGCCGTCTAGTCGACATCTAGAGTGATCTAATTCTATCCTGTCCACACATCTCCGAATCAACACACACCAAGCATTTAGCCTTTCCTAAAACCCCTCCGTGCTTCATTAAGTCTCACTCAATCAGTGCAGTTGTCTAATGCTAATCTGTGTCGATATGACAAGAGATTGTCAAACTCCATCTGTGTCTGTATCACTCAACCTCTCCCTCTCTTTCTTCCTCAGAGGCGCACTCCAGCGCAATGATGTTTGGCTGCCTGTATCTGGAGCTCTCCGTCTCTCTGGACCACCGCACTAATGATCTCCTAGAAGCGGCTGTGAGAGCGGCACGGGGCCACAGCCTGGGGCCCGGCTGGACGGAGGGGTCCCCCGCAGCGGCCCGCCGCGAGAGCTTGACCAGCAGGGCCAAGCGCTTCCTGTCAGGGCTCGTTCCGCGCTCCCACCTGGGCCGAGACAGGGACAGGGAGGGCGGCAGAGACAGAGACCACAGCAGACACAGAGGAAGCAGAATGCTCAGGCAGAAGTCACGTTCTTGTCATGACCTCAGCGCTCTAATGTAACCGAAAACGACCGAGAGAGAAGGGAGAAGAGGTGTTAAAGCAGGCTAGAGGAGAAACTGCATGTGAGATTGACAGGTGAGGAGATAAGAGACAGTGTTGCCGCACCACTTCACAGAGGAGATGATTCCCCGGAGATATTACCTAAACTAGTATGTGTGAAATTAGTTGTTTATACCAGTCTCTCATTCATTGAATGTGACAGTGGTGCAGCGAAACCTAGCAGTGTATAAACTATCCTGACAGAACAGGACCTTTAAGGTTGCGAGAGGTCTGTAAACGGACACACAGACACAAATATAGCACCGGATCTCAGTATAATGAGTATATCATGCTGGCTATGGCAGGCTGTTAGTGGTGATAGAGTAGCTCCTGTAGTAGTCCCTGTTAAGAAGCATGCTGACACAGCACGGATGCAGAATCGTAGTATATGTTTTGTAGTAAAAAAAAAAAAAAAAGACCTTCCGGCACAGAATAAGATGCTTCAGTTAATGCATGGATTTAGCTTATCACGCTCTACCTGCACATTTTTAGGTTTAAGGAAACCTTAAATGAACCCAAAAATGAAAATTCTGTCATTAATTATTCACCCTCATGTCGTTTCACACCTGTAAGACCTTCGTTCTTCTTCAGTAGATATTTTTGATGAAATCCAATGGCTCAATGAGGCCTGCATTGACAGCAACTTTCAGATGCCCAGAAAACTACTAAAGACGTATTTAAAACAGTTCATGTGACTACAGTGACAAGAATATTTTTTGTGCACCAAAAAAAACAAAATAACGACTTTATTCAACAATATCTAGTGATGGACGATTTCAAAACACTGCTTCATGAAGGTTTACGAATCTTTTATTTCGAATCAGTGGTTCAGAGCGTGTATCAAACTGCCAAAGTCACGTGAATTATTGAAATTTCGAAATGCTTCAAAACACTTATGATGTAATGAAGCCTCGTTTACTGAAATCACGTGACTTTTGGCAGATATTGTTGAATAAAGTCTTTATTTTGTTTTTTTTTTGGCACACAAAAAGTATTCTTGTCGTTTCATAACATTAAGGTTGAACCACTGTAGTCACATGAACTGTTTTAAATACATCTTTAGTAGCTTTCTGGACACTGAAAGTGTTAATTGTTTTGCTGGCAATGCAGGCCTCACTGAGCCATCGGATTTCATCAAAAATATCTTAATTTGAATCTTAAAAATTGCTTTAGAAGATGAACGAAGGTCTTACGGGTGTGGAACGACATGAAGGTGAGAAATTAATGACAGAAATTTCATTTTTGGGTGAACTAACCCTTTAAGAGTCAGTCATTGAAAACTGTTGTTCGATAGGGCTGCACGATATTGGGTGGGAAATCTGACATTGCAATTATTTAGTTTTTCTGCTAGATGAAAAGAATACAGGAATTTTCACCAGGTGACTTCTGCTGCTATATTTGGACAAATACAATAATTCTAGAATGATTGGGGTGATTTTGTTGAGGAGTGCATCTGCATATAAAATACAATTTATTTTCAGACTTACAGACTTTTTACTTTTTTGGTGAACCATACTTTTAGGGATGAATGATTTGGAAAAACTTGAAAAATGTGGATGTTCACTCTTTGGTATACTCTCTAAAAGAAATAACCAACCCAAACCTCTTTCTGTAACCATAAAGTGAACAGAAATTTTAATAAATTTAAATATAAAATCACTTTTCACTTGTGTTTTCATAGGCCACATTCCCTCTGTTTTTGACCCATTCAATCTGACTATAAGGTAATAATCATTTTTATCATGATTAGTATTAAAAATTATAAACAAAGTAAAAAATATATTGTAATAATGCTATTGTACTGTGAAAAAATATTTTGATAAAATCAATATTGCATAATTGGTTTAATGAAATTCTTTCTGTATATCGTGCAGCCCAATTAGTCGAATACTAGCTATAAAAATTTCTCTTGAGGTTTGTGATCAAGAACAGAAGTCTTGAGGATCTTTGGTTTATTTGATGCCACTAACCTGGAAAACTTTGTGCAGATCCAGTGATTAGTTCCTCCTCAAAATCACTCTGTACTTGGTACTCTGCTTTGCTTAACTTTTTATCACAATAGCAAAGCCACTAGGAAGGTATTTTAATGTTTTATGGAACAGGATTTTGAACGCGGGGCTATTTGGCATCACAGCCAAGAAGTTAAAACCAAGCGACCGACAAAAAATTGCTTAATTTGCATCACATCTGGTTAGGACATGGTGTTGATCATAATGTGAACTGGACTTATGACAGTTCTTATGACATGCACAATATTTAGTGATCAAGTGTATTAATTGGCTAATCTCATCCGAGCGATTGGCGTGATGTTTCCTTATGCACTCTGTTATTGCATAGATATGACACCCAAGGAATTTGCTTATTAATCACAAAGCTGTGTGCAAAATATTGGGGTGAATCAGCATAGAATTGCGGAGGAGTGGTAATGATATTCAGTTTTTTTATTGTTCTAGTATAAACAGCCGTCCAGAGTTGCAGTAATTGCGAATTGTACCCTCAAGAGCCTTGTTTACAAGCGAAATTAGCTCTTGCTGAAATAGTTTACATATGCGGTTTGATGAACGAATAAAGTGAGTTGATTTAACATCCTTTAGAAAACACATACTCTTGCTGTGCTGTTGGTATTAATTGACTTGTCAAAAATTGTGAAAACAAGGAAGAAAATATTCAAACATAAGCAATATTTGTGATTGGCTATAACTGAAATGTAATCTTTAACTCACAGAAATGACTTCAGTCAATCAGGCCTAAAGTACATAATCAGATATTGACGTATAACCAGTCTTAACTGTATAGGGAGCCACACTCAGAGCAAAATCACATACTAATTGATTGCTTTTAGATGTAATTGGACATTTTGCAATGCAACATGTTGTTGTTGTTCTGATATTAATATCAGTTTAAACTTCCAATTATATGCACTCATAATTAAACTCCACCACTATGGTGGGAGTAATACACAGACCTGTTATTTAATGAGCATAAAATAAGAAAGAAGGCAATATTAGGCAATCAGTTCTGGCAGAGAAAGCAGATTGGTCTGTGGAGAGCACTTTCATACAGTCCCTTGAGTCAGACAGAGAATAACTCGCTTGTGTCGAATTACCGTTGAACTAATTTGACACCTCAGTGTATAATGAAAGCAAGCCATGTTCACACTCAATTCTGTCTGACAAGAGAATAACCCTTTATATGGTATTTTCCTTTATACGGGTCGATTGTAATATATATATATAGTATTTGGTATTTAGCTGCACACAGTAGTTAAATGCAAGTCTCAGAGATCGAAAAAGGCACTTTTAATCAATGCCATACAGCCCTGGGTTCAGGTTAAAACTGTACTTTAAATTTCCTCTCACTTCACTTTCCTGATTGATTTGTCACCAAAAAGACCAGATGTTAGGATAAGCAATATGGAGAATGGCCCACTTTGTCATGTCGTCTACAAGCATGTAATGTCTTTGTCTTCATCATGAGGCTTACTGTGATTTCGCCAATGTGGACGTGGATGATTGGTTGATAGGAATGTTGTTAGTTTCATTCAATGTATTGGAGCTGAGGACCTTTCATATGACTTGCATCAGGGCTTCAACTCAAGCCTCATGGCCATCCACATGAGAAGTGTCAGAAAATTGCATGGTAGCAAGGAAGTGGATTTTGTGCACAATAAACAGTGAAAACATTTGAGCTTAGAACAGAAAGTCCTGCTGATTGATTTTGAAAACTTGTTGAATGTGGTCTTGCAAAATGTTAAGTCCAGTTCACACTGAGAATGATAACTATAAAGATAACTAATGATATGTTTGCGTCTATATCAACGAATGATAACGATCTGTTTATTGTAAGCTCACGTGCTGCGGTTTCAAAGTGTTTTTGCTGTTCTTGTTGCATTTGCACAGCTTTACCAGCAGATGTCCTCAGCATGCTATGTTTCGAGTGAATAGCTAGTGTAATCGATCTAATCTAACAGTGAATTTAGCTGACAAAGTCAATATAGTGTGAAAAAAAAAGTCTTTTTCACTACATTGTCAAAGGAAGCAAGACAATGTTGTCGAAACTAGCACTGGATATCTGAGGTAATTGTGTTACACTGTTTGCTAGCCTGACATAATCATCATTAATACTTCTTTTACCGTTTATTCCAAGGGTGTGACTTATTGTTTTCCATATATCCATTTTCGTTAAAGTATCCTTGAAAAGGGGGGTAGACTTGTCAAACAGTGATGGATTTTTCTGAATCTCAGCGATAAACTTCTCCGCAATGCCGTCCGCCATTTTAAATGCGCGAGAACTTAAATTCGAATGGATTTTGATTTGAACAGCTGGAAAAAAAATCGTTCTAAAAGTGATCCCAACAATATCGTTCCTCTATAGGGTCCTATATAGAGTCTATTTGTGGTGTGGACTCTGCTTTTCTTTTATATTTACAACGATTTTTAGAACTATATCTTTATCATTATCTTTATAGTTATTGTTCTTGGTGTAAACTGGCCTTTTACTGTTAGCGAACTAACCGAGGTCTCAGGTTGCTTGTGGAAAAAAATTAGCCTGAAAAAAAAAGAAGAGATCTAAATCTCTTCATAAATTTTGTCAGATCTTTGGGGAAAAAATTACAAAGCTTTGCACTTTAAAAAGACATCAATAGAAGGGTACAATCTTGTGAAATAACTGAGATTGTTGAACCTGTCACTGCAAGTCTGGTTATCACTGGCTATGCTTTAAAAGGTCAGGTACAAATACAAGGTCAAAGCTGAAATTGTGTGAACTTTGAGTGCAATTCTTGATGCTTCATTTCATTGAGCAGTGCTGATGCAAGTCGTGTGATGGGGTTTAAACATCATTCTTATGAACCCTCTATTTCCCTCTGATTTTAGAGGTAGTTAATGTTTAGGATTAGGACTATGTTTGTTTCTTTAACAATAATGTTCTGTAAAAATGCTGTAGCCTTATTGCGAGGGTTACCATAAATGACATCCTTATTCGGTGATATGGCTGGAGTTGTTTGCGTGTTTAAGGATGATACCATGTGAACGTATTTTGAAACAAAGGTACATAAAGAGCCATAAGAGGAGACACAGAGATGGGCAAGTTTTGTTCTGTATTTTCACCTGCTCACATTTTAGACACATGGGGCCTCATTTATAAAATGTTTCGTAAAAACTGTCCTACACTCAAAATGCTGGCTTAAAAACAACCCAAGTTGGGTTAAATATGGACAAACCCAGCATTTGGGTTAAATGTTTAACCCAACCTGCTGAGCAGTTTTATTTAACTCAACTACTGTTTAAAAATTACTATATGGCTGTCTTAAAATGAACCCAAAATAGGTTGGAAATTAAACATCAGACACAGTCAGACAACAGTAATAATCAAAAGGTGAACATTTATTAATAAGCAATTTAATTAATAACTGTTAATTTCCAATCTATTTAAGTGAGCAATATAGTAATTTTTAAACAATAGTTGGGTTAAATAAAACTACCCAGCAGGTTGGGTCAAACATTTAACCCAACCCCTGGGTTTGTCCATTTTTTAACCCAACCTGGGTTAAAATTAACCCAGCATGTTTTAGTGTATATTTGATCTTACGATCATTTCTCAAATGTGCGTTAGTGTGATTCAGAGACCGAATGTACGCACAAAAACTTTATGTACGCCTCTCTTCCAGATTTGAAATTTATGCATTGTAAATGATTGTGAAATTGTACGCAGCTCAATGGTTTTAGATCTCCGCCTTGTAAACGCCCTCTAATTAATGTAATTTTCATATAAAGAGTCAACGTCCAAATGCTTTACTTGATTAATCGCAAGTGACAAGAATTGCATAGATTTACAAATACCTAAAGTACTCCAACTCTGCCATAAGGAAAAGTGTGTACGTCTGCTCATGTGACTTTTCCACGTCAAGGACAGTTTTTATAAACGTGAATGTTGGCGTTTTATAAATGAGGCCCATGAGCTCATGGAATCCACTGAATATGCCATAGGACCAAGCATTTCTGTGGGGGCTGGCCACACAGGCTTATGCAACAACAACGAAACCACAACGTTCTGGAAACGTTCCGAGGTCAAACATGGCAGCACCATTCACTTGTTTCTCACTATTGATGAATGTTATCCACTCTGTCTTTGAAAATGGGAGAATAAAGACAATTTGTTATGATACCCTAGTTTGTGTCTGATGTTTGTCCCTGCAATTGTCTAAATGATTCTTGCAAGATTCTTCCTCAAGGTGAAGAACTATATTTGAATTTGAAAGGGTTTGATGGCTTCACTCTGTAAAGGCAGATGGTTGGAAACGGGACATGAGGTAAGAAAGAAAAGGGATGACAAATGTTAGTTGCCTAGCGACTGTTGTCAGGGAGACCGAGTGTGACTCTCCCCTGACCAGACTTAGAATTTCTTACTATGTTTATTTGTTCAACTGGGAATGAAATAGCTGGAGTGGAATCTGAGTCTGCAAACATCCACATGAACAAATGGGAATACACAAACAAACTGGTTTTAAAAAAATCAATGAAAAATCAACACAAAATGGAAAGCTCCTGTTGAGCCTGGGTGATGAACTCACAAGAGTGGCTTTTCTGAAAGCGTGAACACTATCATTATCATGAATATGTATAATTTTAGACTATTTTCAGCACAGTACCTTTTAAGGCATTCCTTAGCTACCTGAATTGTATTTGAAGTGACCTCTTTAAAAGCACAAAAACGTACAATCAAGAACTGGTATTATGCATCACTGTGCTTTATAAAAACTATGCATTAAGGATAAAGGCTAAACTCTGCTTTTTTTAAACCAGATACTGAAAAAAAAAAATCCAATCAAATATCCAATTTGGAATGCTGACCTAAAGTCTATATGATTCCTCTTCATGGTGCATGGCATTATTCTACCCTTTGGGTACAAAAGCAGGTTAATGCAATAACAGCAGCTTCAAATAAAGTGTTAGTGTATTTAAATCAGAGCTAGTCCTCGCCTCAGGCTGATATTGCTGAATCTGTGCCATTTGCATCAAAATCCAATTTCATTTTTAGACACATGGACTGTTGTTAAATTTTAAACTGCCATTACTAATTTATCAGACTCATTTCGAAAGGACAAGTGGTGAACCAAACACACGAGGTGTTGTTTTAAAAGTGGACTAATTTCTGAGATCTTTTAGTTGTTATAAAAAGCCCATCACATCAGTATATAATTGTCTTTAATGACAGAACAGTGAAACAAAACAAAACCACAACATAACATACATATTACCTTCTGTCTTTTACCTTAACATTGAAATGTCATTTTGTTTCATGATTTTAGAGAAGGTTCTGCAACATTGGGTTTTCAGGCACCTTTTTAGTACTACAATTCACTCAATTCTGTCTCAAAAGCACAGACTGCCATCTAGTGCCACTAATACAAAGTACCATTCAAGTAAACTCAAGTGGGGTCCAAAACTGCATGGACAGAATTTGATTCAATAGCAAAAGAAAATGTTGCATATTAACAGGCAACCTAGTAGAACTCAAAATGAAAACATCACATCCATTTAATTCGCCTTTGCATGTGTTCTCTGATGCTGTTTAAGTCGATCGCTCCTCGTAAATCCTTTCCCACACTCTGAGCACTGGTGAGGCCTCTTGTCAGAGTGAATCTTCTCATGTCGTCTTAGTGTCTCTTTCCGGGCAAACTTCTTCCCACAATGGGAGCAAACATGCTCCATCTGTGCTCCTGAATGCTGTAGTTGGTGAGTAACCAGCTTCCCGTCTGTGTTAAAGCTCTCCCCGCACTCAAAGCAAGCATACCGCCTCTCATCGGTGTGTGCGATCTGCCGGTGCTTTTGCAGATAGGACGCGGAACTGAAGCTCTTTTCACAGTCATCGCAGTAGTACATTTTCTTCTTCCCGGAGTGACCCTGCATGTGCAGCTTCAGGCAACTTGCTGAGCTCAGGCATTTTCCACACTCTGAGCACTTGTGGACTTTGATCCCCACGTGAATGTCTTGATGTCTTTTGAAGGTGTCGTGGCGAGTGAAGGTTTTGCCACAGGTGGTGCAGTTTAACAGGGACTTGCTGGAATGGATTATCAGGTGACTCCTGAGTGTAGAGGTGGACTTGAAAGCCAGACCGCACTGAGAACAACTGTAACATCTTTCGTCGGTATGTACCACCTTATGGTTTTTGAGATTTGCAACCCTAGCGAAGCTCCTACCGCACTTCTTGCAGTGGTAAGGTCTTTCTCCAGTGTGTGTGACCTGGTGGGACCTCAGACTGCTCTTGAAGCGAAACCTCTTTTCACACTTCAGGCACTTGTACAATTTCTTCTCAGAATGTACGGCCAGGTGTCTAGAGCGATCTCCCGAAGAAGGGAACCTTTTCCCGCAGTGTTCACAACTGTAGGGTTTTTCTCCAGTGTGAAGACGCTCATGCATTTTGAGGCTGTTGGGATGTTTGAAGGGCTTGCCGCAGTGCGTGCATTTGTAAGGGGTCTCGGAGTAATGGATCTTCAAATGCGACGTGAGGTGGCTCATCCTTTTGAAGCTGCTCTCGCAGTGAGTGCAATGAAATGGACGGATGTCTTTGTGAATGGTCTGATGAATGGTGAGTTCATGCTTCCTCAGGAAACTCTTCCCACACACTGAACAGCTGAACGGCTTGTTCCCTGCATGGCTATGCAGGTGTACATCCAGTTCAGCTTTGTTGATGAACTTCTTGTCACATTGCGGGCACGGAAATGGCCTCTCTCCGGTATGAGTAGCCCTGTGGACTCTCATAGCTGCCGCGGTGTTGAAAAGCTTCCCACAATGGTCACACTGGTGGGGCAGGGGGCCTAGGTGCAACCGCAGGTGAGTAGTTAGGGTACTTCTTCGAGAAAAGCTTTTCCCACATTGTGAGCAAGAGAACGGCTTCTCCCCAGTGTGGCTCCTTATGTGGGACTTCAATCCACTCTCCCTGACAAACTTTTTCTTGCAGTAAGGGCAGTCCAACACCTTCTCTCCCGTATGCAGCCGCACGTGCAAGGAAAGCTCATGTTTACCGACGTAACTCTTTCCGCAAGTGGAGCACTGGTGTGATTTCTTCAAGGAGTGCACCTTCTCATGGGCTTTGAGGTCCGATTTTCTTTTGAAGCTCTTGCCACATTTTGGACAAAGGTTGGATCTTAATGATCTGGAAGTATTTGTGGGTGGTGGATGAGGATTCTCTGTAGAGTCATTGGGTTCCGTTAAGACAGAACTGGGAGCAGGAATGGAACTGGGAGCAGGAATGGTGTCATGTGGTATCATGTCTGTATGCATTTCCTCATCCCTAAAAGCAGTAAATGATGTATAAATCAAAGGCTTTTTAGGAGAAGCAAAGGAAGTTAAAGGGTTAGTTCACCCAAAAATGGAATTCCTGTCATTAATTACTCACCCTCATGTCGTTCCACACCCGTAAGACCTTCATCTTCGGAACTCAAATTAAGATATTTTTGATGAAATCAAAGAGCTTTCTGATCCCCCCATTGAAAGCAATGTAATTAACACATTCAAGGTAGTAAAGACATTGTTAAAATAGTCCATGTGACTACAGTGGTTACGAGAATACTTTTTGTGTGCAAAAACAAACCAAAAATAATGACTTTATTCAACAATTCGTAGATCTGTTGCGTTCTGACGTAGAACCTGGAAGAGCTGCACTGTTTACAATGTAAACAGCATAGGAGAATAACAGGGAAGAGAAGGAATTGCTGAAAAAGTCGTTATTTTTGTTTTGTTTTTGTGAACAAAAAGTATTCTCGTTGCTTCATAACAATAAGGTTGAACCACTGCAGTCATGTCGACTGTTTTATCAATGTCTTTACTACTTCTCTGGACCTTGAAAGTGGTAATTATGTTGCTGTCGATGGGGGGATCAGAAATCTCTTGGATTTGATAAAAAATATCTTGATTTGTGTCCTGAAGATGAACAAAGGTCTTACAGGTGTGAAAACGACATGGGGGTGAGTAATTAATGACATAAATTTCATTTTTGGGTGAATTAACCCTTTAACTATAAAATTTATGTACTAACGAGAGACCTTTCAATTTCATGAAAAGATGGCACACTCACCTGGTTTCATTGCACTGCTCCATCTTTAAAAAAACAAAACAAGAACATGTTTAGAAGAGATGTTCTCAGCTTGGAAGAATTATGCTGATACATTTGACATCTTACCTTCACAGACGCAATGTCCTCAATTGTATGTCCGTGTATAAGGTTCTCTCCTATGTTTGCTGATATGTTTTTTTCAACCTGTTCATTTTTGACCTCCATCAATATCTGGACCATGGTACTAATGTCCTCTTCTGTCTTGATGCTGACCATAGTGCTCATTATCTCTGATAGGTCCTTCTTCACTGACTGCCGTCGGTGTTAACATAGACATTTACATTTATGCATTATGGCAAACTCTTTTATCCAAAGCAACTTACATTGTATTCAAAGGCCCTGTTGGTATTAGGATGCGTTTTGGTTGATTGAATCACAAGTAGATGAGGGAGACACATTCCCGTTTACACCTGGTGTTTTAATCTGTCTGTTTTGTCCACTTTCAACCACTTCTGCCCTGATTTCTTCAAGAGGAGGATCTATGTGCAGGTAAATGTATGGGTTTTTTCATATCTTTCGATCTAATGGATGAAATAAGCCTGTGCACACATTAACGCGCCCAGAGATGATGGAAAAACACGGATAACATCAGCTTTTGTTTCTGCTCTGACAGCCTCAAGACCAGCCGAATGCTGTGAGTGTGTGCTAGAAATCAGGAATGGTGAGAGAACTTTGTGCTTGGTACAGTTTTTATCAGCCAACAAAGTTTAAAAATCCCGTCTGACTAGCACACTTCCCATAATGTTTAGGTCAGTAGACGGAGAGTTGGTGGTCTTTTGTGGCTGTTCGAACACATTCGACCACATGAGCATCTGCACTACGAAATCAGTCCAGTCAAATTTGTTTTCAACTGCCTCTGGAATTGGTCGAAAGTGGACAAAGCATTTTAGACCCCGTTTACACCTGTATTTAGCGTCGTCCACTTGTGATCCGATTGACCAAAACGCATCTTAATACTGGGTGTAAACAGGGCCAAAGTATGCATTTTATCAGGTCAGTGTCAGAGGTGATTGATCCAGTACTAATGATGCAAAACTTCTCAGAAATTTCTCCCACCTCCTACTTGAAAATAACCACTTGAACAGATATCCGACCGATTGATCAGCCCCAACTTTAGGGAAAAGCATTGTTTGACTTCATTTACAATATGGCAGTGACTAAAACAATTGCCAATTACCAATTTCAATTTTCAAGGAGAGGCAGGAAAAATAGGAGTTGTCTGGAATGAGGAATGACTGGAAGTCAGAAGTGGGAAATTTTAGCTCAAGTATTCCCACCTCTGAATTTGTCTGGAAAGAGCTTTAATTGACTTTCAATCTACTAGGTAATACTCTTCTTCTACTACTATTTAGTCCATAAAAGGCAAACATACTGATACAATCCTAATTAAATCAGATAAAATACTATATTTTTAAAATAGTTTTGTTCTGCTGCATTGCTGTTTTCATAAGACAGTCCCTAAAATCTGTAACTGGATTAGAGCAGATCCCTTAGCCGAAGTTATATATTTCAAGATCAAAGTTAAAAGAGCAGTTTCTTTTGAGTGAAAGTTGAGCTCACTTACCATTACACTTTCTGCATTCCCCACATGGGGTGGTTTGAAGTTGCTGTCTTGAGAGGATTCGTCCTCTGAGGCAAAGTGAGAAATACTTAAATGATGTAGGAGAACAGAACAGTGTGTATCCCTCAAACAAACAGGACACTTCAGGGACTTGTTGAGCTCCCAGTAGCTTTGTAGACAGTTTTTGCACAAGCTGTGGCAACATCTTAGAACAACAGAGTCTTTTAAAGGAGAAGTGCAAAGATAGCAGACAGAATCTGTGATAGGAACAGGTGAGATGGCAGCCATATTGTCACAGTTCAGTCAAGACCAACAATTATATGATGGTAACAGATGGTCAATCATGTAATTTATCAACTAGTTGATTTGTAGGTTTGGTGTACACAAACTTCTCTGTGAGCTCACAAGAACCCATGTTACAGCTGTGTTCTTCCTCTTTTGCCTACTCAATAAGTCAAACTGATAAATAATCAATCAGGAGCACTGGCTCCATCTACTGGACAGGATGCCATCTAATGGAAGATCTCTGAGGAAGACACAAGGGAGAAGAAAACTATGACGCTATTTTTATTTTTGGGTGACAAATGTTTCCTTTACTGTAGAGAGAACAGTACTACAGATCATAATGATGCTCGCAGTTTCTTTCATCTGCAATAAAGCTTGAAATGCTTTGAACCTCCACCAAATTGTGCCAGAATAACAGCAGCATGTACAGATTTTACCAAAGATAAGAATTGCGGGAAACCATTGTTGGGTCTTTTGTTTGGTAACATCAAAGGTAAAATGGGTACATTGTTGCTGTATAGACAATCTTTGTACTGCATTTTGCATAAATTTTTGATGGCACAAGTAATTTCACAGTATTCCTCGAAGTCATGTTAAATTTAGGCAAAAAATCCAATTGTTCCAGATTAAAGACAAAGGTTACTTATTACACAGGGAGATTTAATTTCAACTTAATTTGACATGAGAAATGGAGAACCCATTTTAAGATGACCATTCACAGAAATTTAAGTTGTTATTCAATGATAAAACAAAATCCATACCTTGTTTCATGCTGGTCTGTTTTTCCTCTTTTTTTAATTTTTTCTACAATTAATTTGACTGTATTTTGCCATTTAAGTGTATATAGGTTAGGGGTGTCCAATATCAGGGACTGGAGGTCCACTGTCCTGCCGAGTTCAGCTCCAACCCCAATTAAACACACCTGAAGCAGCTAATCAAGGTCTTACTAACATACTAGAAACTTCCAGGCAGGAGTGTTGAGGCAAGATTGAGCTAGGCTCTGCAGAACAGTGGCCCAAACCCCTGATATAGGTGAACTTAAAGGCACAATATGGAAGATTTTTAGATTAAAATATCCAAAAATCACAAGAACAATGTTATATTGTTGACTTGTGTAGGCTACTTACATTATCCCATGTGTTTCCAACAGTGTTTAAATCCTGAGAAATCAGCAATTTTAACCAGGACACAGACTATGTCCATGCATCACCTGTCAATGAAGTCATATCCGTGTTTCCCTCGAGTTCCAGTTTTACTTTTATAGAAACTATGGAAACACCAAAGACACTTTAATATATTATGCATTTTATTAGACAGGTGAGCAGCTGTTTGGATACATTTATCAACCGAAAACTAATCAGTGTTATAAAGCTCAACACGGTTAGTCTTATTGTTTGAAACTTTGAATCGCTTGCTTTCGTCATTTTCCAGTAACATGATTTGACCATGCCTCAGACCCACATTCCCACATTCGCAATGAGAAGAGTGAAAGCAGCCTACTGCAGTGCATAATGAAAGCTCCACTGGTCTCGAGACCGGTGTGTATCGCAGGTCTCTCTCATTAGCATTCGCTCCAGCGGACTCGCTCAAAATGAAGATGAAATAGCTCATCTATGAATGTGATTTCTGACCGAGTCCTGTTGGGTTGCTTTCCATCGGTTGTGGAGGTAAGACAACAAATCCCATGATTCCACTCATTCATGGCATCATCAAGCTACCCTTTTGTTTTGAATAAGCAGTATCTAATGGTGAAAATTACATATTGTGCCTTTAATATGCAGGGTTTTTTTTAATGTGGCTCTGTGATACCAGATTAAGTTGTCTTTAAGTTTGACATATTTATATTATATTTTGCATAAATCATTCAGATGCCTACTTATTCATAAAAACAAACAAACAAAAAAAAAAACATTATGACAGGGCAAATCATTGTAAGTATAGTAGATATCTTTATTATGAATAATGGAGCCATGATTTATCATGGCCAAACACACAAGAATCAACATTAACCTTGATGTACAGGTAAAATGTAAATTGAAGGTCCAGAATGAAGTACAAAAATTCACCATCAATAATGCACATTCCTGGTACGCCCTAAAAGACATTTATATTCAGCCCAGTCTACCCAAGACTTCAGCTCTGCAGGTCTAACAGGAACAAATAAAAAAGGTTTGGTCTCTTAAATAAACTTGATGCTTCAGTGCTGGGGGTTTAGTCATCTAAGAAGTCGTCGTCCAGATTGACGTCTGTGGTGTCGATGTCATCAAGCTCCATGTTATCCAAATCATCCTCCAGTTCATCAATAACCTTGAAATAAATCACAAAGTGAGGTTACATCAAATCTGATGTTAATATGGCTCTATTAACTGTGTATTTTTACCAAATACCTTCTGTTCTTCTGCTGTCACTGTGGGAGGCTCTTCCTCTGTCTTCTCCTCGACCTTCTGAGGAGGCTGGGATTCTGCATGACTCATGGCAGCAACTACTGGAGCCGAGACGGCTGCCATCACGGAGGCCAAAACACCCACATCCTCCGGGGGCTCCTCTGAGGCCTTCACCTGCTGAACACACACAGGCAATCTGATTAGTTTATGCATAAAGATATGGTGTCATGTGATTCTTGGATTAACTGCAAAGTTTAACCATCATAGAGTTCATCAATTGCACGTTTTGTCTTGTAAATTGACATATTAAAGAGGCGAAAGAGAACTCAATTCAGTACTCGAGCGCTGTTATTTGTGCCCACAGCTGCGTTCATACACACAGAGAGCAACACTTCAGATGCACGTACACTGAATTGATTCCTCTTTCGCATCTCCTTGCTCTTGAACGGACAGGTACAAAATTATGTCAAAATACCATTCTCACTAAATATCCTCATAAACAGTCAGTTATGTCTTAAGTGAACAGAAACAGTTGAGAAAGAAATTGGATGTGTATCATTATATTGGATCCGTGCATCAGGTCTTAAAGTGACAGCAGCCTAATAAACTTGCTGCTGTCTGTGTCATTAATGTTCATCAAACAACAAAAGACAGCTTTAACAAAGATTAATCTATATTTAATTTATACAGTGAACACTAGTGTTATTTTACATTTAACTATTACATGTCTGTACCTGAATACTAATGTTAGACCTTAATTTATTTGTAACTTTGTTTTATTGTATTTATGATTGTACTTAAGTGTTTGTTTGTTTTTTTATTGACTGTTCACTTGTCTTTAATAATGTTTGAACATTATAGTTAGGCTAGTAGTTTTTTCTGTGGTACCAAAGTACCTAAAAGTGTGCATGAGTTTTGTGATCCGTCGCACCCAAGGTCTAAAATTAACACTTGCCAAGTGCCAAATGAGAGTATAAAACCGAGTATATGAAATGGAAGTTGGCCGGTAACATTTTTATGAATTCTAACAATGCACTGTTGTGAGAACATGAACATGAATTATGCTCAGGACCGTTGACGGGCCAGTGCTGCATTGCCACGGTAGTTTAAACCTTGATGATTTAAATAAAAGTTAATTTTAGGCCCTTGGTTGCAGCACTAGTTCTAGTTGGCATCAACAAAATGAGTGTTTGACAAACACACACACCTCTGTAGGAGTGGGGATAATTCCTTTTGGTTCATAACCACTGGCCTCCTCCAGCACATTCCTTTCTTCATTGGGCTAAAGAAAAAGTGGAAAAAAACTGATGTTGAAACTACACAGTCATTTAAATCATAAAGACAGCTTATTACTCAAATAAAAATCGATTTTAAAACGATTAATTACAACACAAAAAGTATGCAAATGATTAAAAGAGCAGATCAGGGTCAAAACAGACTAAAATGACAAGATGCAGTTAAGTTAAAAATTCTTGATCAAGCATGTTGGAATAATGTTGATTTTACATTATAGCGTCCCCTATAGGTGTAATCTGACTATATTTGCCAGTTTAAATGAGTTTAGTTTGATTTCGGGAGATATACGTCAATGATTAAATATAGGCTGTGATCAAAGACTTATCGGCTTGTATCTTCTAACTGCTTGGATTCTGTATAAGTTAAATGGTGAAGAAGTAAAGGCAGTGTTCATATTGTTCATTAGAACTAAAACTATTAAATTGTTTTTTGATAATTCAAATGAAGCTGAAATATACACACTTAAACTTAAAAACCTTCACCAAAAATTTGAAATGTTGCCTTGTCAACTAACTTAAAAATTATACTGAAATACTAAATTGTCTAAGACCAAAACTGAAATAAAAGTAAAATTATTGCTAAATAGAAATATAATGAAAATGACCAAAGTAAACTACTAAAACTTAAATTACTAAAACTAAAAATATGAAAAAGCAAACTCAAAATATTAATAAACACTATAATAGTATATAAATAATGCTTTGAGTAAAGATGGAAAAGCCCTGCTCTCTTACCGTGATCAGTGGGTAGTCGGAGGCAGGTCTGGTTTTGCCGAGGCATGTCTCTCTCAGGAACTGCTCCGCCACAAACGCCTCTTTCAGGCCTGGGAACAAGTTCTCATACTCTGTCGGATCTGCCAGAGACTCTGCAGCTTTCTGATTCACTTTAGACAAGCTCTCTCTCCAAAGCTTCACCACCCTGTAATCAAACACACAGTTACAGGAGTGTAAATATAACACATTTTACTCTCTGAAGTAGAAAAAAGATCAATGACTAATTTACTTTATACCAATGTCTTTGAGTCAAAAAGAGACTGGAAATTGAGATCAAGTCAAGTGCATTCTATTCTGGGATACAGAGCGTTCTGGAGCCAGAGCTTGTTCTCGATCAGGTGATAATTTACTGCTGTGACAACGTGAATGTGAACACAGACCTGGACACTTGGCTGGGCAGATATGTGCGGGCAAGAAAGGCTGCTTCTGGCAGACGATTGGTCTTGATCAGGAGCTCCAAACAGTTGTCCAGTCTGGCAAGACAAACAATAAAAATCAGCTAAAGCAACACAACCATACTCAAAACAAGAATCAGTGACTGAAACAGTGTAGGAATGCATAGTAGACTATAAAAATGATAATCCATAAAAGTAAAACATCTGTAGTCAACAAATTTCTATTTGTATTTTCGCTGACAAAAGTCTTTTCACTTATAATACTTACTTTCCCTGCAGGAAGTAGGTCATGAAGGCAACGTTGTTTTTTCCGTCACGCTCTGCCCCCTCTGCAAGCTTGGCAACCATAGATGCATTGCCAGATGCAGTGGCCAGCAGCAGAAGACCTCCATAGTCCTGGGCATGATGGAGGCACTCCTGTGCCAAACCAAACTGGCACTTACTGATGGCCAACTCTGCCAGCTGCTTCCACTTCTGCTCAGACTACAGAAGAAGAGCATTAGCATTAGAAATCTTCATTATATTAACTTTGATCTACTTTTGCAGAAAAACTTTTTTTCCACTACAATAAATGCAATAAATAAAGTTGTAAGCAATTGAGCTTGGCCACCACTAGGGGAGCTGTATCAATGGTTTATAACAACAAACCTCAGCTTCTACTGCTAGCTGGTAGGCGATTTTCAGCTCTCCTAACTGAAGCGCGAGCTCAAACCGGTGCTCTGGATCGGTGGACACGGCCAAGGCCTGCTGCTTGAAACCCTGAAGGCACACGGACAAACATCCTTTAGACATCACAGAACATAAAAAGTATATCATTTTGATTTGTTACACTTTTTGTAGCCAATCAATCAATAACGCTGCATTCAAAATCGCATATTGAGAATGTACTACATTTAAAATTTTAATTTACTTCACCGTTTAAAAAAAAAAATTGTTATATGCAGTATGAATGCGTGTAGTATGAATGTTATCCGGACGTACTACAGCCACCATGTTGTTACCGTCACGTGACCTACCAGTGTCAGTTACATTGCTTCTCCTCCATTCCTCATGGGATAGTAAAGTGTCCATTGAATGCGCACTTTAGAATCCCGTCAGTAGTAGTAGGTCATCCGGGTATTTTTCGCTTACTGTTTTTTGAATACTATGTATTCAGACATACTACTCTGTTGGCATAGTGTTTTTCGTGTACTATATAGTAGGGAAGTTTCGATTTCGGATGCAGCGTAAGGCTTTTTTGACACACATTTGTATACATTGATCTTCACAAGTACATTCAAGTATGACTTATAACGTATTTCACATGCATATTTTTATTACTTTCGACTTATGAATCTAAACTGCTGTTATTCTTGCAAAGCTAGAACATCATTATTTGCAAATCATGACATCTGAAATCTTACCTGTTTTTCCAGGAAGTGGGCAACCCTGGTTCTCTGTTCTTTAGGGATGGTGGGCAGCACTTTGTCAGCCATGCCAAAGTCTCTGCGCATGACGGCAGTCTGGTACTCCAGGACAGACACCAGAAGAGAGTATGTGACAATGTTCAGCTCCTTATCACCCAGGTAAAGACGGTCGTCTTTAGGAATGTATCCCAGAAGGTACATGGTTCTAAGATGAACAAGTCACTGTTAGACTGAATGAATTCATTATATAATAATAATAATTAGGGCTGCCCTCAAATAAAGATTTTTCTAGTCGACTAGTAGTCGCTCATTTAAGTAATTAGTCGACTAATCGGACGTTTATATTAATAAACCATATAAATCATAATAATGAGCCTTTAAATCACATATATATAATACATAGCCTAATCAGTGCTACAGCAGTGCACCAGCAAACTTAACAGAAGGAGACTGTCTTGTTTTTGAGACTGTCTGAACATTTTTATAATTTATTGCTAAACTAGTGTTTTGTGTGTTTTCAGCTGCAGTGATGAAGTCGACGATGCTGACTTTATGCACATTTCATACGGATTACATAATCTGAGACTATTCGTTTTAGATTTGAATCAGTTTGTTTAAAGTAGAAATTTCAAGATTTCCACAGATATATTTCTCATGTCTGTAAGGCAAGTATATGCGGAGTTTCGGTTCATTTTTGTGACGCGCTCAAGTTCACTTGAGACCAAAACGGCAGAAAGCGCATCCTATTTCTTTTCATTATTTTACAAAAGCACAACATCTTGTTATTGTGAGTTTACAGAAATAAAAGCAAACAATTTACAGTTTCAAATGTTGGATTATTCTTATCTGTATGACCAAAAATTAGTATTTTAAGTTAACTGCAAGTGATCGCGCCGGCACCTCCATGTCGTGCAGTAAGCGCTCCCCACACAAACAATTGGATATGTGCCAAATAATAGCACACAATTATCTAGGTTAACATTAGAGCGAGCGGACTAGTTGGAGTCGCTACTACTTACATGTTTCAAGTGATAAGCCAAATCTGAGGTCGATGAATGATGATGACATGCAAATGTTTGGATTTCCTGTCGTTAACGATCTGCCGGTCATAGACTGCGTGATTTCACCACTTTCATGTGGAGGGTTTTTTCTGCGACTAACTGACCAATACCAATTTTGGTCGACTAAGCCTCTTCTCATTGACTAATGGTTAGTCGACTATCAGGCCTTCCTTCTCTATGTATACTAAGTTTACAAATTTTACTAAGTTTGGGGTCATTAATTTGTTTCTTTTTTTCAAGAAATTAATTACTTCTATTTAGCAAATTAAGTGTAATCATTAAATAGAAAGACACTTCTTTCAAAAACATTTTTTAAAATCTTACGAACCAGAACTATGAAAATGATTTGACACTGATTTCAGATATAGGGAAATCTGACAGCACCTGTCCAGGTGAGCAATGGTGACAATCTCTCCTCCAACAAAGTAGTTGAGTCTGTTGACTGAGCTGGTGTAAATGAAACAGTCTCCCACCCACAGACCTGTCTTTACCACTTCCTGAATCTCTCCCAGGACCTGCACACACAAACACAGAGGAGATCAGACCTTTTGTTTCAAATCTTTAAAGTCAACATCAAAATGTACAGTCTTAATAAAAATCCTGGTTGTATAATAAATGATTCATTAGATCATTCTTTTTAAATGCATTGATAAGATTTAATTACAATGCTTTTCCTTTGAAAGAACTCTTTTAAACAGATTAAACATGACCGTGTGTTTTTAACACTGACCTCAAAAGCATCTTCGATACCATCTTCAGTGACCCCCTCATTTGACTCTTGTGATGCAGCCACCTTCTCTGACAGATAGCGCAGGATGAAGAAAGACTCCTCTGTGGCAATGCAAACCAGCTCACCAGAGTCTGACCAGAAAATCTGCAAGTACAGGTCCAGGCACACTAAACAATTGCCCCAAAATTCAGAACAAAAGAAAAGAGAGCTGTAGCAGCTGACTCACGTGTTTGGGCTGGATCTCAATGCGACGAATCAGCTCTGTGTTATCCCAGTCATAGAAAGCCAAGCCATTCACTGATCTGACGCCCAGCAAGAAACCACCATAGATGCCTGCAACACACAACCATTCATTTACATAAAACCATAAAAGACTGACACGCTTGTACTACATGCAATCAAGGAATCGAGCATGCCGTATGGCTGTGCATATGTAAATTTTCTGTATTTACTACTATATTTTTGCACACAAAATTGTGAATACAGAGCTTACTGCACTACTAATGCAATGCAAAACAGTTTACCTTCTGCTCCAAAGTCTGGCTTAAAAGATTTTTTCTCCTTAAAGTTTTTGAAGATCTTCACCACACTGCTGCTTTCCCGGATCGCGTACCTTAATTTAAAACAAAGTCACGTCAGTTTCCATATTTCATACAGTATTTTTAGTAAGCAGTTGCTCTGACATGTTTGTTGTGCACTTACTCAGATGAATCATGGGCCCAGACAAACTCCTGTGCAGATCCAAAGCTCTTGTTCCTCAGAGCCATTGCGGTGTAGATGATGTATTCTCCATCTCCACACACCACCACAAACCTAAACAACAAGATTAATGGTACTGAATCTTTGGATGTTGATAAATGTATTGTTTGTAAAACTATATTTACATTAATAAATTGCAGGCTCCATGTAAATTAGTGGCATTAGAGGATAGTTGCGATAGTAGAGAGGCACGATTCTGGATAAACAGAGTATCAATTTTTTGTTTCAAATAGAGATCCGATTCTGAACAGAAAACTGAACAAAATCCGAAACAGAAACCAGAGGTTCTGTCAATTTTAATTGCTGAAGTCTATTTAATGTCTAAGTCTATGTTTAATTCATTTGAATGTTTTTTTTTTAATAATCAGTTTGAATGATTCAATGACTCACTCATAAATACTTTAGTGGATGAATAACTTTTTGAACAAAACTTTTGACTGAATGATTCAATATGTTTTTTAAAGTCACCTGTCACCACCTGGTGGTATGGAAGTTTGTTTCCGCCACTAAATAAAAACTCACAATTCTTATTATCTCACAATTCTCTTCTTTTTTTCTCAGAATTACGAGTTTTTATCTTGCAAATTCTTTATAAGACTTTATAACATGCAATTACAAGTTATAAAGTCAGGATTGAGAACTAAACTTGCAATTCTAAGAAAAAGCAGGAATTGTGAGATAAAAAGTTGCAATTACCTTTTTATTTTTTTTAAAAAAGTGTGGAAACAAGCTTCCATACTAGACATTACTGTTAATATCTGAACTATAAACTTTTATCCCAGTACTTCTGTGATGATTAGAATATTTGTAATAATAATGATATCTTTTGGTTGGAAAGAAATCGTCTGTTTCATTCATATACATGACAACTGCTCTCTCTGGCTTAGCAGCAGTGCTAATGCAGATCTAAATATTCCAGTGTGATTTTGTCAAAGGCTTAATAAACACAGGCGAATCGCTGTCATTTACGAGATCGTGTGGGTGTCTGAATCGAGACAGTGACCTTTTAATGATTAATCGTGCAGCTCTATGTGATAGTCTTACCTGCCATTAGGATTGTGCTGGATAGTTTGGGGGTAAATCTCACAGCTGCCCATGTCCTTCACCGCCAGTGGCAGCCTCTCGCCATCCTTGATCTCAGCATCTCCCATGGCTTTGAGGTTAGCCTGCTGAATTTCTGAGTGCTTGGCCCAAATAATCTTTCCGCTGGTGTCCATTGACATGGCTGGCTCCTCACGACCAAGCTAAAACACAAATATAAACCGGATAAATTACAGAGAACTCTCCACATGAGATATTACATTATATAAAGCTCATCAGATTATTATTTAATGTTCATTGAAGTAGATAGAAATGTCATGTATATGTATATATCTATATATACACACAGTAAAAATAGTAATATTGTGAAACATTATAATAATCTAAAATAATGGTCTTAATTTTGATTTATTTAAAAATGTCATTTATTCCTGAATTTTCAGCATCATTACTCTTCAGAAATCATTCTAATATGCTGATTTGCTGCTCAAGAAACATTATTATTATTATCAATTTTGAAAGCAGTTGTGCTGCTTAATATTTTTGTGGAAACTGTGATACATTTGTGGGATTCTTTGATGGATAGAAAGTTCAAAAGAAAAGCATTTATTTGAAATAGAAATCTCGTAACATTATCCTCTGCGACCCCTGCTGACAGCCGTTGCCCTGGAAAAACCTAATGGCTCTCATTGCGGGACTGAACTTTCCAATTATGAGCCTGAGCTTTAGCTGGTATGTCACACCGCTGACAGGCAACAGCGTGGTGCTACTTTTGTATTATTTTTAGTACCTTGATAATGATGCTGCCTTCGTCATAGCCCAATGCCACATTGTTGGAGCCGCGCAGGCCAGACACACACCACACCCGCTCCATGCCATAGTTCAGGGTGCTCTCTAGACGGTAAGTGCTGGAGTGCCAGATACGAACCGTGCCTTAACAGAAGACAGATACAAGAAGATTTAAAGGAGAACTGTTTGTTTTTAATTTGAAAATACTTTATACTAGTGAAGGGAGAAACAAAGCTTCTCAAAATTGCCTCACAAAATTATTCACTCAAAACGCCACACAATGGTGACCCCTGCTGGTCAGAACAGTGTCAGTGCAGCGAAAACATGTATAAACACTTTTTACACACCAACTGCAAATGTTTTATTGAAGGTGTAATCTATAATATGCAATTATCAAATCAACTAATACCAATAAATATAAAGTATCTTTATAAAGTGTGTTGTTTTATTCAATTGTAGGACTTGTTTTGTTTGTTTCATAGAGAGATTGGGTAATCAGACCCATATGAGAATTTTAACTACAACTCTTCCTTTTTATTATCATTCACTGTCTAAACATTTATAAAATTGATCTGAGATCAGGTAAAAATTATATATAGACCAGTGTTAATTTTGACAGCAAGTTGATTTAGTTTTAGTCAGTCTTTTGACCAAAATGCCATTTAGTTTTAGTAATTTTTTAGTAATCTGAATTGTTTTAGTTTTAGTCTAGTTTTACAGTACAGTAGATTTAGTTGACTAAAATATAATGGGTTTAGTTAAATTGTAATGCATTCTTTATAACAACTTGCATACAACATTGTTTATGCATGCAATTCTGAGACAGCAGGTTTATTAGGCTGCTGTCACTTTAAGACCGAACGCACGGATCCAATATACTGATGCACATCTGATATTCTCACAACTGTTTAAGTTTTCTTGAGACATAACTGACTGTGTTTACATGAATACTCTTCAAAACGGACAATGTTGTGTGCATTTGTCCATTCAGGAGTGAAAAGGACACAAAAGAGAGTTCAATTCAGTACTCCTACACTGACGTCTGAGAGGCAGCTACCAAATAATAAAAAAAGACCAAATAAAGCTCTCTTTTGTGTCGTCATGCTTTTTCAGATCTATCCATACATCTGCTCTTGTTTTTCTACCAGACATTTACATTTTTGAACGTTTTATGAGACATGCAAGTTGCAAAAAGTGTATGTAACTTATGAGCCGCTGGGTAGATCAGCATGTTACAATTCAAAAGATCTCTACACAAATCATCCCTTCCTAACATTTTCATCTTGTTTTTATTCACTGATAAAAATATCAATAGATTTTCATCATAGTTTTTGTCATTCAAAGCCGGTTTGTTTTAAGTTATTGTCTTATTTTCTTCTCGTAATGAAGCCTCGTTTACCGAAATCACGTGACTTTGGCAGTTTCATACATGCTCCGAATCAATGGTTCAGAATAAATGATTTGTAAAAGTTCAAAGCATCACAAAGCGTGTTTTGAAAGCGCCCATCACTTTATACAGTCCCAGTTTAATGTGCAGAGACTGCTGTAAGCTGTGCGTTTTTAAAATATTTCACTGGCATAAAAAGTAATAAAAAATATTTGCGCCAGGAATGAGGCAGTGCAGTTTTATAAAAGTGATTATCCTGAAGATGTGCCATGACTCACCGTCCTCTGATCCAGTGATGATGATTGGCAGCTCTGGGTGGAAGTTGACACAGGACACATTCTGAGCGTGACCCTCGAGAGTCTGCACACATGTCTTATTCTAAAGAGAGAGAGGTTCACAGAACAGAAGTAAATAAACAGCCAGGAATGACCCGCTCCATTGATTATCATCAATATCATTCATACCTGATAGTCCCAAATCTTGACCAGTCTGTCATCAGCTCCAGATATGAGGTAGGGTTTATCTCCTCCACTGTAATAATCAATGCAGTTCACCCCCTTATCATGACCCTCCAGAGTGAAGTTAGGAGAGGAAGAGCCCAGCTGCCAAACCTGAAACACAACAAAGAAGAATTTATGAGGGAAATGTCACAAGTCAGATTCGAACTTGCTCTATATGCATGAGTGTTCAGCCTTACCTTGATGGTTCTGTCCAGCGATGCACTCGCAAACTGGTTGTTGTCCTTGGGGTTGATGACAATCTGCATCACGTAGTGTGTGTGGCCCTCAAACACCTGACTGCAGGACCATTTCTTCTCCCAGTCCCACAGCTTTATCAACATGTCGTCTAAATACACACACACACCCAATGAATGTTAAACACAAAGAGTTTTGTATATATACACCTCAGTTCAAAGGTGTGAGGTTGGTAAGATTTTGTTTTTAATGTTTTCGAAGTTTCTTCTGCTCACAAAGGCTGCATTTATTTAATCAAAAATCGTAATACTATGAAATATTATTACAATTTAAAATAACTAATCTATTTAATATATTTAAAAATGTAATTGATGGCAAAGCTGAATTTTTAGCAGCCATTATTCCAGTCTTTACATCAATTTAATGCAATCTTGATGAATATTATAATAATTTCTTTAAAGAAAAATATTACTGACACTCCAAACGTTTTAACAGTAGTGTAATATGTTATGTAACATAATATGGTGTATTTTCATATACACTACTGGTCAAACGTTTTTGAACAGAAAGATTTTTTAATGTTTTTAAAAGAAGTCTCTTCTGCTCACCAAGGCTTCATTTATTTGATCCAAAATACAGCAAAAACAGTAATATTGTGAAATATTTTTAAAATAACCATTTTCTATTTTAGTATGTTAAAATGTAATTTATTCCTGTGATCGAAGCTGAATTTTCAGCATCATTACTCCAGTCTTCAGTGTCACATGATCCTTCAGAAATCATTCTAATATGATTTGATTCTAAAGAAACATTAATTATTATCATCAATGTTGAAAACAGTTTTTTTTTCAGCATTATTTGATGAATAGAAAGTTAAAAAGAACAGCGTTTATCTGTAATACAAAGCTTTTGTAACATTATCAACATTATATTTTTGGAAAGAAATCAAATAAATTAATACTTATATTCAGCAAGGATGCATTAAATTGATCAAAAGTGACAGTAAAGACATTTATAATGTTGCAAAGGCTTTCTATTTTAGATAAATGCTGTTCTTATGAACTTTATACTCTTAAAATAATCCTGAAAAAAAAACTGTACACAACTGTTTTCAACATTGATAATAATCAGAAATGTTTCTTGAGCAGCAAATCAGAATGATTTCTGAAGGATCATGTGACACTGAAGACTGGAGTAATGATGCTGAAAATTCAGCTTTGATAACAGGAATAAATTGTATTTTAAAATATATTCAAATAGTAAACAGTAATTTTAAATTGTAAAAATATTTCACAATATTACTGTTTTCGCTATATTTTTGATCAAATAAATGAAGCCTCGGTGAGCAGAAGATAATTTTTTTTTTTTTTTTTAAATAAAAAAAAATCTTTCCATTCAAAAACATTTGACAAGTAGTTTACGTAGGGCTGGGCGATGTATCGAATGCTTTTGTCACGCGCATTTCTTCAGTAAAGCCGGTTCCCTGATTACCGCTAAATCGCCATCACCTGCTTTCAAATGAAGCGGCATTCAATAGACGGAGCCGTAGATCACTGATAAGACACGCAATATCGCGTTCAATATCGATATGTATCGCCGTCGATATTGAACGCGATATTGCGTGTCTTATCAGTGATCTACGGCTCCGTCTATTGAATGCCGCTTCATTTGAAAGCAGGTGATGGCGATTTAGCGGTAATTAGGGAACCGGCTTTACTGAAGAAATGCGCGTGACAAAAGCATTCGATACATCGCCCAGCCCTAAGTTTACGTATAAAACAAATACTTAGTGTAAATGTAATCTGTACCGCTGCTCGTGAGGATGTAGGGCTGGGTGGGATGCACAGCGATGCAGCGAATGTAATCTGAATGGGCCTCAAACATGTGTACTCGCTCTAATGTGTTGTAGTTGAAAACCCGAATTTGCATGTCATCCTAGAAAAAGAGGGGGCGGGGTTATTAAAAGGTTTAATATCAGTAACAAGAAGCTATAATACATGTAACAGCATAAATATATATTGTATAATTGTGCATATTATTCTTCATGTATACTTACAGCACCAGTTATGACCCAATTTTTCCTGGCAACAAACTTGGCGGCTCTTACTGGCAGGTCACACACTTCAAACGTCTTAACCAGAGTCTGTGAAAGGTAAATATTAGACAAACATTAAACACACTTAGTTCTCTACTGTTTCCCTAACATTTAATGTAAAGAGCAGATGTATTGCAAATGCTGAAAAACTGCACACGTCTCCGACTCACTTGTGTTTCATGGTTCCACACACACACACTGCCGTTGTACAGACTAGCCAGCATCCATGGCTCGGACGGATGAAGGTCTACGCTTTTGACACGGTCAGATCGAGCCGTGAGTTTGCGCTTGATGTCCAGCCTCAGAGGCTAGAAGAGAAGAATCAAAATCACTTTTACATTAGATCTGATAATAATCTTTAGTCAACAGTCCCAATTATACAGCAGTAACACCAATAGTCTACATAAAATGCACAAAACTTAATTGTTTTAAGAACAGAAAGCAGTGAAATTTTGTTTTTCAACCTGTTTTTACCCACAACTACACAAACATTTACTATTTATCACCCAGTTAAAAGTCTGATAACCTTTACAGCACAGTAAGCAACAAAATTACAACAAATCAAGCCTCATTAAGATAATGTCAGGGAGTGATTAAGTTACTCAATAGAATAATATATACAGCATAACATTATTAACATGTACTTATGTTAAGGTTACATTCATATCATCAGCTGTTAGCCAGAACACAAGACAGATATCACTTTATAGTCATACAACATTTAAGTGGTCAATGAATTCATAATATATGTATTGTTAAGTCGTTAAAATGTAAATAGTATCTGTAAAAACAGTGAAAATGAATGAATAATTCACAGACTGGCTGAATTTGAGTTGTCTATGTGGCCAATCTAAGGGCCTTCGAGGCTAACAGCGCTAGCTAACGTTACTGAAAGCGTATTTTCCTCAATATATGCGAAACAGCAACAATATTGCCCATAACATAGACACTGATGTGACACTTACCATGATTGCGTTTGCTGGTTTTGGTCTCCTTCAGTTGTAATATTGTATATCATCCACCGAGAGTCTGATGTATTTCTCGGCTGCAGTTGTGTCTGTGCACGGCAGGCAAATGTGACGTGGAACTTCCTCAAAGCCCGTGCGCTGACGTGACACTCGGGCGGCTTCGGCGTGATTCGGGTAATTTCGGATAAACTCGGGATTTGAAGGACGCTGCATGACGTTAGCAGCTTGAAATGAGTTCGAGTTTAACCCTTTCCTTTAAAGACTGCACCTTTAGTGTACTTAGTTATGATTAATAATATGAAATTTATATGTCAACTAAAAATCCTTAAATATGATATAATAAATAAATAATATATAATAAATATTAAAATGTAAGCTGTTGCAATGTTCACATCACAGCAATGATAGCTTTGAGTCAAAAGTAGCTTAATTATCCTACAGTTTGTTCTTTTATAGGCTAGCTCTATATTTTGTTGTCTCAGCAAAGCAAATATAGTGTTTTTTACTTAACCTTGTAAATCCTGACATATGAAATAATAGACTTAAAAACTTTTCTCTTTTTTTTTTAACTGAAACATCTAAGAAAAAATCTAAATAACAATTTGCATATTTGTTTTATTTATTTGATACATCAGGATTTTATGGCTGGTATAGTATGATAGTATATGGATCTCACACTTGAGGAAGAAAAACACCTACATTTTATTCAGAGGCCCAAACTGAGCAAAAATATGCAATTTGGTGCAGTTACTGATATTTATTTAGTCAAAAAGTAAGAAGAAATTCTGATAGCTTTTTAATGTAAATCAGTGAGATCATTAATAGCAGACTACTTTCATTAAATTAATATAAATATCTATTGTTGTCACTGTACATCTCCCAATAATATGTCCTCTGGGGCCGTATTCACAAAACATCTCAAGGCTAAAAGTAGCTCCTAACTTGCCGATTTAGGAGAAACTCTTAAAAATAATGGGCGTGTTGGAGTAAATATCGTCTACAATGAGTTCAGCTCATTGTGCTCTTCCTTTGTACCCTGCGATGTAACAGCTGATAGGCCTTTATAAATGTCTCTGTGTGGACATAATATTTCTGTAACCTACAGACAACTGTTGTGATTATACATGTGTTAGCTTTTCACTAATTCCATTCAAAAAGTGAAACTTGTATATTATATTCATTCATTACACACAGACTGTTATATTTCAAATGTTTATTTCTTTTAATTTTGATGATTATAACTGACAACTAAGGAAAATCCCAAATTCAGTATCTCAGAAAATTAGAATATTACTTAAGACCAATACAAAGAAAGGATTTTTAGAAATCTTGGCCAACCGAAAAGTATGAGCATGTACAGCACTCAATACTTAGTTGGGGCTCCTTTTGCCTGAATTACTGCAGCAATGCGGCGTGGCATGGAGTCGA
This sequence comes from Ancherythroculter nigrocauda, assembly GCA_036281575.1. NCBI lineage: Eukaryota > Metazoa > Chordata > Actinopteri > Cypriniformes > Xenocyprididae > Ancherythroculter > Ancherythroculter nigrocauda. Next base: position 3,739,895 of record VTFQ01000008.1, on the reverse strand, counting down.
TCAGTCTGTGGCACTGCTCAGGTGTTATGAGAGCCCAGGTTGCTCTGATAGTGGCCTTCAGCTCTTCTGCATTGTTGGGTCTGGCATATCGCATCTTCCTCTTCACAATACCCCATAGTTTGCTGGCCAATTAAGAACAGGGATACCATCGTCCTTAAACCAGGTACTGGTAGCTTTGGCACTGTGTGCAGGTGCCAAGTCCTGTTGGAAAATGAAATCTGCATCTCCATAAAGTTGGTCAGCAGCAGGAAGCATGAAGTGCTCTAAAACTTCCTGGTATACGGCTGCGTTGACCTTGGACCTCAGAAAACACAGTGGACCAACACCAGCAGATGACATGGCACCCCCAAACCATCACTGACTGTGGAAACTTTACACTGGACCTCAAGCAACGTGGATTGTGTGCCTCTCCTCTAGGGCTGCAACGATTAATCGCGATTAATTGTTTGCAAAATAAAAGTCTGTGTTTACGTAATATATATGTGTGTGTTCTGTGTAAAATAATTATGTATATATAAATACACACACATTCATGTATATATTTAAGAAAAATTTTATATTTATATATAAAATATTTATGTTTATATGTAATATAAAATATATATATTTATAATACATGCATATATTTCTAAACTTTACACCTGTATGTGTGAACAGCCAGCCTCTTTTGCAATGACCTTTTGTGTCTTGCCCTCCATGTGCAAGGTGTCAATGGTCATCTTTTGGACAAATGTCAAGTCAGCAGTCTTCCCCATGATTGTGTAGCCTACAGAACTAGACTGAGAGACCATTTAACGGCCTTTGCAGGTGTTTTGAGTTAATTAGCTGATTAGAGTGTGGCACCAGGTGTCTTAAATATTGAACCTTTTCACAATAGTCTAATTTTCTGAGACACTGAATTTGGGATTTTCCTTAGTTGTCAGTTATAATCATCAAAATTAAAAGAAATAAACATTTGAAATATATCAGTCTGTGTGTAATGAATGAATATAATTGTGGCGACCAGGGCGGGCGAGAGCCGTGAGGGAACGGCGCGAGGCCGGTGACGCACGTCCGCGAGGGTCTGCCGGCATTACTTTCGTTTTGTTCTTTGTTTATTTTGAATTAAAGTTACGTTGAATGTTCGCCGGTTCCCGCCTCCTTCTTCCTTCTAACTGTGTTAGAATAATATACAAGTTTCACTTTTTGAATGGAATTAGTGAAATAAATCAACTTTTTGATGATATTCTAATTATATGAAAAGCACATGTATTGTCTTTTCATGGTTTCTGTTTAAGATACACTGACACCACAAGGTTTAATTTTTCAATTGCACAATAAAAGAAAGCATCCCAGAACACCTGAATGAGTTGAAGTAGATTATACTGATTTCATATAACAAAAAAATGGGAAAATAAATAAATAATATGCAGCTGCCATTTCAATGATGTACTATGTTCTTCTGTTACCTCACCTTATGAAGATTTAAAATGGGGACATCCCTGTGGAAGTGAAAGAAATAATGTCCAAAATCAGTGGCCTAATAATGATTTTTGCAACCTTTTGTTATTCTCTGCCATGCGTTGTTTTGACCATGTGTGACTTGTGTACCTGGATATACAGTACAATGATGATCAGTGATATAAATGGCCAATTTATTTTGATACACAAACATTCATTATTTGGCATATATTCAGGTTGATCGGGAAACTTTTTCCCAGTCATCAATGGCAAAAAGTGTCCCAGTCAACCTGAATTCACTGGTCATTAATGTTCATAAACATGCATGTTCTTTATGGGGTTTTAATTAGGGGCACATATGGCCTCATGAAATTTTGAAAGAAAAAAAAAAAAAAAAAAATTAAACTATGTCAAAACATATATCACAAATCCTGGAATAAAGATGGGAATATGGCCTTGATTTGCTTTTGATTAATAGATGCTTTGTATAATGTGTGATGGAGTGAACATATGATATTGTGTGAGACATTTAATGACATTTTGTTTTTGTACAAAAAGTTGGGCATGGACTTGCCAACAATAAACTTTAGCTACTGTAGCAGTCCCTTAATATATGGAAATATGACACATAAGAATGCTATTCTCAGATCAAAAAATGACATTTTTAGTCTTAAAGATTTTGACATTTTTGCCACTCTTTGAATTTAAATGGCTTTTTTTATTTACTTAAAAGTATTTTTATAACAACAAAGCGTTATCAGTGGCCCCCAAATAATTTGCACAAATGCATTTGCATTAAAATACTATTTGAATGTCTGGAATCACTGTAGTTTTTTTGTTTTTTAAGAAATGAATTTCACAAGGATGAAGTTTATTCAACAAGGATTAATTAAATAGATTTTTTTTTTTTTTTTTTTTTTTTTACATTTCTAATGTTACAAAAAATGTCTATTTCAATAGTCTTCAAATTTGCTGTTCTTTGAATCAACAGGCACTGTATCATGTTTTCCTGTTTTCAGCACTGATAATAGTAGCTAAGAATGTTTCTTGAGCAGCAAAGCAGCATATTAGAGTGATTTCTGAAGGATCATGACACTGAAGACTGGAGTAACAGGAATAAACAGCCATTTAAAATATATTAAAATAGAAAACAAATCACAATATTACTGTTTTGCCTATTTTTGATCAAATAAATGCAACCTACATCATATCAAAATGAACAAGAGAACAATACCAGAATAGACAAAAACATTTATACAGGTTTATTTCAGTTGTTACAGGCAGTGATGTACTTAATGATAACAACTAATAAAATACCGAGTTTTAAAACGTCGCAAAGGAAGAGCACAGCGAGCTGAACTCATTGTAGACGATATTTGAAGGTGTTCTGATGTTACACGAAGTATCTGTCATTGTTACAGACGACTGCACAAAACTAATGAAAACATTATAAACTGTTTCCTAGAAGTAAACAACTGTAGTTTAGGCATAAGTCAGCCGCGATATGAAATGAATAATCCACTAATGTGCTGAGATACAATATGAACTAAAATTCTCAGTTGCACGTACAGTCGCGCATGTCTGGGAAACTCATTAATATTCATGTATGCTCCGCCTTCGGAAACCGAAAATCTCGGAAACCGAAAATCTCAGAAACCGAAAATCTCGTAACACCGGGAACGTTCTGAGAAGGTTAGGGGAACGTTCTATTTACGTAAAGAAAACTTTCCTGGCTAACCAACAGAGAACGTTAGGATGTATGTTCTGGGAACCAAAAATTGTTAGTCGCAGTCTAATATCTGCTGGAAATCCAGGTAAACATCTGCGTGCACGCGCATGTCCGTAGTTATGATCCATAACACCTGATTCTGGAAGAATCTTACAGAAATGACTTTTTTTTTTTGAAGACCACGGATGAAGAAATAGTCATTGAGAAAGAGTCTCATTTCCTCTTCCGTTTTAGGCTGTTGTTTTTGTGATGCGAAATCGAAAGTAATTTTGAACCAGACATTTAGACAGCAGCTCTTAAAGAAAATGGTGTCAATGCAGGCAGATCAAAGCACTGTTGAATATCAAATGTCAAGTGCAAATATATGCAAAATGGCAATACATTTCTGTATTTTAATTTACATTTTCCATACCATATATGCAATGTTTGGAGCAAGATGATAATTCGCATTCTCTTCGAGTTGTCCTAACCATAAATATCTATGCTTCTAATAATGTTCTGGTTCAATGACTGACAGAAGCGCATATAATCTGCAGGATCATTGACATTTCTCTGTTCTTTCTCTACTTCATCTGCCAGTTTATGCCTCGCTTTTCATAGCTCTGCTGCCGACATGTTTCCAACACCAAGCCCCGCCTTGATGCAGTGATTGACAGGGCAGAGCGGGGACGTGATCGGCTCGAAATGCATTTTCAAATCCACATTGAATTTTGCTACATTTATTGCGGAATATTTAATGAAAATGCAATCGCAAGTGTCTTAACTGTGTAGCAACATTCAATTGTAAATGAAATTAAGAAAAATAACATTTAAATGATCGTTCTGCTCCAAACATTGCATATATGATATGGAAAATGTAAATGTAAATACAGAAATGAATTGCCATTTTACATATTGCATTGTCATTTTGCATATTACATTTCAAATTGAATATTGCTACACATAAGCTTCCATAGTTAACACTCCAGTCTCTTCAACATGGATAACATAAATAAAACACGGGTTACAATGGTATTAATTCACATTTCTTTCTTTAAACAGAAGTATCAGCACAACAGCATGAATGGCCGCCTAACTCATTCCCATACAACTCGCTTGTTCTCTCCTCTTTTCCCAAGCGCGCTCTGAGACGAGTACAAAATAAATGTCTAACTAATGTATATAAAAATCAAAATTTCTCCCCCCCCCCCCCCCCCCCCTTTTTTTAATAAAACCATGAATTAACAAACTGAAATAAAATAATGATTTTAAGGTTACAGTAAGTAAGAATTAGCCTTAATAATCTACAGTATTTTCAGGTTATCTATATTGTCTGTCATGTCTGTCAGCCACCACCGAAGACCATTTTTGTCCCAGGGAAGACCCTGCATTAGGAAACAACTATATACTCAATTTAATTGAAGTATGCTAACAAAAATGTGCCACACAGACATTTCTGCTCTCCATTTCTGTTAATTAAAAAAACTTGACATTAGTAATAATAACTAGTATAACTAGCAGTAATAATAATAACTCTCTTAAATTAGTCAAGTATTTTTTAACACATTTAATCTCACTCATGTACGTTAAAGAAATCATTAAACCAATGTGAGTAAAATAAAATTATTGTTAAGTATAAAAACTGTAAATTGTGTGAGTGTGTGCATTTCTGTGGAGGATTAGATAAAGACACGGATGTGTTTTTTTTCCAGCTCTGTGTCTCTGAAGAGTGACCGGTCAAAGGATGAAGGACCAAGCTTCAGTGGGCAAAAACCATCATCTAATAAAAGGTATTTTGTGTGTTTACATTACATTATAGGGTTGTATTATTATTAATAAAACAATAAGTCACAACAAAACTCAATTCCTGGGAACCTTATATAACTCATTCCAGTAACAATTACACAGGCAGCCACAAAGAGGCATAATTTTACTAAATAGATAATGCTAACAAACATGCATATCCATCCATCCAACCAACCATCGTTATAAAAGGACAAATGTACAGCTATACTGCATTTAATCACTATTTACAACATTACACCTTTTCAAATGAGACTAAGTGTTTTTGTGTCATTAGTGTAAGATCAGGATCACATGTGTTCAGCTCTGTGTCTCTGAAGAGTGATCGGTCAAAAGAAGAAGGACCAAACTTCAGTGGGGAAAACACCATCATCTAATAAAAGGTATTTCATTTCTTTTTCTAATTTATGGTTTCTAATTTATGGTCACACGTTGATTGTGTTAAAAAGTTACATCAGTGAATACCAATCATGAAACATTATTAGATCAAATATTTATCAGAGTATTTACAGCTAATGTTTTATTTCTCTTTCTGTAATATTTTGCCTGGAAAATCAGTATTTTATTTAATTTATTTGATTACAGGCTTCAGAATGAGACATTAGACTCAGACGTTCAGACTCACAGGAACCACAAGAATTTCAAAGACAATCTCCTGGGGATCTTCCAGGTAGGAAAACACATTTTCATAAATGTTTAATATTTATAACAAACAAATGTGTTATTGACCAAAGAAATTTAATTGAATTCCTCTTGATCACTTATTTTTCCTTTTAAGCATATATATATATATATATATATATATATATATATATATATATATATATATGTATATGTATGTATGTGTGTGTGTGTGTGTGTTATTAAAAATAACAGCTGGTTAACATGTTAGTCTTTTAACAGGATTTGTTTCTTTATAGATATTATAATTATTGAATAAATAATGTTGACCAAATGTAGATGTACAATTTGTTTTAAATTGTGTTATTCTGTCTTTTTTCTTACTTTTGTTTGTAGGATCTTGAGAGCAAAATAATCAGATTTCTGAAGGAAGAGCTGGAAAAGTTTAAGAAAATATTACAAAATGAGAACACACAAAACTTTTTGAAGGACTTTAATGAGAATAGATGCAGTATCAAATCAGCAGCTCTTGATCTCACACTACATTACCTGAGAGAGATGAAGCAAGATGAAGCTGCTGATGCTCTAGAAGGTAAGAGACTCATGACCATCTGTCAGATTGACACTTATTAATGTAGACTTTAAAACTATATATTAAGATTAAAACAATCTATTTTTTGTTCCTGTGTTTAGATGAGCTGTTCTTCATTCATCAGCTAAAATGTGGCCTAAAGAAGAAGTATCAATGTGTGTTTGAAGGAATGGCGAAGCATGGTGACTCCATACTTCTGAATAACATCTACACAGATCTCTATATCACTCAGGGTGGCAGTGAACAGGTCAATACTGAACATGAGGTCAGACAGATTGAAGTTGCTTCCAGGCATCATCAATCTCAAGAGATTCATTTTAAATGCACACATTTGTCTGAAGCTCCTGAACAAGACCAGGAGATCCGAACTGTACTGACAAAAGGAGTCGCTGGCATCGGAAAATCAGTCTCTGTGCAAAAGTTTGTTCTGGACTGGGCTGAAGGAAAAGAAAATCAAGATTTCAGTTTCATATTTCCTCTTCCATTCAGAGAGATGAACTTAAAGGAGAAAGAAAAGCTAAGTTTGATGGACCTTATAACTCATTTTTTCCCAGAGACAAAAGGACTGAACCTTACAAGAAGGAATCAGTTCAAAGTCCTGTTCATCCTTGATGGATTGGACGAATGTCGCCTTCCTCTGAAGTTTGATTGTAATGAGACGTGGAGTAATGTATCGTCACCAGCCTCTCTGGATGTTCTCCTAACGAACCTCATGAAGGGAAATCTGCTTCCTTCTGCTCTCATCTGGATCACCACCAGACCAGCAGCTGCCAGTAAGATTCCTCCTGACTGTATCGACCGGCTGACAGAGATACGAGGATTCAGTGACGCACAAAAGGAAGAGTACTTCAAAAAAAGATTGACGAATCAGAATCAGGCCAACACAATCATTGATCATGTTAAAAAATCAAAGAGTCTCTTTATCTTGTGCCACATCCCAGTCTTCTGCTGGATTTCAGCCACTGTTCTCCAGAACATTCTGGAGGAGACAAGAAATACTGATGTGAAAAACAATCAGGCTGATGAGATCTCTAAAACACTACAGGAATCAAATACTGAAGACACTCCCAAGACTCTGACACAAATGTACACACACTTTCTCCGCTTTCAGATCCAGCAGAGCCACCGAAAATATGATGGAGAATATGCAGCAGATGTTTCCTGGGATAAAGACGCCATCCTTTCACTGGGGAAACTGGCATTTCATGAGCTGCAAAGAAACAACGTGATATTCTATGACACAGACCTGGAAGCCTGTGGTATTGACGTCTGTAAGGCATCAGTGTACTCAGGCATGTGTACCCAGATCTTTAAGGAGGAAACAGGGATCATTCTTGGTACCATGTACTGCTTTGTTCACTTGAGCATTCAAGAGTTTATTGCAGCCCTTTATGCACATCTGTTTCTAGACATCAACAAGAAAAGTGTGTTTGTTCATGAGTCTACAGAACAGGAAAACAAAAATGAAACCATGATTGATTTTCTCAAGACTGCAGTGGACGAGGCGCTCAAGAGTGACAATGGACACCTGGACCTTTTCCTTCACTTCCTCCTCGGTCTGTCAGTCCAGTCCAATCGACGACTCTTACGGGGTCTGTTGACACAGCAAGACGGCAATGACCAGAGCAACAAGGAAATAGTTCAGTACATCAAGCAGAAATTAGAAGATAATCTGTCTGCAGAGAGATCCATCAATCTGTTCTACTGTCTGAATGAACTGAACGACCAAACTCTGGTGAAGGAGATTCAGACCCACCTTAGCAAAGGAAGTCTCTCATCTGGTGACCTTTCACCTGCCCAGTGGTCTGCTTTGGTCTTTGTGTTGTTGACATCAGAGGAAGAGCTGGAGGAGTTTGAGCTTCAGAAATTCAAGAAATCAGACGAATGTCTCATTAGATTATCGGCAGTCATCATAACCTCCAGAAGAGCTCTGTAAGTCATTTAATATGTTTTGTCATGTTTTGCTCTCATCTGAAAAATGCATTTATCTACATTAATCTATAGTGATTCCCCATCATAATCATGAAATTAACTCTATAAAGCCTGACATATGAAATAATAGTCTGAAAAAAAAATGTAACAAAATATAAAAGAACATTTACAAATAATTTAAACATATAAATGGTTAGTTTTATGAGTAGTTCTGAAGTTTTAATTGTGAGTGTACCGCAATAAGTAGATGATTGAGAGATTTACCAATAAACATGTATCAAAAGCCCTTTGGTTCGTATTTATTTTACACATTTTAACATGTTTTTTTTCTACAAATTATTAAGTTCAAATTAAATTATTTATTTCTAATTTAGTAAATATTAAGTAAAATATCATCTTAATTTCAGCAATTTTTATGGGTGTGTTTTTACTGTCTTTAAATTAATGATATTTCACCCATTGGTCACCCTGCTCTCTAAGATATTGGCATCAGCTATCAGTTGACCACAGTGAATAATCAAGAAAACCTAAATTGTTAATTTTGGAATATTAATAATTAATACAATTTCTTAGGTTCTTAAAGTAATCTTCGCTTTACTTGGCCTAAATCATAAAAGATTTCATAGCAAAAAGATGTGTACATGTAAAAGGAGTGAAAGGTCTTTAACTTACTATAAAAGTGTGAACTGTCTCATCTAATAGTGTCAGTGCAAGTCAAGTCAATAATATTTCTGAATGTTAAGTGTCCCCAACTAAGCAAACCAGAGGCAACACTGGCAAGAACCCAAACTCCATCAGGTGAAAGAAAAACAAAAATCCTTTGGGAGAAACCAGGATCAGCTATAAAAAGCTATAAAGTTTTTCTTTTTCAAACATGCTTTATTTTATCTAGGAAACTTGTCGCTGAATAAAAAATACAGATGTACAGGAAATACTAGTCATTGAAGAGTAATGATAATTTTGCTCTGCCTCTTTGCTCTCTCTCTCTCTCTCTCTCTCTCTCTCTCTCTCTATATATATATATATATATATATATATATATATATATATACATTTAATTAAAAAAATTTAATTAAATGTAAAAAATTATAATGGAAAATATATTTAATATTGTATATTGAAAAATGTATTATAATTTAAACCTAATTCTGTGATGTGATTTATTTCCCTTGTAGGTTAAATGATTGTAACTTAACAGACAAAAGCTGTTCAGCTCTGGCTGCAGTTCTTGCATCAGATACGAATCTGAAAGAGCTGAACATGAACAATAATAATCTGCAGGATTCAGGAGTGAAACTGCTCTGCACTGGACTGAAGAATTTAAATTGTAAATTGGAGATACTACAGTAAGTTGAGCCACAGGAGTCACATGATGAGAGAGAGGTGCGATGACTGACAGGACGATGCTGGAGGCAAAAATGCAAGAGAACTTTTGTTAATTTGTTAACTTTTGTTGAGTTTTTCTTTGTTTTATTATTATTATTGTGTTTTTCATTAAAAAATAATAATAATGAACTACAAACTAAGCATTCGTTTTGAAATCCATAGATCTTTTATTTATTTGTTGCAACACTGGTATACCATATCATTAGTTGTTGTTTTTTTTTTTCATTAAGAATAATATTGAATTGATATTAAGCATTTGTTTTGTTCCAAGAAAAGTAAAGATCTAATGTTAAAGATCAAATGTGCTCGGTGCACAAGATGGTGCCTGTGAGCTTCGGTGATGCGAGTGTGTGCATGTTTACTTGAGCAACATTCGCATGTATTGTAAGAAGAAACTTATATATGAAATTTGGCTAGATATAATGAATTTTTTTTTTTTTAAATTTAAGAGAAGATGTCTATCAGAGATGAAAGAAAACATCATTCTTATATTATTGTGTACCTCTGTGCAGTAATTCATCAAGATATGCAGAGATTATATTTCATTCTTTCTCCTTTTGTTTGCCTCCATTTTCAGTTGTCAGTAACTTTCAATACATTTGTACAAAGAACAAAATAAAATTCACTTTAAGGATAAATGTTGTTCAGGTTTAACTGATTAATCAGCTGAATGTTTTCATTCATGTTCTAGACTCTCTAACTGCAGTGTAACAGAAGAAGGTTATAAAGCTCTGGCTTCAGCTCTGAGATCAAACCCTTCACACCTGATAGAGCTGGATCTCACAGGAAATGATCCTGGACAATCAGGAGTGAAAGAGCTCAGTGATTTACTACAGGATCCAAACTGTCAGCTGAAGACACTGAGGTGAGACAGGGTGAAATAATTAACAGAATTAGTTATATGCAGGCTAAATAGTCATAACTTATATATTATTTTAGTTATAAAACAAGCTGTTCAATTTGTTGCATCAAAATGATCAAGATCAGATGCTGCAGGTTCTGACATGATTGATGATAACCGTCAATACAGTTTAGTTATGGTTCAAGCTACAGGTCAAATAGACATTATGGGTCAGTATATGTGCAATTCTGGAGTATGGTATACCTTGACAATTATGGGTTTTGTTTTTGTGTACACTTCTCATTACAAATTCTAGATAATCTTTCAGTCAAATTGTTTTCTGAACAGTTGTTTTCCATCGAGCCCAGATTCACTGTATCTCTACAGCAGGTCTATGAGTCTCCAGATATTCACAAGCATGCAGTTTCACAAGCCAGTTTTCTCTGCTGATGTTTCTCACTCCTGCTTAAAAGCCAGAAAGATCTTGAGGCCTTAATTTCACACTCTGTATTCATACTTAAAATCATGATCTAGTGAGCTTTTGCCCTTCTGCTCTGTGGGACGTTTCTGTTCTTATGAGTTTGCTTTAGGACTGAGTGTCGCTCGATTTTCTTTTAAATAACTCTATTATACTTTGTTTTCAAGTATTTATATATTTATTTGTGTATTTTAAATGTTCAAAGAAAAGTGTTACATCTAAATAACTAACTAGAGCTGGTATTTTGAACAATAATCACACATCTTATCTCATCAGTCTTTTTTGTAATGCAACAGACATTTATTTGAGAACTGAATTGATTCTTCTGCAGGTTTTTGAGTGCTGCTGCAGATGAAGCCTGTCAGTATGTGGAGAGAGTTGTGGGTAAAAACCCGTTACTCCTGAGAGAGCTGAAACTGAGTAGACATGAACTAGGAGACACACGAGTGAATCAGATCGCTGCTCTACTGCAGGATAAACACTGTCGACTCAACACACTGACGTGAGTATTGTTAATTTATTTAAAATATTACATTACTTTTAATTGTAATGTTACTGTAGCTGATAATATTTCCTCATGTATTTGAGTCAGAGCATTTTTTGCATAGCCATAATAATTTACCAATCAGAATATGACACATGAACAGGGGGAGCACATGGCAAGATCACATGAGGAGCAAGACTGGGAATTATATAAAATAAAAGACATGAAAACATAAACTAAACAAAACCCAGAACAGACGTGACACTGCCTCACGGTGAAGCACTAAAGCAAATGAACTACCTTTTCCAAAACTTGTTTGATTGTCTTCTGCTTAAGGAAATACTTTATTCCTTATTCTGTTAATGTTAGTTTATACAATTATTCATTGTTCATGTTTGTTCACAGTGGATTAACTAATGTTGTTGTTAACAGAAATCCTTTGTATTTAAAACTATATTAGTAAATGTTGAAACTTACAATAAGGTTATTAAATGCTGTACTAGTATTGTCCATCACTGGTTTATGTTAACTAATGTAGTTAATGTTAACAAATGAAGTGAGTCGACAATGTGTCTGAAAACAACCGACATAAACACATTTGTCCCAGTGATCAAACCAAGGGTGACATTGACACGAAAGAACCTTAAAGATGATATGAAATTAATGTGTAAACTAACATAGATTGATTATTTCAGCCTTTGTATTGTTACAATGTCGGTTGTATATTTAAATGAACAATGTGTCGTCCTTCTCCATGTTACCTGCACCTGGATATCCCTGTTTATTTGTCAGCAAAAGTCTGCTGGATGAAGATAAACATGTTAGTTGATCATCATAGATTCGAGTCATTTTCTCTTTCTGTCTTCAGTCTGAGTGGATGCAGTATTACAGAGAAACAGTGTGTCATCCTGACTTCAGCTCTGAAATCAAACCCGTCACACCTGAGAGAGCTGAACCTGACCTGGAATAAACTAGAAAACTCAGGAGTGAAACACTTATGTGACGTACTGAAGGATTCACACTGTAAACTGGAGAGATTGAGGTCAGTAACATTCTTCACATACAAGAATAAAAATGCTTAAAATCACTTTAACAGTTTAAACTAAAACACTTTATATTCAATATCTCACAATGAGTCTGAGTTCACATTATATTTGTGCAACATTTTCACCTCTACCTGTCCTACAGATGTAGTTCCACCATGTCTTTTAAAGGAGATTTTTTATTCCATTGGGCCTGTAGTTCAAAAAATTATAAATAGCAGTTTGATGCTGTGGTCCAACCTCTGATAAAACAATCCAACCTGGACACGACGGTTCTGTCTAATTATAGACCAATCTCTAAACTCCCATTCCTTTCTAAAATATTAGAGAAAATAGTCTGTACACAATTGCAATCTTTCTTAGATAGACATTCAATTTTAGAAGTATATCAGTCTGGCTTTAAAGCTCTTCATAGCACAGAAACTTCACTTTAAAAGGTTTTTAATGACCTTTTATTGGTTACTGACTCAGGAGACTCAGCAATTCTTATGCTTTTAGATCTCACATCTGCTTTTGACACCATTGATCATAATATTTTACTTTCCCGTTTGGAACATTTTGTTGGTATTAATGGTACTGCTCTGAAGTGGTTTAGGTCATACTTATCAGACAGGACTTTTTCTGTCCACCTTGGTGACCATGTTTACCCATCAGCACCCCTTCCATTTGGAGTCCCTCAAGGCTCTATTCTCAGCCCAATGCTGTTCTCCTTGTATATGCTCCCATTAGGGTCAATTCTCAGGAAATATGACATTTCGTTTCACTGGTATGGAGATGACACACAAATTTATCTGTCACTAAAATGGAAAAATGCCAGTCCTTTAAAACTTCTTTTTGACTGTCTCAAAGACATTAAGGATTGGATGGCCTTAATTTTTTTTACATTTTAATGAGAGCAAGACTGAAATCATTATATTTGGTCCAAACTGTACTAATAAGTCCTCTAACATTGATTTGGGCCCCTTGCTTCCCTATGTTAAATCCACTGTTAAAAATCTGGGGGTAATAATGGATAGAGATTTTAAACTTGACAAACAGATAAACTCGGTAGTCAGGTCAAGTTTTTGTCAGTTAAGGCTTTTATCTAAAGTTAAGCCTTTTTTGTCATTTAATGATTTTAAAAGGCTTATACATGTTTTTATTTCATCACGTTTAGACTATTGTAATGCTCTCTATGTTGGTGTCAACCAAGCCTCTCTCTCACGCTTGCAGTTAGTGCAAAATGCAGCAGCTCGACTTTTAACACGAACACGTAAACGGGAACATATTTCGCCCATATTGTCTTCGCTACATTGGCTTCTGGTTCGTTTTAGGATTGATTTTAAGGTTTTAATGCTTGCTTATAAATCTTTAAATGGCCTAGCACCAACTTACCTTTCTGGTCTCAAGGTCTCTGAGGTCTGCTGATCATATGCTGCTGACAGTTCCTAGAGTAAGACTAAAGCACAGGGGTGATCGTGCCTTTGCAGTAGCTGCCCCTAAACTCTGGAACTCACTACCTTTGTCTGTGAGGATGGCCCCTAATTTAACTGCTTTTAAAACTTGTCTTAAAACATATTTTTATTCTTTGGCGTTTAATACAGTCTGAGAGCTGTGGGGTTTTTTGTTTGTTTCCTCATTTCGTAATGTTTTGTATATTGCCCTTTTTATTGTTGTTGTTTGTTTTATGACCCTTTTATATGTACAGCACTTTGGTCAACTACTGTTGTTTTTAAATGTGCTTTAGTAATGAATTAATCTTGAAACTTGAAACTTAGTATTTGAAGATCTTTCTTGATTTATTTGCTTCAGAAGATGACGTGACTTTAGCAAACAAAGGGTTTCCATCCGTCTTATTTTCTACTCTCTCTCTCTGCTAATGTAGGTTAAGCTGCTGTTTTATGAGAGATAAAGGTTGTTCTGCTCTGACTTCAGCTCTGAAATCAAACCCGTCACACCTGAGAGAGCTGAACCTGAGCAGGAATACACTAGGAGACTCTGGAGTGAAAAACCTCAGAGATCTACTGATGAACCCACAGTTCAAGCTGGAGAAACTAGAGTTAGTATCATCAGGGCTGTAGCTCGAGGATTGGGGGCCCCCTGAAAAAATATTGATGTGGGCCCCCACCACCCTCTGCCTATATCATATATTGTACAAAATATGAGCATGGAGCATGATGGAGGCCTACATGTAATCTAATAGGGGTTTCTATAACATTTATAAAAACAAACAGAGAGCAAACACTAAAACAAATTTCAATCAGAAATGAACTTTGAAATAACTATGAAAAAATCCCTGTGCTTGCTGTCTGTGACTGTGTCCTGACTGGTGCTACTTTCAGCTTCTTCACTTGGACTTTTACTAACTGATGCTGGACTACTTTCATGCATTTGCTGGATTGAGGTACCTGGCTCTGTAGATAACAAATACTCAAATAGTTATTAAAAACACCACACACTATCTAATCTGGTTCTGTTAAAATAGATGTGATTAGTAAATACTAAATACAAAGAATAGAAAGATTCATGACAAGTCAATATGCCCAATGAGTATCTTACACACTGACCCTCCAAGTCATCTTTGGAATGGGGTTGCGAATCAGACGATGCTACATCTGCAGGACATTATAGTAAGTTTAGTCTTAATATCATATCACATTGACAGTCTATTTACATGCAACAGAATATGGTAATGTAGTTATAAACCCTTAATTTAAAAGTTAAATGTTTATATAAATATTACATAAAAATAATGCAATTAAGCTATAACTTATTAAACACTTTAAAATCCTCATGCAATTATTCAGGACAAACTAATAAAAAACTAACAAATGTCAAGACATTGTTAAATTAAAACCAATAAAACCAAGTCCAGCAATTTAATAGTTTCTCCCATCAGTCTGATATAATTCATAAATCAAAAAGTAACCATTCAGAAATTGACAACAATGCAGTTAAATGTATTTTTTTTTTTTTTTAAATAAAAAATAAAATCATTAAAATCATTAAAATTACATTGTCTTCATTTTTAATAAAGATAATTTGGCACTGCATAATATATTTCAACGTAAAATATAGCTGCAAGCAGTGATGGTGGGCCCAAGCCCGGTTGCATCGCCAACCCAGTGGTTTCAGGGCAACTGTACGCAGCGGGCAATTGGCATTTAAAGGGGGTAAACATAAAAGGATATTATAAAAGTTATTTGAAAACACCACATTTACTGCAGCAGCTGGTGCCCATTTGATCACAAACCACAACAATCCACAACATCCATAATATTTTGATAAATTTTGATGAATTTCATGTCATAGAATGTCATAAGTCAATTTCAAATGAGTGCAGAATATCATTCTAATCTGCCATGTCTATGTTTTTCTCAGACAACCTTCATAAAAATTCCAGAGCAAATTATATACTGTTATTTGCTCAAACTCCACAGTGCTCTGAGAAATCTAATCCAGTCTAATGCGAATGTCTGTGATTGTTGATGTTGTATAATCCTAACACTTCTCTTCATGTGTTTTTAGACCTCCCTGAACTATCGTTTGTGCACCAATCTTATGCACCAAAAGCATGGGTACCACAGAGAGGGAGAGAGACGGTGAAAAAATTCACATTCAAACCAGAATATCGGGACTTCCTGTTGGTCAGAGCTAATGACTTTAAATGAGAAAGTTGTCCGTCTTAATAAGATCAATGTGTGTACCGAGTTTGGTGACTGTAGGTTAAACTAACCCACCACTTTTTTCAAAAGGTGGCGCTATAGAGGCCCTCCTTCCTGCCTGTTTCTGAGGCTTTGCCCATGTTGGATGACAATCCTGGAATATCAGTCGAGTTTCATGCAATTTGAAGCATGCTAAGTGTCTCAAACCCAACCAAAACAAATATTGCAGTTTGATCTGTTGCTATGGCAACAGTGTTTGAAAATATTAAAATTTTAATTCGTTATTAATTCGTCTTAATTCGTTATGTCTTGACATTATTCTAATGAAGTTTGAAGCAAATTCGGTAAAAAAAATAGAGGGTGATCTTAAAGGAACACTCCACTTTTTTTGAAAATAGGCTCATTTTCCAACTCCCCTAGAGTTAAACAGTTGAGTTTTACCGTTTTCGAATCCATTCAGCCGATCTCCGGTTCTGGCGGTACCACTTTTAGCATAGCTTAGCATAGTTCATTGAATCTGATTAGACCGTTAGCATCGCGCTTAAAAATCACCAAAGAGTTTAGATATTTTTCATATTTAAATCTTGACTCTTCTGTAGTTACATTGTGTAACTAAGACCGACGGAAAATAAAAAGTTGTGATTTTCTAGGCTGATATGGCTAGGAACTATACTCTCATTCTGGCGTAATAATCAAGGAACTTTACTGCTGTTCCATGGCTGCAGCAGTGCAATGATATTACGCAGCGCCCGTGAGCCCCTGCTTGCATAGGGAACGTGCCTTGCAACCATGGAGACGTTTGTGAGAGACGCTGCGTAATATCATTGCACTGCTGCAGCCATGATACGGCATCAAAGTTCCTTGATTATTACGCCAGAATGAGAGTATAGTTCCTAGACATATTGGTGTAGAAAATCGCAACTTTTCATTTTCCGTCGGTCTTAGTACACGATTTAACTACAGAAGAGTCAAGTTTTAAATAGGAAAAATATCGAAACTCTTTGGTGATTTTTAAGCGCGATGCTAACGGTCTAATCCGATTCAATGAACTATGCTAAGCTATGCTAAACGTGGTACCGCCAGAACCGGAGATCGGCTGAATGGATTCGAAAACGGTAAAACTCAACTGTTTCACTCTAGGGGAGTTGGAAAATGAGCCTATTTTCAAAAAAAGTGGAGTGTTCCTTTAAAGCATTTTGAAAATAACACACTTCCTGCTGCCAGTTGATGGCGCTATAACTTGGACTCACAATAGTCACTTCCATGTGATCAGACTCCTATAACGAACAACCCATAATAGCTGACTTCCTGTAGAGCTGGCGGATAACTTAGAGCATGAAAGTTGTTCGGCCCGATGAGGTCTATATGAGTACAGAGTTTCATAGAAATACATGCAAGCGTGTTTGATATATGGACCAAGTTTTTGGACACCATTCAAGGGGGCGCTGTCGAGCCCCCCTGCCACGCCCGGGTCCCATCCTTTGGGGCATCCTAATGGCCACAGATTCCAATGTGTGTGCCAATTTTCAAGAGTTTTTGAGCATGTTAAGGCCCCCAAAAAGCCCCGGATGACGGAAAAAAAATAATTCTTCTTAGAAAAACAAAAGGGCCCTTCGCCATTACATTGGCTTGGGCCCTAATAAATGTAGCCATTCAAGAGCAGTGTTGTGTGTTTTCTCTAATGTGATTAAATTCGTCATCAGCAGACAGGTGGGTAGCATAATGTCACTTTTATATGTATAAGCGCTTTATACAATATGCTTGTGCTTGTGATATGCGTCGTGACTCGTGTCCAGTTTTTCTTTTGAAGCCGGTAAAAAGACAAATACAACGGTAGACGGTACTTTTCCCACGAAAGTAAATCGGGCAGCGAAATGACAATAGGCTACAAAGAATGTCTTGATCGACTCTTCTGGCCTCCCTCTCCTTCTTTTCATGGCGTCTCTGGTACCCTGATTTTTTGTTTCATTTTCAATCGGTCTCCTAATCTTCCACCAACTTCTTCTCTAACTTTAGCTGCCGTGTATTGGATCCCTCAGATGTTTATCGCTGACTGAATAATTAATAAATACTCTGTGTTCAACTAAACCATTTTTCTGGAGGGGTTAAGAGCAGATATTTGGAAAACTAATTTCATCAAATTGCATGTTTCGGTGGTTTCCATTAAAATCTCTGGTATACAACTAATATAAATATTAGAAATATCCACAGAACAGGGGCCTGTAGTTTAACTGCTGGATTTTGTGAGGCCCCCTGGGCAGTGGGGGCCCCTATAATTGTCACCACCTTTCACCCCACCAGCTACGGCCCTGCTGGCTGCCCTTGTCTAATGCCTTTCATAATGTTGGGAACATGGGCTGGCATATGCAAATATTGGGGCGTACACCCCGACTGTTACGTACAGTCTTTTAAACAAATGAGATTTACATAAGAAAGAGAAAGCAATGGAGTTTGAAATTCAATGTATGTCTTTTCCATGTACTGAACGCTTGTTATTCAACTATGCCAAGGTAAATTCAAATTTTGAATCTAGGGCACCTTTAATTGTCACCATTTCACCCTGTTTGGATTCCTGTTTTGCAAAACTTCCCGCCACTAGTTTGTCACCATAGTTACTGATCACTTTCATCATCACTATCAGCTGTGTTCCATTACCCACCTCGTTTGTCAGTGTATTAAAGCCTTGTGTTTTCAGTTCATCCTCGTCCTGTATGGTTCTATGTGTGGTTGTGTCTCATGTTTGCCAGTTTGTGGATCTACTTGCCTGTGGATTTATTAAAGACTGTTCTACCCTTTATCTTCCTCTTTGTGCATATACATACAACCAAGCTGTAACATTAATAAATTTACTATAAATTTAAACACTTTTTATTTTAAATTATGTCATAATAGTTATATTATCTTACATTATATTGTATTATATTAACATGTATGCTGTCTTCATTGTTTTTGGTTCTTCCCTGTTGGACCTAGTTTCTCAGTCTGTTTGATTAATCATTCTGTTCACCTGTTGTCTCATTAATTATCTTATTAGGTCCCTTTGTTTGTTCATGCTTATAAGCCCTCAGTTTTCTCTTAGTCTTCATCAGTTCTAGTGACAGATAGCATTTCTTTTTATTCCTGTTTTTTAAGCATTCATTATTAAAGTCTGTCCTTGAATGTTTCCTCATCTTTGTGACTTTCCAAACCACGCATTGCAACAATTATACTATATTATTGTCACAATGGGTGTGTGTGCCAGCAGACAGAAAAATAATATTGCAGCATTGAATATAAATCCAATACCAAGTTTAATAAATTCCCCAAAGACAAGACAATCCACTAAACAGGCAGAGTGACACACCTTAACATAATTGTAACACCAAACAGAGAATGGAGACAAGGCACAACTTAACTAGTTAATACAAACAAGACTAATTAATCTAACACAGCTGAAAGCAAATGAACTAATGACAGTTACTATAGAAAAAAATGAAAAGCATGTTGCTAGATTATTGTAGATTTTTGTTGCTAGAGTATCATGTAGATTATTTTACACTAAACTTGTGGCCTTGAGAACATATGAACTTGAGATCATGACAACACATCGATTGGTCACAACACAACGATGTACGTAGTTTGTCATATCCATTTTGTATCAGTGAAGTTCCATATCGATCAAGTTTCCGAACAAAACTCGTTGAACCAGTCACTATATATTATAATGCTCACAAGGCAGGAATTCACTTAAAAAAGCTAGCATCTATTCTATGTAACTGCTGTATTTTTCCTGGCAGAGAAGCTCAGAAAAACATGATCCTTTGAAAAATGTTGTGCTGTTTTAAATCCTTACCTGTTGCTGCATTTTACTTCAGCCTGCTTCGTTATTTGATTCATCATGCCATAGCTAGAAAAACAAGAAGAAATGGCTAGCGCACTTTGCTAACGCACATGCATGTGCATAGAGTTCCAGTTTACTTTTATCCAGCAATGTTACTCCACCAAACTAATGACGTTATCAAATATTGACAGATAAAAAAAAAAAAAATCTATCAAATTTACATGACCAAACAGTTATGTTTGTAATGATATGGCTTACTAGTGCCGCTCTCTGCATCTCTCTCCTGGCGCACTCCTAAACACAAGTGAATTTACATGAGGACGCCTTGGTAAATTAACCTAACATTGCAAAATATGAGAAAAGTTACCTTGTTGAAGACGAATCCTAAAGAAATTGTGGTATCTCCTCAGTTTCTGCTGCTGAAAAAAGTCTTGCTCAAAATTTCTTTATTGTGATTCACAACAAAAAATAAATTTACTGTACAATTTACCCACCATTAAAATTTAACCATGATGCTTTGCAGATTTACAGCAACATGCTGTGTACAGGTTCTACAGTAAGGATTTGTTCATTTTACAGTAATAATGCTGTGAAAACTACAGAAATTTGTTACAGTGTAGTGATGGGAGATTTCAAAACACTGCTTCATGAAGCTTCGAAGCTTTATGAATCTTTACGGAGCATGTATCAAACTGCCAAAGTCACGTGAACCATTGAAATTTCGAAAAGTTTCAAAACATTTGACGAAACGAAGCCTTGTTTACTGAAATCAGGTGACTTTGGCAGTTTGATACATGCTCTGAACCACTGATTCGAAACAAAAGCTCAGTGAGAGCAACGGTAGTGAGTGGAGGCGGGGCAATTTGCATATTCATTGATCCGTGTACATTAAATGAGGCAAGGGTGTAGAGTTACACTCAAACTATTTTAAAGCCTGAATAATTTTTTTTCACAGGAAAAAATGTTTAAATATGTAATTTTGGTGATCAAAGATGAGTTTTAATGGATAAAATAATTGACTACAGGGGGACTTTAAGGCTAAAAGTAGAAGTATAAAAAGTATAAATAAGAATACTTTTTGTGAGCAAAAACAAAACAAAAATATATTGACTTTATTCAACAATTTGAACCGCTGTCATATGGTGTTTACATCTGAATGCTGGCTCATTATTGGCCATCCTGTGTCAGCATCACATGAATGAGTCGTGCTGCTCATGTGTTCAGATTCAGCCAATGAGAAGGAGCCTGCACTGTAGTTCACTACCTATGACCAGTGTTGGGCACGTTACTTTAAAAAAGTAATTAGTTATAGTTACTAGTTACTTCTCATAAAAATAGTAACGAGTTAGTAACTGAGTTACATCATTATAAAAGTAACTAATTACCAGGGAAAGTAACTATTGCGTTACTTTATTTATTTTTTTTAAAAATATGTCAAATAACTTGAATGCCCCCAATATTAAATATAAGTCTAAGGATAAATAATTCTTGATCCGACTCGTGACTCATGATCCGCTCTTGCTTATGAAATTTCTCTGTACTGTACAATACGTGTTGGTAGCCATTAAAGAAAATGTAGTTTCATATTTATGTTTAAATAGTCCTATGTTATATTTTAAATTCATTTACTTGATTATGAAAAGCGAACACCATGAGTAAGATGCATCATAAGATGCGCAATGCGTGAACTGGAGTGCGTCATACAGGCTAAATGAACCGAAACTCAGCGGCTGCTTGCCTCACATACATGAGAAATATATGTGGTCCATAGCCATTATAAAATTAACCCTCTATGGTACGGTGTTGCCTCCAGGCAACATGGTCTATTTTAGTTTGTTTTTAATAAAATAAAGCACAAATTGATTGATCAAGCATATCTCAGGACAGAATAACTCAAATACTAATCAATAAAAGTGCAAAAAAGACCAAAACATGACCAACAGGGGTCCATTTTGTGTCCTGTTTCAGCACATGTGCACATGTTGTCACGATCACCTGTGAGAGTGCCCATCAGCCACTAGAGGGCACTCCATCTTGGACTCTTGTTTTCACCCCTTGGACTACAATTCCCATATTCACCCCTGGACTCATTATTACACTCATTGCACTCAGCTGTTTTGTGTTTCATCATTAGTGTCTGTCTATTTATACTCAGTTGTGTCTGTCCTTGGTTGTGGTTTGTTGTATTTGTTACGTGCACTGTTTTGTATCTCTGGCTTGTTGTTTTGTGGACTGATTACCTGGATTTTGACCTCTTGCCTGCCTTGGATTTACGTTTCTGGACTCCCCAATAAATACTTATGCTGCACTTGGATCTACCATCTTGTTCTTGTGTGTGACCGTGACAGAACAAACCACCATAAACAGATCCAGCAGCATGAGCTTCCGGATTCCTCCGCCAGCCACCACGAGGGAGCGGATGGCTCAAGTTCGGGCTTTGACGGCCCAACGTCAGGACGGCTGGGAGGTAGGATGCTTCGCCAAGGTCTTTTGGACGATGGCGGTGGGGCTGGGGTACAATGATGCAGCTTTAAAGGATTTCTTTAATTGCTGCCTTGACGATCCTCTGCCTCAATGTGAGATGGAAGGGCTACGGATTTTAGACTTCTGGAGATTCGCCGCATATCTCCGCCATCGGAGAGAATGGACCTCACCGAGTCAACCAGGCAGTCTGCATGCTCCAGCCCAGGAATCCGTTTCAGAAGGCACAGGGGACGTGGGCGCTGAGCCTCAGCTTCACTCCGGTAAAGGGAGGAGGAGAAGGAAGAAGGCTTCTTCCATCCTTCAAGGCCCGGAGGCCGCTCCAGCCAGTGAGTCCGCTACAGAGCCCGCTCCAGCCAGTGAGTCCGCTACAGAGCCCGCTCCAGCCAGTGAGTCCGCTACAGAGCCCGCTCCAGCCAGTGAGTCCGCTACAGAGCCCGCTCCAACCAGTGAGTCCGCTCCAGAGCCTGTTCCAGTCAGTGAGTCCGCTCCAGTCAGTGATTCCACTACAGAGCCCGCTCCAGTCAGTGAGTCTACTACAGAGCCCGCTCCAGCCAGTGAGTCTACTACAGAGCCCGCTCCAGCCAGTGAGTCTACTACAGAGCCCGCTCCAGCCAGTGAGCCCTCTCCAGCCAGTGAGCCCTCTCCAGCCAGTGAGTCCGCTCCAGTCAGTGAGTCTACTACAGAGCCCGCTCCAGCCAGTGAGTCTACTACAGAGCCCGCTCCAGCCAGTGAGCCCTCTCCAGCCAGTGAGCCCTCTCCAGCCAGTGAGTCCGCTCCAGCCAGTGAGTCTACTACAGAGCCCGCTCCAGCCAGTGAGTCTACTACAGAGCCCGCTCCAGCCAGTGAGTCTACTACAGAGCCCTCTCCAGCCAGTGAGCCCTCTCCAGCCAGTGAGCCCTCTCCAGCCAGTGAGCCCTCTCCAGCCAGTGAGTCCGCTCCAGCCAGTGAGTCCGCTCCAGCCAGTGAGTCCGCTCCAGCCAGTGAGTCCGCTCCAGCCAGTGAGTCCGCTCCAGCCAGGCATGCTCTCCCTATCAGTCCGGTGATGGCCAAGAGGGCTGTCCTCACGTTCTATGTTTTGGCGGTCTTGCGTGCCTGGAGGATGCTCTCAGAACAGCCCCAGCCTGAGCACGCTGCCGTCCCAGAGCAGCCCCAGTCTGAGCACGCTGCCGTCCCAGAGCAGCCCCAGTCTGAGCACGCTGCCGTCCCAGAGCAGCCCCAGTCTGAGCACGCTGCCGTCCCAGAGCAGCCCCAGTCTGAGCACGCTGCCGTCCCAGAGCAGCCCCAGTCTGAGCACGCTGCCGTCCCAGAGCAGCCCCAGTCTGAGCACGCTGCCGTCCCAGAGCAGCCCCAGTCTGAGCACGCTGCCGTCCCAGAGCAGCCCCAGTCTGAGCACGCTGCCGTCCCAGAGCAGCCCCAGTCTGAGCACGCTGCCGTCCCAGAGCAGCCCCAGTCTGAGCACGCTGCCGTCCCAGAGCAGCCCCAGTCTGAGCACGCTGCCGTCCCAGAGCAGCCCCAGTCTGAGCACGTTGCCGTCCCTGAGCAGCTCCAGTCTGAACACGTTGCCGTCCCAGAGCAGTTCCAGTCTGAGCCCGCTGCTGTCCCTGAGTCCTCCGCTCTCCCTGATACGGCCACGGAGACCGTTACCGAGCTGCCCGCTCTCCCTGATATGGCCATGAAGCACCCTTGGCCTACTGCCCTGCCGCCGTCCAAGCCTTCTGCCCTGCCGCCACCGCCCAGATCTTCTGTCCTGCCACCATCATCCAAGCCTTCTGCCCTGCCGCCGCCGCCCAGGCTTTCTGCCCTGCCGCCACTGCCCAGGCCGTCTGAACCGTTGGAACCAGCCTGGTCAGTTCCTCCGGCACCACCCTGGCAATCAGCCAGGATTCCAGACCCGCTGGAACCAGCCTGGTCAGTTCCTCCAGCGCCACCCTGGCAATCAGCCAGGACTCCAGAACCACTGGAACCAGCCTGGTCAGTTCCTCCAGCACCGCCCTGGCTATCAGTTGGGCACCCTGGATCTGGCCCACCATCCCTCCCCCTGATCCTCCTCCTGTCCACCTCCCTCCTGAGTTTTTTGTGTTTTTGTTTGTTGTCTGGTGGAGCGTCTGGTAGCCGCTCCTTTGAGGGGGGGTAATGTCACGATCACCTGTGAGAGTGCCCATCAGCCACTAGAGGGCACTCCATCTTGGACTCTTGTTTTCACCCCTTGGACTACAATTCCCATATTCACCCCTGGACTCATTATTACACTCATTGCACTCAGCTGTTTTGTGTTTCATCATTAGTGTCTGTCTATTTATACTCAGTTGTGTCTGTCCTTGGTTGTGGTTTGTTGTATTTGTTACGTGCACTGTTTTGTATCTCTGGCTTGTTGTTTTGTGGACTGATTACCTGGATTTTGACCTCTTGCCTGCCTTGGATTTACGTTTCTGGACTCCCCAATAAATACTTATGCTGCACTTGGATCTACCATCTTGTTCTTGTGTGTGACCGTGACACATGTCACATGACTCCATATTTTCTCCATTGAAAAGTGTTTTTTCACTTGTTTGTAACCATTTAATCACCCACAAAAAATATGAGTCACCTTCACTGGCAAGTAAAGAAGTATTTTTAAGTAATTTACATTATATATCATCAAATGTTTTAGAGAAAATTACAAAAAACTGTGTGTTGCCTCAAGGCAACATTGTACCATAATGGAATCGCATAAGGCCATACAGCCATAATAGGTTTCAATACAAATGTATCATATTTGTAAGGAAAAGAGTTAGAATTATCTAAATATGTTGGCATTTTCACATGATTTTGTAATGTACTTATAAGAATACTAATTCACATACTATATCTGCATATATTATGATCTGCACATTTTCTATAGCACTTCAGAAATATATAAAACACAGGTAGCACTGGCAGCTGATGAGGGTGAGTATGAGGAGTTAATGAGGGGTCATACTGTAATGAGAAAGATGAAATCATAGTGACAATCTGTCAGGAAGATGCTGAGGGTGAGAGAGAAGATGGAGATGAGGATGAAGATGGATATGATAATTTAATATAATAACATAAATATATGATGGTTTGGTAATACTTGCGTTCCACTATGGTACAATGTTGCCTGAGGGCAACAGCTGGATATAAAATGTTACTTTTTATTAAATCTGAAACTTTTAATACATTAAAAACTAGATAAATGTGTTTAAGTGTCTAGTTAAAGAAATTAATGTTTTCAATAAATATATTTCTTTTTTCTACATGAAAATGCCAAATATTTAAATTTTTCCATTGTGGTACAATGTTGCCTCGAGGCAACAAACTTATAAAAATTAAATAAATTTAAAAAAATTATGAAAATGTTTATTGATATTGTTAAAGTGTCCAATTTTAAGCAGGAAAAACAACACAAATAATTTTTTCCTCATTGATATCATATTGCGTACCAGAGTCGCTACGGAAAAAACTCCTGATTTCGGCCCAAAGGACAGCGTCACCTTAATTCACAAATCATGGAGAATGATATTCGGTATTATTTGCATGTATATGACAGCGCACTGCGTATTTATAGCCAAACGAAATCTGAATATCAAACCGCAAACTATCTTTACTGTGGTTATAGAAAGCTTGAAATATCTAAAAACGAAAAGAAATAGGCTACTCTGATTATGTAGCCTAATCCGAATGAAATGTGCATTCTCTCTCTAAGCGTGTCCAGTATATGAGCAGATGATGAGAGTCAGCAATGTCAACTTCATCTTTGCAGCCGACACTGATTCAGAAAACATTACTTTATTAATAAACAATTAAAATGTCTCCTTGCTGTTTTGGTCACATTCATAATTACTTTTGCCGGTTTTTTATAAGCTTTATGCATGCGCTTGAGTGCCTACATAAATGCTCATTATAATGGTTTATTCTCTCCAGTATTTAAGAAATTAAACTAATATAAATGTGATTAGTCAACTAATGGCTTAAATGAATAGCTACTAGTCGACTAAAACAACTTATTTCCCATTTTTTCGATCCAGCATGTCACAAAGGGTATTCTGGTTTGAGCTCGCGCTCAGCTCGCATGCTCATAGACATGAGCATCGAACATTATTATCAGTTTAAAATTATATTTGAGCATGACTAATCCCAGCACACACCAGAGAAAAAAACTTTGCAGGTCCTATGGCTAAGAGAGAGCCTACTCAGATGAAAACTGCTTCAGTGAGCTCAATTATAGTAATGCAGCATTTTTTTGCCAGTAACGTAACGGCAATGTAACGGAAGAAACAGTAATTCGTTTGATTACTCGTTACTGAAAAAAGTAATTTATTTATAACGCCGTTATTCCCATCACTGCCTATGACAACGGTTCAAATTGTTGAATAAAGTTGTTATTTTTGTTTTGTTTTAGCGCACAAAAGGTATTCTTGTTGCTTCATAACATTAAGGAACCACTAGTCACGTTGACTATTTTAACCATTTCAACTACCTTTCTGGACGTCAAAAGGTGCAATGACGTTGCTGCCTGTGTGTGGATCAGATACCATCGGATTTCATCAAAAATATCTTAATTTATGTTTTAACCCCTTAACTGTCACCGTCCCACAGGTGGGACGTTTGCCATTACATATTTAAAACAGTAATATTCTATACTAAACCTAAACTAATCTTGACAAACTATATATCATTTGAAAGCTTAGAATCTCTAGTTTACATATTTGATTTCCAAAATAAATTACAGAGGAGCAGTAATTTATCAATTTGCAACAAGCATATTTTCATAGGGGAGAGTGGGGACAGTTGCAACGTGTGGCAGTTGCAACATTGCTGATTTATCCAATCAGGAATGAGCTAGAGTCATGACACTCCTACTGCACATGCTCAGTATGCCCCTCCTTCTTTCTGGAAGTTAACAGCTACATGCTAAACCTCCTTATAGGAGAACTGAAATTCAAGGCAAAAAAGTAACTTTTTTTACTACTAGATTTTTTTGGCATACTGTCTAAACTGTTTAAGTATTGTTTTTTATAGTTTTATAGTTTGAATGTGCATTTTCTTAGCTCTTAACAGACTTGGGTACAATGTGTTCAAGCTAATGTGTTAGGCTAGCATCACTAGTTTTAAGATGGCTGCCAGGGGGTGGGACAGTTGCAACGCATGTCCCTCATGACAATAATAATGACAATTAGATAAAATTGATATAAAAGGCAATCCAGTGGTTTGATAAAGAACATATTTCAATAATCAGGTATCTCCTCTTTGTATTTCAGCAAATTGCTTTTTTAAAAGTCAAACTAGGCTGCAGTGTATCCTACATTTTCTGTTCTGTTTTTTTCAGTATGCCACGAGACAGGAAAAGGACAACAGAAAGGGGTGTCCCTCTACCTATTCTGTCCTTAGCTGCTGCTGTAGTGAGCAATAGTGTAGTGATGGCAGGACAGTGAGGTCACATAACGATAATTGATATGCTTAGCATTTGTTTGACTACGATATCAAACAGAAAATACTGTGTTGCTAATGTTACGCAAAACATGTTCCCATTCACCATCTCAGAAAATCAATATCCTTAGAAATGCTTTGAACAACTTGTAAGATATTAAAGGCATACAGTTCATCATCAGAAAATGTGCATATATACTGCATATTGGAGAAATAATACATATTGTAGCCAAGCTAGAGGTCTGTGCTTGGATATGTTGTGCTTATTTTCTTAGTATGTATGCATTTATTCATTTAGTCTCTTTGCTAAACCATGCATCGCTATTAATATGGCTCATGCATAGTGTCTGTGTTTAGAGCAAACCCCTAACTCACTCTAACTGCCTCAAATTATGCATCTTGTTAAGGAATTTATGCTGTCTCATTGCAAATGATCAGATTTATGATATTCAGATTTATGATTTTCAAATTGGCCTTGAAGGAGGGACTAGTAAGTAACAACAACAAAAAATACTTTGCAAATGCATAGCAACACACTGGCAAACACCCACATCATGTGCTGGTGAGTTGTGCACATGCAAACAGCTTGCTCTAGTTTTCTTCTTCCATCAGAACCGCATGAGTTGATGTTAGGCAGAAATCACATTTGAGTTGGGCCTACATAAATCAGTTTGTGGGATTTTGACAAAGGTGTTACATGGTTGTGTACTTGTTTTTTACTTTAAAAAGTTAACTCAATGAACTCTGGTCTCAAATAAACTAAAAAAAAGATTTGAAAAATGATGCAGAAGTATGAGTTTTATTACATCTAAATGACTGTTGCAACTGCCCCTCGGTACTGTTGCAACTGTCCCCATATATGGGGACAGTTGCAACATTTTTCAGGGTCCATTTAAGTACAAATTACTTTCATATTATCATATGTACACATGTTGCAACAGTATGGGCAGGTAGGTGACATATATGGGTTTAATATATATATTTTTTGTCTTTCTAATACAAACAGTCGCTGAGAAACTTAAGGAAATGTAAAAAGTGTTGCAACTGCCCCCACTCTCCCCCTACTCATAAGGCATGTTCAGACCTTTATTTTGAAATTGCGATGAACATGAAAAATCATTAAAGATTGGTTGAAACATGTTTGTTTTCATGCCAAGAGTTCAAAAGATAACATACATTCAATTTTTTTGAGAAAAAAAGGTCTGAAAATGTTTTTAATAGAAAAAAAAAACACATTTATGTTTGTGGCGGCGATCTATAACCTACATACATGTTATTTTTATGTTTATTAGAGGCTGAATTCATATCAAATTCTGCCAAACTTCCCATACTACTTCTATATAGGATGTCTACTTCATAAATTGTATGAAAATAATGGAAATATATGGTTCAGATCACTCAAACCATATATGGAAATGGAGGCGCCTTTATATGGTCACCAATGGAGCTTGGTTGTCATCTAGTGAAAAAGTGTGGTACTGCGCCCAAACAAAATCTTACTGAAAGCTCATTTTTTGAGATATCAACCTGAAATTTGGAACACAACTTGTTCAGATTTTTGGCTTTGATTTCCTAGCAGCTTTAGAGTAAAACTTGTTTTGTAAAATATATATTTTATATAAAATATAAAATATTATATTTTTACATTTTACATTTTCATAAACTTAAACTTCTATAACTTTTTTTCTGTTTCACTTACATAAGTTATTTCACATCTACAATAATCTGCCAAATTTCATCTTTAAAACAAGACCAGCCTTATGTCCAAAGTATTCTTGAATTACAACCATTTAAGTTTGGATAGTGCATTTTCTTGTCTAAAAAAAAAAAGTGGGGGTGACAGTTAAGGGGTTAAAGATGAACGAAGGTCTTAGGGGTGTGGAACGACATGAGGGTGAGTAATTAATGACAGAATATTCATTTTTGGGTGAACCCTTTAAATACTGTTCGCACACATCTATTTTTAGTCACAAATGCGAGTGAAAAGCTCACTGTCGAGTCCTGCAGCACACAAGCACAATATGATACACTAATGTTGAAAATATTTACAGTACGTCCTTGAAACTGCATCAAATACGCAAAAAAAGGATCAAATACGCAGACGCTGCGAATCAAAGCGCTTTATTATGCATATCAGTGTATACAACTGGTAAAACACGTTTTTAATGTATGATCCGTGAAACATCGCATATGTCGAATCTGTCGCAGTCAAACATCTGCTGGAAATCCAGGTAAACATCTGCGTGCACGCGCATGTCCCCATTATGATCCATAACACCTGTTGATATTCCAGAAATAACAATCTTTTAAAGGCAACAGATGGTAAAACATGAAGAAAGTGTTACTGAAAACGAATATCATTCTGAAGGTTTTCTCTCATTTTCTCTTCAGTTTTTGGCTGTTGTTTTTCTGATGCGAAATCGAAAGTAATTTTGATCCAGACATTTACAGTAAACAGGAAGATGAAGCCTAAAGGTGCGGTCACACTGTACTTTTCGTTCCATTGACTTCCATTCAAACGCATGCGAATGCGTCAGACCGGAAACGCAAGCTCGTGCGAAAAATTTCGCATTTCGCTGCGTTCCAAAGTTCAAGTTTGGTGAACTCTGACCTGCGAATTTGCATCACGTGAAGACGTGCGACCAGTAGAAGATCGATTCGTCACGGCATGACCTCTTGGCTGAATGAAAAGAATTATATTTTTGCAGTAAAGTCGAGTAGGTTCTATATTTTTACATTTTAAATGTATTACTTTAAGTTATGTGTTGAATTCATGTTTATAAAAAAGACGCTGTAGACTGTGACGTCATATCACGACCGTTACAGCATCCGAAAAAAATTCGCACGTTCAAAGTCTAGTGTGACCGCGGCTTAACGTGAGTGTGTTTATTATTATTATTATTTTGTCGAAGAACAAAAATCTGCTATTATTAAATTTAATATTTTACCTCATAGCAGTTATGATTAGTAGTTATACAGTGACCATAATAATTCAGGATACTTTTACTCAATCAGTTATTTTAGGATCATTTGAAAGTAATGAATTCAACCATTATTGTGAACTTGAATGATTAAACGACAAACAATTCAACAATTAATAAAGATTGAGTAAATATGATTGTAAAATATTTCCAGGTCCTGCTGAACGATTGATTGTTTTCTCAAACCAGTGCTGATCAGAGGAGCGAGGAAAGGACTCTCTCTCTAAGATGAGTCTCTCAGAGAAACACAGGTAACACTGCGTCTGTTTCACACCATCATTTTAAACTCTACTGGAGTTTACTTAAAGCATTTTATATATATATATATATATATATATATATATATATATATATATATATATATATATATATATATATATATTTGCAAATGTTTTTTTCAACTTCAATTTTGAACTTCTTAAATTAACTGACATATAAAACCCCGTTTGCCACAGTGCTTAATAGACAATATCACAGTTAATCATTTGTTAATTGTCTCTCTCTCGCACATTAAAGGTGCCCTTGAATTTAAAATTGTAGTATTTACTTTGGCATAGTTGAATAACAAGAGTTCTGTACATGGAAATGACATACAGTGAGTCTCAAACTCCATTGTTTCCTCCTTCTTATGTAAATTTGATTTGTGCAAAAGACCTCTGAAAAACAGGCGAATCTCAACATAACACTGACTGTTACGCAACAGTCGGGATCATTAATATGCTCCCAACATTTTAATATGCCAGCCCATGTTCAAAGCATTAGACAAGCCAGTATTAACTTCTGGAGCTGCACAGCCGAATCATCAGACGTTCTGCAGGTATTGTGAAGCAATCAAGGACAATAGTGAAAATGGCAGATGGAGCAATAATAACTGATATGATCCATGATATCTTGATATTTTTAGTGATATTTGTAAATTGTCTTTCTAAATGTTTCATTAGCATGTTGCTAATGCACTGTTAAATGTGGTTAAAGTTACCATCGTTTCTTACTGTATTCACAGACCAGAGCCATGTCATTATTCTCATTTTTAAATGTTTGTAGTCTGTATAATTCATAAATGCATCTTCATCTTTATAAATATATCCATCAGTGTAGCTTTAGCCACATTAGCTATGCAGCATTATCAAACTCATTCAGAATCAAATGTCAGCATCCACAAAATAAATACCATATTACATGATCTGATATGCTGCATCATGAACAGTTTGTAAGAGTTTGAGCGTTACATTAGCTCTGTGAACTTATTCTATTGTTTATACAGTGTTTAGTGGGAGTCGTGAGGTTGGGGTCGGGGAGCATGAGCATTTAAAGGTGTACAAACGCTGAATCAGTGCATTTTTAATCCCACCCCAAAATAGGCAGTTAAAACATGGTATAATAAAAAATATATGGGGTATTTTGAGCTGAAACTTCACAGACACATACTGGGGACTCCTTAGACTTATATTACATCTTGTGAAATAGTGTTCTAGGACACCTTTAATAAAATTAGCTGTAAACTGACACAATGGTAATAGGTTGGAAGACCGAATCCATGTTTCATGTGGCGCATTTGGAGATTTTAAATGCTGAATTACCGCTGGGTGTGAGTTGCGCTCAAAAATTCTGCTGTTAACTATGGAAGCTTATGTGTAGCAATATTCAATTTGAAATGTAATATGTAAAATTGCAATGCATTTCTGTATTTAAATTTACATTTTCCATACCATATATGCAACGTTTGGAGCAAAATGATCATTTTCATTCTCTGCGAGTCGTCCTAACCATGAATATCTATGCTTCTAATAGCGTTCTGGTTCAGTGACTGACAGAAGCGCATAATCTGCAGGAACATTGACATTTCTCTGTTCTTTCTCTACTTCATCTGCCAGTTTATGCCTCGCTCTTCATAGCTCTGCTGCCTCCATGTTTCCAACACCTGGCCCCGCCTTGATGCAGTGATTGACAGGGCGGGGCGGGGATGTGATCGGCTCGAAATACATTGTAAAATCCACATTGAATTTTGCTACATTTATTGCGGGACATTTCATAAAAATGCAATAGCAAGTGTCTTAACTGTGAGTGTAAATGCAGTTAAGAAAAATAACATTTAAATAATCATTTTGCTACAATTTTTGCTTGAACATGTTAAACATATATAATCATTTCTCTAATACATTTTCATTTTAATTTTTCAACTTATAAAGCATAAAAATATGTTTTTAATTTACATGTTAAAAGTAGTGTAGGAAATAGCAAATGTAAATTATATTATTGAATTTGAATTATCATTTTGCTCCAAACTTTGCATATATGGTATGGAAAATGTACATTTAAATACAGAAATGAATTGCCATTTAACATATTGCATTGCCATTTTGCATATTACATTTCAAATTGAATATTGCTACACATAAGCTTCCATAGTTAACACTCCAGTCTCTTCAACATGGATAACATAAATAAAACACGGTTACAATGGTATTAATTCAAGTTTCTTTCTTTAATCAGAAGTATCGGCATAACAGTATGAACGGCCGCCTAACTCACTCCCATACAACTCGCTTCTTCTCTTCTCTTTTTCCAAGCGCTCTGCCCTAAAGAGGCTGAGGTACAAAATAACTTTCTAACTAATTAATATAAAAATCTACATTTCTTCCTCCCTCCCCCTTTTTTTAATAAAACCATGAATTAACAAACTGAAATAAAATAATGCATTGAAGGTTACAGGTAGTAAGAATTTGCCTTAATAACCCACAATTTTCAGGTTATTTATATTGACAATGTGTAGTAAATGTTATCTATAAAATCATTTAGTTTAGACTGGAATGAGGTGAAACCAGAACAAAGCAAATTGTTGTTAGCTAGCTGCTTATTTTATTTAATTGTATATGGAAGAAAATTATATACAATTTTATATACAATTACAACTATTTGTTAAAATAAACTATTTAATGCTACTTTTTAATATTGATATGATTATATACCAAAATAATGAACAGTAAACAATGTAAACACTGTAAACAATGAGGGACAAAAGAACAAACATAAAGATAAGAGATCACACATAATGAGAGATCAAAATAAGATGAGTGAAAAATCACAAACTTTTTCTTTGCATTTATTTTAAATGTATTGTCAGTATTGGTGTAACGGATGGGAGCGAGACAACGGAGTTGGAGATCTACATGCAGGCTTTATTCATAAGAGCGTAATCGTACAGGCAGTAGGTCAAACACCAGCAAACAGTAACAGGAAGGCAAGGCAAAAGAGTAATCCAATACACAGGCACAGGTCAAGGCAGGCAGCAAACAATCATAAAAATTAGTATCATAGTATCATAATCATATAAATTAGTCAAGTATTTTTTAACATATTTAATCTCATTTATGTACATTAAAGAAATTATTAAACCAATGTGAGCCAGTAAAATAAAATAATTGTTAACTATAAAACTGTAAATTGTTTGAGTGTGTGCATTTCTGTGGAGGGTTAGATAAAGACACGGATGTGTTTCAGACACAGTTCAACCTCCTTTATTAAAGTGTGTTTTTCTCACTGTTGTTTGTGTCATAAGTGTAAGATCAGGATCACATGTGTCCAGCTCTTTGTCTCTGAAGAGTGATTGGTCAAAAGATGGAGAACCACCAAAGTTAAGTGGGGAAAAACCATCTAATAAAAGGTAATTTGTATGTTTACATTACATTATAGGGTTGTATTATTATTAATAACACAATAAGTCACAACAAAACTCAATTCCTGGGAACCTTATATAACTCATTCCAGTAACAATTACATAATTTTACTATGGAAAATACTAAGAGGCATAATTTTACTATGGAAAATAGATAATGCTAATAAACATGTATATCCATCCATCCAACAATCATTATAAAAAGGACAAATGCACAGCTATACGGCATTTAATTACTATTTGCAACATTAAACCTTTTCAAATGAGACTAAAGTATCTCCTGTAGTAAAGTGTTTTTGTGTCATTAGTGTAAGATCAGGATCACATGTGTCCAGCTCTGTGTCTCTGAAGAGTGATCAGTCAAAAGATGGTATAGGACCAAACTTCAGTGGGGAAAAACCATCATCTAATAAAAGGTATTTCATGTTTCTAATTTTTGGTCACACGTTGGCTGTGTTAAAAAGTTGTATCAGTGAATAACAATCATGGAACATTATTAGATCAAATATTCATCAGAGTATTTACAGCTAATGTTTTATTTCCCTTTCTGTAATGTTTTGCCTGGAAAATCAGTATTTTATCTTATTTATTTGATTACAGGCTTCAATATGAGACATTAGACTCAGACGTTCAGACTCACAGGAAATACAATAATTTCAAAGTCAATCTCCTGTGGATCTTCCAGGTAGGAAAAC
The DNA here is from genome assembly GCA_036281575.1 of Ancherythroculter nigrocauda. Lineage (NCBI taxonomy): Eukaryota > Metazoa > Chordata > Actinopteri > Cypriniformes > Xenocyprididae > Ancherythroculter > Ancherythroculter nigrocauda. Next base: position 3,704,837 of record VTFQ01000008.1, on the reverse strand, counting down.
ACATTTTCATAAATGTTTAATATTTATAACAAACAAATATGTTATTGAACAAAGAAATTTGATCACTTATTTTTCCTTTTAAGCACACACACACACACACACACACATATATAGTAATAATATTAATAATAATAATATAATATTCTATTTGTTAAAAAAATAACAGCTGGTTAGCATGTTAGTCTTTTAACAGGATTTTTTTCTTTATTTTAATTATTGAATAAATAGTGTTGACCAAATGTAGATGTACAGTTTGCAATTTGGTTTAAAGAGTTTTTTTTTTTTTACTTTTGTTTGTAGGATCTTGAGTGCAAAATAATCACATTTCTGAAGAAAGAGCTGGAAAAGTTTAAGAAAATATTACAAAATGAGAACACAGAAAGCTTTGTGAAGGACTTTAATGAGAATAGATGCAGTATCAAAGCAGCAGCTCTTGATCTCACGCTACATTACCTGAGAGAGATGAAGCAAGATGAAGCTGCTGATGCTCTAGAAGGTCAGAGACTCATGACCATCTGTCAGATTGACACTTATTAATGTAGACTATAAAACTATATTTTAAGAGTAAAATTATTTATTTTTTGTTCCTGTGTTTAGATGAGCTGTTCTTCATTCATCAGCTAAAATGTGGCCTAAAGAAGAAGTATCAGTGTGTGTTTGAAGGAATGGCGAAGCATGGTGACTCCATACTCCTGAATAACATCTACACAGATCTCTATATCACTCAGGGTGGCAGTGAACAGGTCAATACTGAACATGAGGTCAGACAGATTGAAGTTGCTTCCAGGCATCATGAATCTCAAGAGATTCAGGTTAAATGCACAAATTTGTTTGAAGCGCCTGAACAAGGCGAGGAGATCCGAACTGTACTGACAAAAGGAGTCGCTGGCATCGGAAAATCAGTCTCTGTGCAAAAGTTTGTTCTGGACTGGGCTGAAGGAAAAGAAAATCAAGATATCTGTTTCATATTTTCTCTTCCATTCAGAGAGATGATCTTAAAAGAGAAAGAAAATCTAAGTTTGATGGACCTTATAACTCATTTTTTCCCAGAGACAAAAGGACTGAACCTTACAAGAAGGAATCGATTCAAAGTCCTGTTCATCCTTGATGGATTGGACGAATGTCGCCTTCCTCTGAAGTTTGATTGTAACGAGACGTGGTGTGATGTATCGTCACCAACCTCACTGGATGTTCTCCTAACGAACCTCATGAAGGGAAATCTGCTTCCTTCTGCTCTCATCTGGATCACCACCAGACCAGCAGCTGCCAGTAAGATTCCTCCTGACTGTATCGACCGGCTGACAGAGATACGAGGATTCAGTGACGCACAAAAGGAAGAGTACTTCAAAAAAAGATTCACGGATCAGAATCAGGCCAACACAATCATTGATCATGTTAAAAAATCAAAGAGTCTCTTTATCATGTGCCACATCCCAGTCTTCTGCTGGATTTCAGCCACTGTTCTCCAGAACATTCTGGAGGAGAAAAGAAATAATGATGTGAAAAACAATCAGGCTGATGAGATCTCTAAATCACCACAGGAATCAAATGCTGAAGACACTCCCAAGACTCTGACACAAATGTACACACACTTTCTCCGCTTTCAGATCCAGCAGAGCCACCGAAAATATGATGGAGAATATGCAGCAGATGTTTCCTGGGATAAAGATGCCATCCTTTCACTGGGGAAACTGGCATTTCATGAGCTGCAAAGAAACAATGTGATCTTCTATGACACTGACCTGGAAGCCTGTGGTATTGACGTCTATAAGGCATCAGTGTACTCAGGCATGTGTACCCAGATCTTTAAGGAGGAAACAGGGATCATTCTTGGTACCATGTACTGCTTTGTTCACTTGAGCATTCAAGAGTTTATTGCAGCCCTTTATGCACATCTGTTTCTAGACATCAACAAGAAAAGTGTGTTTGTTCATGAGTCTACAGAACAGGAAAACAAAAATGAAACCATGATTGATTTTCTCAAGACTGCAGTGGACGAGGCGCTCAAGAGTGACAATGGACACCTGGACCTTTTCCTTCGCTTCCTCCTCGGTCTGTCAGTCCAGTCCAATCGACGACTCTTACGGGGTCTGTTGACACAGCAAGACGGCAATGACCAGAGCAACAAGGAAATAGTTCAGTACATCAAGCAGAAATTAGAAGATAATCTGTCTGCAGAGAGATCCATCAATCTGTTCTACTGTCTGAATGAACTGAACGACCAAACTCTGGTGAAGGAGATTCAGACCCACCTTAGCAAAGGAAGTCTCTCATCTGGTGACCTTTCACCTGCCCAGTGGTCTGCTTTGGTCTTTGTGTTGTTGACATCAGATGAAGAGCTGGAGGAGTTTGAGCTTCAGAAATTCAAGAAATCAGACGAGTGTCTCATTAGATTATCGGCAGTCATCAAAACCTCCAGAAGAGCTCTGTAAGTTATTTAATACTTTTTGTCATGTTTTGCTCTCATCTGAAAAATGAATTTATCTTAATTTATTCTAAAGTTGTTCCCCATCATGAACTTAACTCTGCAAATCATGACATATGAAATAATAGTGTGAAAAATAAAAAAAAATAAATAATGGAGACAATTTATATGACAAAATATAAAAGAACATTTACAAATGTTTGCTTATTTGTTTTGTATCATATGATAACACCAGACTTTTATAATAATTTAATATTTTAAATGCTTAGTTTTATGAGTAGGTCTGAAGTTCTGCAGTTTTAATTGTGTGTATACTGCAATTAGTAGATGATTGAGAGATTCACCATTAAACATTTATCAATAGCCTTTTGGATCATATTTATTTTACACATTTTAACATGTTTTTTCTCCAAATTAGTTTTTTATTAAGTTCAAAATAATTATTGTATTTCTAATTTATTATATATTAAGTAAAATAAATATAAATTTAATTTCTGCAATTGTTATGGATGTGTTTTTACTATCTTTAAATTAATAATATATCACCCATTGGCCACCCTGCTCTCTAAGATATTGGCGTCAATCGGTTGACCACAGTGAATAATCAAGAAAACCTAAATTGCTTTAATCCATTAAATATTAATTTTGGAATATTAATAATTAATATAATTTCTTTGGTTCTTAAAGTAATCTTCGCTTTACTTGGCCTAAATCATAAAAGATTTCATAGCAAAAAGATGTGTACATGTAAAAGGAGGCATTTTTGAATTATAGTGAAAGGTCTTTAACTTAGTATAAAAGTGTGAACTGTCTCATCTAATAGTGTCAGTGCAGTCAAGTCAATAATATTTCTGAATGTTACGTGTCCCCAACTAAGCAAGCCAGAGGCAACAGTGGCAAGAACCCAAACTCCATCAGGTGAAAGAAAAAAAAATCCTTGGGAGAAACCAGGATCAGCGATAAAGCTATAAAAAGCTATAAATTTTAACACAATTTCTTTTGCAAACATGCTTTATTTTACCTAGAAAACATGTCACTGAATAAAAATACAGATGTACAGGAAATACTAGTTTTTGAAGAGTAATGATAATTTCGATCCACCTCTTTGCTATATATATATATATATATATATATATATATATGAGCAATATCACACGAGTAGCCGTGCGATATCGCTACTCGTGTGATATTGCGTTTATACAACAGTTCGACGGCACGAGTTGTGTAAATAAATAAGAACAACAACGGAGTGTCTTTAAAACCCTCTTTTGTGCAGCACTACTTCCTTCTGCCATGGATTCAAATCTCAATTTGACAGTTGGACCAAGCCTCCGTTACTAATTCTAAAACGTCACTTTAGAACTAGTAACGAAGGAACGTTTCAAAACTCAAGTTGTCAGTTGAACCAAGCCTCCGTTACTAACTCTAAAACGTCACTTTAGAACTAGTAACGAAGGAACGTTGAGTCGCTTCATTGAAACACATTGAATTTTGTACAGTATTAGAGAGAGGGAGAGAGCGCGAGAGAGAGAGAGAGATAGTAGGCTATTACCTGTGTCTGGTATATTGCATTACATTCATTCTTCAAGTCGATGTCCATAATATTATATCCTTTATACAAGTCCGATTGAATGTCCGCTGAGGAAAGCGATCTTTGTATTTGTCCTTTTTTACAGTTTGGGAATTTTCCATAAAATCCATTACACCACAGCGCAAAAACAACTTCCTTTTGCAAAAGTTCCTTTCAATTTAAAAGTCTCTTGTGCTTCACTGACTCATTCTCCTGTAAAGTGTTGCCGCCATCTAATGGCGTATTAATGTAATGTTCACTCAATCCATATTACTTAATGGACATATTTATATAAAATCATATTTATTAACAATGATATTTAGAACAACAAATAAGCACAATTGTACAGTTCAGTCAAACATAAAGCACTAGTTATTAAAAAAAAAAATAGGTCACCATTTACGCTTGTATGTGGGTTTTACAAATATTTAATGAATGAAAAGGATTTTAAAGAGCTTGTGACAAAACCTCCTAACTCCATTGGATCCTCAAACTGTCAATCAAGCCTCATTTATCCGCCTCACCTCCTGAATAAAGTGCGCACGCAGTTTGGACATCTCCTCTGTGCAATGCAAAGGTAAATAAAGATCTGATGTTTGAAAAAAAAATTGTAAAGCGTTTTCTTTACTCAAAAAACCATATGTTTATAAAGTTTAATGTTTTACGTATTTGAAGCGGAGAAGAGTCTGATATGTCCTGTCTAGTTGTAGCCAATGTGCTATATAAGGATGTAATGTAACGTTTATTATTATCAAATTTAATATAGCACAATTCGACTTGCTCTGTAACAAATAATAGATTAATAAGACCAAAGATTGCCCGTTCTATGTACTCAAATTGAATTATGTCTCATGTTTAACCACTATAAGAGCCAGCGGCAAATCCCCGAGGCACTGGCCGAGATGAAGCTGTTCTCGGCGGTTACAGAAGCACTGAACGGCCGCTGACGCACTCGAGCTCGCATCTCCGAAAACGTCAAAACAAATTGTAAAATAGGCTCTGTTATTAAATATGAGTCACATATTTCAGGTCTAAACAACTACATTCTCACCTAAAAAACTATTAAAACTACAGTTCGTGGTACAAGAAGTAGTATTTGTAAAAAATTACGGTTGATTTGATCGGCCGCCATGACGGTCACTTCAAGCGGAGTGATACAAACGGTGAAAAGGCAGTAGGAGTGCTGTTATTACTGAAATATCGCATGGCTATCAACCAATCAGATTCGAGAACCAGATAGAACTGTTGTATAAATATATATATATATGTAAAAAATCATAATGGAAAATATATTTCTACCTAATTCTGTGATGTGATTTATTTCCCTTGTAGGTTAAATGATTGTAACTTAACAGACAAAAGCTGTTCTGCTCTGGCTGCAGTTCTTGCATCAGATACCAGTCTGAAAGAGCTGACCATGAACAATAATAATCTGCAGGATTCAGGAGTGAAACTGCTCTGCACTGAACTAAAGAATTTAAATTGTAAATTGGAGATACTACGGTAAGTTGAGTCACATGATGAGAGAGAGGTGCGATGACTGACAGGACAATGCTGGAGGCAAAAACGCAAGAGAACTTTGTTAATTTGCTAACTTTTGTTGTTTTTCTTTGTTTTATTGTTGTTTTTCATTAAAAAAATAATGATGAACTACAAACTAAGCATTCGTTTTGAAATCCAAAGGTCTTTTATTTATTTGTTGCAACACTGGTGTGCCATATCATTAGTTGTTGTTGTTTTTTTTCCTTAAGAATAATATTGAATTGATATTAATCATTTGTTTTGTTCCAAGAAAAGTAAAGATCTACTGTTAAAAATCAAAATGTGCTCGGTGCACAAGATGTTGCCTGTGAGCTTCGGCGATGCGAGTGTGTGCATGTTTACTTGAGCTCGTTCTCTTTCAGTCTCAGCGACATTCGCATTTACTGTAAGAAGAAACTTGTATTTGAAATTTGGCTAGATTTAATGAATGTTTTTTTTAATTAAAGAGATGTCTATCAGAGATGAAAAAAACATCCTTCTTATATTATTGTGTACCTTTGTGTGGTAATTCATTGAGATATGCTGATATTTTATTTCATTCTTTCTGCTTTTGTTTGCCTCTATATTCAGTTATCAGTTTTTGCAACTAACTTTCAATGCATTTGTACAAAAAACAAAATAAAATTCACTTTGAGGATTTCTATTGTTCAGGTTTAACTGATTAATCAACTGAATGTTTTCATTCCTGTTTTAGACTCTCTAACTGCAGTGTAACAGAAGAAGGTTATAAAGCTCTGGCTTCAGCTCTGAGATCAAACCCTTCACATCTGATAGAGCTGGATCTCACAGGAAATGATCCTGGACAATCAGGAGTGAAGGAGTTCAGTGATTTACTACAGGATCCAAACTGTCAACTGAAGACACTGAGGTGAGACGGGATGAAATGATTAACAGAATTAGTTATATGCAGGCTAAATATTCATAACAAATATATTATTTTAGTTATAAAACAAGCTGGTCAATTTGTTGCATCAAAATGATCAAGATCAGATCAGATGCTGCAGGTTCTGACAGGATGATAATAACCGTCAACAGTTTAGTTGTGGTACAAGCTACAGATCAAATAGACATTATGGGTCAGTATATGTGCTATTCTGGAGTATGGTATACCTTGACAATTAACATGCACAATTGTGTTTTTGTGCACACTTCTCATTACAAATTCTAGATAATCTTTCTGTCAAATAGTTTTCTGAACACAATTGTTTTCATCAAGTCTAGATTCACTGTATCTCTACAGCAGGTCTATGAGTCTCCAGATGTTCACAAACACAGTTTCACAAGCCAGTTTTCTCTGCTGATGTTTCTCACTCCTCCTGCTTAAAAACCAGAAAGATCTTGAGGCCTTAATTTCACACTCTGTATTCATACTGAAAATCATGATCTAGTGAGCTTTTGCCCTTCTGCTCTGTAGGACGTTTCTGTTCTTATGAGTTTGCTTTAGGACTGAGTGTCCCTCTAATTTCTTTTAAATAACTCTATTAGACTTTGTTTTTAAGTATTTATATATTTATTTGTGTATTTAAATGTTCAAAGAAAATTGTTATATCTAAATATCTAACTAGAGCTGGTATTTTGAACAATAATTACACATCCTATCTCATCAGTCATGTTTGTAATGCAACAGACATTTAGTTGAGAACTGAATTGACTCTTCTGCAGGTTTTTGAGTGCTGCTGCAGATGAAGCCTGTCAGTATGTGGAGAGAGTTGTGGGTAAAAACCCGTTAATCCAGAGAGAGCTGAAACTGAGAAAACATGAACTAGGAGACACACGAGTGAATCAGATTGCTGCTCTACTGCAGGATAAACACTGTCAACTCAACACACTGATGTGAGTATTGTTCATTTATTTAAAATATTACTTTTAATTGTAATGTTACTGTAGCTGAAATTATTTCTTCATGTATTTGAGTCTGAGCAGTTTTTTTATAGTCATAATAATTTACCAATCAGAACATGACACATGAACAGGGGGAGCACATGGCAAGATCACATGAGAAGCAAGACTGGGAGTTATATAAAATAAAAGACATGAAAACATAAACTAAACAAAACCCAGAATAGACATGACACTGCCTCACGGTGCAGCTGTCACGGTATCCACAGAAACAAGCAGGCAAGATCCAAATGCAGAGGTTATTTAATGTGTAATCCAATAATCATAAATCCAGAACAGGCAGGGGTCAAAATCCAAAAAAGCAGTCAAACATGAAACAAGAAAACAAACAAAGAAACGAGTGACCTGAACTGAAACCTCCATAACAAAAGCAGAAACAAACAGGGTATAAATAGACAGACACTAATGAGAAAACACAAAACAGCTGTGTGTAATGAAGTGATCATGAGATAATGAGTCCGGCAGTGCGTTATGGGTAATGTAGTTCATGGGGTGAAAACAAGAGTCCAGGATGGAGTGCCCTCTAGTGGCTGATTAGGGCACTCTCACTAGTGATCGTGACATTACCCCCCCTCAAAGGAGCGGCTACCAGACGCTCCACCAGACAAAAAAAAAAAAAAAAACTCAGGAGGGAGGAGGACAGGAGGAGGATCAGGGGGAGGGATGGAGGAACTGACCAGGCGGGCGCCAGCAGGCCTGGAGTCCTGGCTGATTGCCAGGGTGGCGCTGGAGGAACTAACCAGGCAGGTTCCCGCAGGTCTGGGGTCCTGGCTGAACGCCAGGGCGGTGCTGGAGGAACAGACCAGGCGGGTCTCAACGGTTCAGGTAGCCTGGGCAGAAGCGGCAAGGCAGAAGGCTTGGACGGCGGCAGCAGGGCAGACGGCCTGGATGGCGCCGGCAGGCCAGTCCAAAGGTGCTCCGTGGCCGTATCAGAGAGCGGACAGCTCGGTAACGGCCTCCGTGGCCGTATGAGGGAGAGCGGGCAGCTCGATGACCCCCTCCGTGGCTGTATCAGGGAGAGCGGGCAGCTCGGTGACGGCCTCCGTGGCCGTATCAGAGGGAGCGGGCAGCTCGGTGACGGCCTCCGTGGCCGTATCAGGGAGAGCGGGCAGCTCGATGATGGCCTCCATGGCCGTATCAGGGAGAACGGACAGCTCGATGAAGGCAGCGGGCTCGGGCTGCTCCGGGACGGCAGCGGGCTCGGGCTGCTCTGGCGACGGCGGCAGGGCAAGGCGCTTCTTTGGCGCCGGCAGGGCAAGGCGCTTCGGTGGTGCCGGCAGGGCAAGGCGCTTGGAGAACCCACGAACAACCTCTAGAGTGGTCTCCAGGTCTTGTAGGATGGAGAAAGCCCTTTTCCTCCTCCTCCACTTATGAGGGTGAGACGGTGGCTTACCCAAAATGGCCTCACTGTCTGGAGCGGACTTACTGACTGGAGCAGGCTCTGGATTGGACTGACTGAAGCGGACTCTGGAGTGGACTCACTGACTGGAGCGGGCTCACTGACTGAAGCGGGCTCTGGAGTGGACTCACTGACTGAAGCGGGCTCTGGAGTGGATTCACTGACTGAAGCGGGCTCTGGAGTGGACTCACTGACTGAAGCGGGCTCTGGAGTGGACTCACTGACTGAAGCGGGCTCTGGAGTGGACTCACTGACTGAAGCGGGCTCTGGAGTGGACTCACTGACTGGAGCGGGCTCTGGAGTGGACTCACTGACTGGAGCGGACTCACTGACTGGAGCGGACTCACTGACTGGAGCGGGCTCTGGAGTGGACTCACTGACTGGAGCGGACTCTGGAGTGGACTCACTGACTGGAGCGGACTCTGGAGTGGACTCACTGACTGGAGCGGGCTCTGGAGTGGACTCACTGACTGGAGCGGACTCTGGAGTGGACTCACTGACTGGAGTGGACTCACTGACTGGAACGGGCTCTGGAGTGGACTCACTGACTGGAGCGGACTCACTGACTGAAGCGGGCTCTGGAGTGGACTCACTGACTGAAGCGGGCTCTGGAGAGGCCTCCGGGCCTTGAAGGATGAAGGAAGCCTTCTTCCTCCTCCTCCTCTTTTTACCTGGGTGAGGCAGAGATTCAGTGCTCACCTCCTTTGTGGCCTCTGGAACGGACTCACGAGCTGGAGCGGGATCTGGATCGAACTCACTGGTTGGAACGGGGTCCGGCTGACCCAGTGTGGCCCACCCACTCCGATGTTCGAGATAGTGGACGAACCCCCAAAAATCCAGGTCCTCCAGTCCATTCAACTCCCACAGAGGCAACGGGTCATCCAGGCAACCATTAAAAATCTCTTTCAGCGCCTCATCATTATACCGCAGCCCCACGGACATAGTCCAGAAAAACTGGGCAAAACCCCCTACACTATTTCCCTCCTGACGTAGAGCCAACACTGCTCGAAGTACAGCCATCCGCTCCTTCACCGTAACCGGAAGAGTGATTTGGATAACCATCCTGCTGGATCTAGTAGTGATGGAGGTTTCTGTCACGGTATCCACAGAAACAAGCAGGCAAGATCCAAATGCAGAGGTTATTTAATGTGTAATCCAATAATCATAAATCCAGAACAGGCAGGGGTCAAAATCCAAAAAAGCAGTCAAACATGAAACAAGAAAACAAACAAAGAAACGAGTGACCTGAACTGAAACCTCCATAACAAAAGCAGAAACAAACAGGGTATAAATAGACAGACACTAATGAGAAAACACAAAACAGCTGTGTGTAATGAAGTGATCATGAGATAATGAGTCCGGCAGTGCGTTATGGGTAATGTAGTTCATGGGGTGAAAACAAGAGTCCAGGATGGAGTGCCCTCTAGTGGCTGATTAGGGCACTCTCACTAGTGATCGTGACAGCAGCACTAAAGCAAATGAACTACCTTTTCCAAAACTTGTTTGATTGTCTTCTGCTTAAGGAAATACTTTATTCCTTAATCTGTTAATGTTAGTTTATACAATTATTCATTGTTCATGTTCATTCACAGTGGACTAACTAATGTGATTTTTAACAGAAATCCTTTGTATTTAAAACTATATTAGTAAATGTTGAAACTTACATTAAGGTTATTAAATGCTGTACTAGTATTGTCCATCATTGGTTCATGTTAACTAATGTAGTTAATGTTAACAAATGTAAGATTATTGTAAAGTGTTAGTGAGTCGACAATGTGTCTGAAAACAACCGACATAAACACATTTGTCCCAGTGATCAAACCAAGGGTGACATTGACATGAAACAACCTTAAAGATGATATGAAATTAATGTGTAAACTAACATAGATTGATTATTTCAGCCTTTGTATTGTTACAATGTTGTAGTATATTTAAAGGTGCCCAAGAACGTTCTTTCACAAGATGTAATATAAGTCTAAGGTGTCTCCTGAATGTGTCTGTGAAGTTTCAGCTCAAAATACCCCATAGATTTTTTTTAATTAATTTTTTTTAACTGCCTATTTTGGGGCATCATTAACAATGCACTGATTTACACTCGGCGCCGCCCCCTTAAATCACGTGCTTCCTGCCACACCAGCTGTCGACTATATTACAGCGCATTTACAAAGTTCACACAGCTGATATAACCCTCAAATGGATCTTTACAAGATGTTCGTCATGCATGCTGCATGCATGCTTCGAATTATGTGAGTAAAGTATTTATTTGGATGTTAAAGTTTTATTCTGAGTGAATTTGAGGCTGTCCTCCGTGGCTAACGGCTATTGCTACACTGTTGGAGAGATTTATAAAGAATGAAGTTGTGTTTATGCATTATACAGACTGCAAGTGTTTGCACGTTGTCTCCGTGAATACAGTAAGAAACGATGGTAACTTTAACCTCATTTAACAGCACATTAGCAACATGCTAACAAAACTTTTAGAAAGACAATTTACAAATATCTGTAAAAATATCATGCTATCATGGATTATGTCAGTTATTATTGCTCCATCTGCCATTTTTCGCTGTTGTTCTTGCTTACCTAGTCTGATGATTCGGCTGTGTGCAGCTCCAGACGTTAACTGGCTGCCCTTGTCTAATGCCTTTTATAATGTTGGGAACATCATGGGCTGGCATTATGCAAATATTGGGGCGTACACCCCGACTGTTACGTAACAGTCTGTGTTATGTTGAGATTCGCCTGTTCTTCGGAGGCCGTTTAAACAAATGAGATTTATATAAGAAGGAGGAAACAATGGGGTTTTAGACTCACTGTATGTCTTTTCCATGTACTGAACTCTTGTTATTCAACTATGCCAAGGTAAACTCAATTTTTGAATCAAGGGCACCTTTAAATGAACAATGTGTCGTCCTTCTTCATGTTACCTGCACCTGGATATCCCTGTTTATTTGTCAGCATAAAGTCTGCTGGATGAAGCTGAACATGTAAATTGATCAGTCATTTTCTCTTTCTGTCTTCAGTCTGTATAGGTGCAGAATTACAGAGAAACAGTGTGTCATCCTGACTTCAGCTCTGAAATCAAACCCGTCACACCTGAGAGAGCTGAACCTGAGCTGGAATAAACTAGGAAACTCAGGAGTGAAGCACTTATGTGACGTACTGAAGGATTCACACTGTAAACTGGAGAGATTGAGGTCAGTAACATTCTTCACATACAAGAATCAAAATGATTAAAATCACTTTAACAGTTTAAACTAAAACACTTGTACTCAATATCTCACAATGAGTCTGAGTTGAAGTCTGCACTTGAATTAGGTCATTCCCAAACTTTAATTTTCTCATTTTTCTCATGTTGTGAATCATTCAGATCATAGATGTTCGGCGCTCTACACTTTCAGATAAATGAAATCTTCAAAAAAGTGATGTTGATGTCTAACATATTAAATTTCTCTGTGCCTTTTGTTTGCCTCCATATTCAGTTGTAAGTTTCTGCAACTAACTTTCAGTACATTGATACAAAGAACACATTTTCACTTTAAGGATTATAATTGTTCAGGTTTAACTGATTAATCATCTGAATGTTTTCATTCCTCTTCTAGACTCTCTAACTGCAGTGTAACAGAAGAAGGTTATAAAGCTCTGGCTTCAGCTCTGAGATCAAACCCTTCACACCTGATAGAGCTGTATCTCACAGGAAATGATCCTGGACAATCAGGAGTGAAGGAGCTCAGTGATTTACTACAGGATCCAAACTGTCAGCTGAAGACACTGAGGTGAGACGGGATGAAATGATTAACAGAATTAGTTATATGCAGGCTAAATATTCATAACAAATATATTATTTTAGTTATAAAACAAGCTGGTCAATTTGTTGCATCAAAATTATTAAGATCAGATCAGATGCTGCAGGTTCTGGCATGATGATGATAACCATCAACACAGTTTAGTTGTGGTACAAGCTACAGGTCAAATAGGCATTATGGGTCAGTATATGTGCTATTCTGGAGTATGGTATACCTTGACAATTAACATGCACAATTTTGTTTTTGTGCACACTTTCGTTAAAAATTCTGGATAATCTTTTAGTCAAATTGTTTTCTGAACAGTTGTTTTCCATCAAGCCCAGATTCACTGTATCTCTACAGCAGGTCTATGAGTCTCCAGATGTTCACAAACATGCAGTTTCACAAGCCAGTTTTCTCTGCTGATGTTTCTCACTCCTCCTGCTTAAAAGCCAGAAAGATCTTGAGGTTTTAATTTCACACTCTGTATTCATACTGAAAATCATGATCTAGTGAGCTTTTGCCCTTCTGCTCTGAGGGACGTTTCTGTTCTCATGAGTTTGCTTTAGGACTGAGGCCGGGTTCACACCGCAAGCGGCAGCAGAGCGGAAGCAGCGCGTATTTTGTTCGGCGTCCATGTTAACAGATGAGAGCGTTCACACTGCACGAAGAGGCTGCGCGGCAGCACGGAGCAGGAGCAGAGCAGAAGCAGCAGTGCCGCGATCGTTTCGGTGCTGGGTCTATTTTTGCTGCGCTGCTAACGCTCAATTAATGTGAAAGTACACCTTTGATGGACAAAATAAATATGATTTCACACAAAAAGTGCTCAAAATGCACAGAATAAGCACATCTAGTGTGTTTCAACAAGAATTGAAGTATGTCATGAAAGAAAATCAATATTAAAAAATATTTATAGAAGATTTACTCATTTAAACTTGTTTTTAATTATTCAGTTTGGGTTAAGGTATGGTATATTATAGAAAACTAAACTAAACTAGCCAGAAAATATGATATATAAACATTATTTTAGTTATTACACAGACAGCAATATAGGCTCTTGCATTCCCAAATCAAACCCGAGTTTGCTGTCTTTTTCGCCGAGTTTGCAGTCTTGTAAACATGTTCATGCGTCAGATGATGTAAAACACAAAGCTTACCTCATTCGTGTGCAGCAATGGATGACACGATGCTTTTATTTATTTTTATTTAGGCTATTTTATGTTTATATGTGAGTGTTGTACACCTTGCATGTTAACAAACTTTCAAGCCTATCAAGTTTAACAATGACCAGTTATAACAAATTTATAGCTGTCTTTGTAAAGAAATGCTCACTTTATATGCAGCTTCGAGCTGCTGCTGTGACGCTGTACAAACGCTTCCAGTGTGAATACTCTGCAGCTGCAGTTCACGCTCACGCGCTGCTTCCGCTCTGCTGCTGCTTGCGGTGTGAACCCGGCCTGAGTGTCACTCTAGTTTCTTTTAAATAACTCTATTAGACTTTGTTTTCAAGTTTTTATATATTTATATGTGTATTTTAAATGTTCAAAGAAAATTGTTATATCTAAATATCTAACTAGAGCTGGTATTTTGAACAATAATTACGCTTCTTATCTTATCAGTCTTTTTTGTAATGCAACAGACATTTATTTGAGAACTGAATTGACTCTTCTGCAGGTTTTTGAGTGCTGCTGCAGATGAAGCCTGTCAGTATGTGGAGAGAGTTGTGGGTAAAAAGCCGTTACTCCAGAGAGAGCTGAATCTGAGTGAACGTGAACTAGGAGACACACGAGTGAATCAGATCGCTGCTCTACTGCAGGATAAACACTGTCAACTCAACACACTGACGTGAGTATTGTTCATTTATTTAAAATATTACATTATTTTTAATTGTTATGTTACTGTAGCTGATAATATTTCCTCATGTATTTGAGTCAGAGCAATTTTTTATAGCCATAATAATTTACCAATCAGAACATGACACATGAACAGGGGGAGCACATGGCAAGATCACATGAGAAGCAAGACTGGGAATTATATAAAATAAAAGACATGAAAACATAAACTAAACAAAACCCAGAACAGACGTGACACTGCCTCACAGTGAAGCACTAAAGCAAATGAACTACCTTTTCCAAAACTTCTTTGATTGTCTTCTACTTAAGGAAATACTTTATTCCTTAATCTGTTAATGTTAGTTTATACAATTATTCATTGTTCATGTTGTTCACAGTGAATTAACTAATGTTAACAGAAATCCTTTGTATTTAAAACTATATTAGTAAATGTTGAAACTTACATTAAGGTTATTAAATGCTGTACTAGTATTGTATATCATTGGTTCATGTTAACTAATGTAGTTAATGTTAACAAATGAAAGATTATTGTAAAGTGTTAGCGAATAGACAATGTGTCTGAAAACAACCGACATAAACACATTTGTCCCAGTGATCAAACCAAGAGTGACATTGACACGAAACAACCTTAAAGATGATATGAAATTAATGTGTAAACTAACATAGATTGATTATTTCAGCCTTTGTATTGTTACAATGTCGGTAGTATATTTAAATGAACAATGTGTCGTCGTCCTCCATGTTACCTGCACCTGGATATCCCTGTTTATTTGCCAGCAAATGTCTGCTGGATGAAGCTGAACATGTTAGTTGATCATCATGGATTTGAGTCATTTTCTCTTTCTGTCTTCAGTCTGTTTAGATGCAGAATTACAGAGAAACAGTGTGTCATCCTGACTTCAGCTCTGAAATCAAACCCGTCACACCTGAGAGAGCTGGACCTGAGCTGGAATAATTTAGGAGAGTCTGGAGTGAAAAACCTCAGTGATCTACTGATGAACCCACAATTCAAGCTGGAGAAACTACAGTTAGTATCATTATACTGTATTCACGTTTAGTTTATTTTAAGTCAATAGGGCACAAGTCACATCATTTGTAGTGCTGCATCTCCATCTGAAGAAAGATTCAGAAATGGTATTAGTTAACGGGTTTGTATCAGTAAAATGAACATTAAACTTTAAAGCATTTTAAAGGTCCCGTTTTTCATGTTTTTTTGAAGCTTTGATTGTGTTTATAGTGTGCAATACAACATGTGTTCATGTTTCGCGTGTAAAAAAACACAGTATTTTTCACATAATTTACTTATCTGTATACCGCTGTTTCCACTGTCATAAAAACGGGCTGATGACTTCCTTGTTCTATGAAGTCCCTCCTTCAGAAAATAACAGCGTTTCGACGACATGGCGACAAACACACTCTACAAACGCAACTCTTGTGTATTCCTGTGGGCGGAGGTTAGTCAAAAAACTGTTTTAGTGACGTCATTAAAGAAGGAAGTAGAGGGATGTAGTCCAAACTGGCCGTTCGATGTAGGCGACTTCTGTTAAATAAAATATCTCGCTTGGCATTGAACTTTGAGCTTTAAAATTTTACAGATTTTATTTATACTCTAACAACAACATTACACACTAACTAAAGTTTGAAACATGGGATCACGAAGAACGGGACCTTTAAACTTTGTGGCTGTAAAATAGTTTCATATGCTGGAATCTGACAAATATTTGCTGTGAAACAAGACAGAAGTGAGAACAGACTAAAAAACAGTGTAACAAATTGTCATGAATGGCTGGTTGTAATGAAGCTCATGATGATGGAGAATACAATAACACTGTCTTTAATCACAAATCTAACATGTAGGAGAGATAAAACACAACCACTTCAACATAAACGACAGAACAATGAACAGACAGAAATAAGAGTTTAAATACACAGACAGAGTAATCAAGGTAAAACAGAACAGCTGCAGGAACTAATTAACAACAAGAACACTAACTAGGGAACACACACAGACAGCAACACCATGATAATAAAACACAACAAAACTGTTACACAAACAGATTATTCTGAAATGTTACATTTATACTGGACTTATGATACTTTTTACTAAATCTTCTTTTATTAAGCAAAATGTGTATTTACAGATTGCAAATTACACTAAAAAGAATTAATTATCATGTAGAACAGGGATGGACAACTCCGGTCCTGGAGGGCCAGTGTCCAGCAGAGTTTAGCTCCAACCCTAATCAAACACACCTGAACCAGCTAATCAAGGTCTTTAGGATTAGTAGAAAGTTATAGGCAAGTGAGTTTTTATCAGGGATGGAGATAAACTCTGCAGGACACTGGCCCTCCAGGACCGGAGTTGTCCATCCCTGATGTAGAACTTTATTTTACTGTCCTGTTCTGAATGAAACTGCACTCTGGTGTGCTTGATGCTTCGTGAATTTTTTGTTTTGTTTTTACGTTGTCTCTGAGCAGCTTTGTTCAGAAATGTGTGTATTGTTTTCAGAGAAACGAAGCCTCGCATTTTTTGCCAGTCAAGTGAAACTTCACTTTGTGTGTCAGAATGTTTGAACCCAGACCATAAGGAAGTTCAAGTCCATTTACTAAACATTTTAAATGTATAGGCTACAGGCTTATACTGTATTACATCATCATGTTCTGTCATATAAACCGTATTTACAATAAAATAACAGCACAATTTACTTGCCTCAAACAACTCAGTATGCATTAGTATTATAATTATTGTTTTTGTTGATCCATTTTAATATGTGAATTATATTATTGAAATAAACACATATAGCGTCGTCAGGCTTTTGTTTGGGCTTAATGGATAAAACAACGGAAGCCCTAAACGGCCATGGATTATTATTTTTTTCTATCTTGTTTTGTCATGATCTCGAGATAACAGAAGTTGTTTTCTCGTGATCATGACATAAAAGTTCTTTTTACAATGATTGATTCTGAAACGATAGTAACGAACACAACTTTGACGCGCATCTGATGGGATTAGGGATTAGGGCTGTGTGGTGCAGTTTGAGGTGTCTTGGCAAAAGGGGAGATTGAAACTTTGTTTATCAGTTTGAAGTGCCCTAACAGGTAGCAGTCCTGTTGTGTGAGGAAGATCCATTCAGATCTGCTCTGATGGATAGATCCGTTTAGATCCACTCTGACGGACAACAACAACAACAACAACAACAACAACAAAATCTCCCTAAGACTTCCTAGCTCATTCATCCAGATAGCAAAATTCTCTGTTTTTACTGTTGTTTCTGTTCCTTGTGTTCTATTTTTATTATTCTTAATGTAAAGCACTTTGAATTACCATTGTGTATGAAATGTGCTATACAAATAAAATTGCCTTGCCTTGCCTTGCCTTGCCTTGATGGACGGATAAATCATGCGCTCTTATATCTTGTGGATATTTCAGCTAAATGTTTAAATGTTTACTTCACTTAATAATAAAGTTTGCAATAAATAATACATATAGGCTAATCAATCACTGTTCAATAAATGTGCGCTTAACATTTTGTTTGTGTAATTAACATGTTTGATAATCAACAGAGCATTCAACATCTCAAGCGCAGGCAGAGTGCCTTCAGAAAGATGCCAGATTATTCTATAATTCTAAAAACTGTTAGATTAAACCAACTTTATTTTCCTCACTTATTTGAAGCAATATATATATTACATAATGTGTTTGTTATTTTTATTTGTGTAGGATAGGCTGTGATACCATGTGGGTTAAACTGTCTTCCTCCTATCTTCCATTAAAAAGAGGTGCAATGCTCCAGATTTCCAAAAAACAAAACTTTAATCCAGTTGATATAGGCTAAAACAATCTTGGGGTGCTGTGTGAGAAGCGTGTTTATGTGTATGTGTTGTTTCCTACAAAGAAATGTAGAAAATACAATAGGTTACACACTATCAGTGAATTAAATGACATAGGCTAAATCATATTTCTTATACATTAAGTGACATTTTTAGGTAAACGAACACTGAAACTGTGATGATTAAAATAGCGTATTAAAGATACACAATAAGGTTCAAACAGAATACTATACAGTGACATCAAAATTAGTTTTAATAAACAATAAGTTTAGTATCACACCGAACTATTGCGGTCGTGAAACTGTGGCGAGTCATGCAACTAGTCAGAACGATAACAGATACACTTTCAAGCATAATTATAATCAGCCATTTAACAGTTAAGTTAATCGCTTAAGGCACACAATACTGCACAAAATAAAGCGATCACAAAAACTCTCTCTGTCCGAAACTCGTACAATCTGAGCCAATATGAACTAATACAGTAAAGTGGACATTTACAGCGCATCACCAGTTATATTTGGTAATATACTGCCACCTGTTGGCACATTTGTGTAATTTAGAGCAGAGATTAAGTCATGATCACGACAAAACAACTTTTGTTATCTCAAGATCACGAGAAAATAAGATAGAAAAAAAATCCATGGCCGTTTAGGGCTTCCGTATAAACCAACGGAATTGCGCACTCAAGTTAATGGCTGCTGTAAATTTTACCTGTCAGAAGATGGCACTGTTTGACACTTTTGATGCTTTGAAACGTTTCCCGAAACATTTAGAGAAAAGCTTCAAATATTCAAGAGGCTTCATTTCTCCAATAGTTTTAGGCCCTTTTGCAAATGTTTCAGTCGAATTTAACTGTTTTAGAAAGCGTTTACTCATTTTGAGTCTGTTTTCAAACATTAACTATCTTTAACATCATTTTTCATGTGTGGAAAAAAATGAAGAAACCAATCTAGCCAATCAGATTTCTTTTCACCCATATCCTCCACGCCCACCCACCCATGTACATATACACATTTGACTTTACAACACACAAACGCACACCTTATTTATTCTCATTCTCTCTTGCTCTCTTAATATGTCATGAGTGTATGCAGATGGATTTTAATAATCAATTTAAAAATTATGTAAAAAATAAAAACGGCATTAATTAGCACCCCCTCATGGTACACACAGTGTGTACAGCCGTACAGCTGCAGGCGCCACTGGTAATTACAATAACTGGGTAATAATAATTAGGTACTAGTCCTGAACCCCTACACCTAATCTTAACCCATGAACTTACCTTATATTATAGTATTTTCTTGGTAAGTTCACAGTAACACTGTGTACAACTGTACACTGTAAAATAAAGTGTTACCAATAATTGATTCATGTATAAGATTTTATTGCATTAAAAATGTAAAAATAAATCTTTTGAATGCTAATTTTTCTATTGTTTTTCTATTGATCCCATTTATTAATCTAGAGTGATAAATTCACTGTATTTTTTGGAGTGAGGACGGATCCAGACTTGGATTGTAACTAGTATCCTCAAATGCTCCTGTCTTGGTTTGTTCTTTTCTATCATTAAGTTTCCATGTTTTTGCTGGTTTATTAGTGACTGTATGACATTTTTTTCATGATTCATTTAACTCACACATGAACTGAACATGGATTTGAGTCATTTTCTCTTTCTGTCTTCAGTCTGAGTGGATGCAGTATTACAGAGAAACAGTGTGTCATCCTGACTTCAGCTCTGAAATCAAACCCGTCACACCTGAGAGAGCTGGACCTGAGCTGGAATGAACTAGGAGACTCTGGAGTGAAAAACCTCAGTGATCTACTGATGAACCCACAATTCAAGCTGGAGAAACTACAGTTAGTATCATTATACTGTATTTACTGAAGCTCTTCAATAAGATGATCATCATATATGTGAACTATTATTATTTCTCTGTCTTCAGTCTGTGTGAATGCAGTGTTACAGAGAAACAGTGTGTCATCCTGACTTCAGCTCTGAAATCAAACCCGTCACACCTGAGAGAGCTGAACCTGAGCTGGAATAAACTAGCAAACTCAGGAGTGAAGCACTTATGTGACGTACTGAAGGATTCACACTGTAAACTGGAGAGATTGAGGTCAGTAACATTCTTCACATACAAGAATCAAAATGATTAAAATCACTTCAACAGTTGAAACTAAAACACTTTATACTCAATATCTCACAATGAGTCTGAGTTCACATTATATTTGTGTAAAATTCTTCACCTTAATGATTTGTTTGTAAGATAATCTCTTCCTCTGTTTGTCTTTCTAGTCTACAGGACTGTGGCATTACAGATGTTTCTTCTTTAACTCAGTCTTTGACTAACTCAAAAGCACTGCAGTTTTTAAAAGATCTTGATCTGAGATTCAATAAGATAGGAGACTCAAAGCGGCTCAGAGACGTGTTACGAGACTCAAACTGTGACCTGAGGTGAGGAAACATCACTGTGATATTAAAGAGATCTTCATTTACTCTGATATGTGAACAAACATTTCAGATTTCCGTGAAAGGAAATTATCATTAATCTTTATTGCAACAAAGTGTTTGTGTGAGAACAAAATGTGAAGTTTCACAAAATGTTCAACACAAAGGAGGAAAGAGAACAAAAGCACACTGTCACAGCTTTATTCAACAACACCTGCTTTATTAACTGTGTCTGTAGTGAATCATTTCAGTCTGAAAATAGACGTGTTCAGATTGTAGGAAAACGCTGCACTCCTGCTAAAATCAGTGCGTTCAGCTTCAGCTCACAGCCGTCCAGCCTCACATGAGAAATGTCTCTGTCTCTAGTGTGTTTTTACTTTGACAAGCAACACGTCACACTACTTTACACTCACTTTACTTTCAGTTATTTACTAAGAGCCCTACAAACATGTTTAAACTAGAGGACAAACGGCTTTAACTAAAGGATTGTGTTTTAATTCAGAATATCATTTGTATTTGCTCCCTGTGGTTTATTTCATACGCCGTACACTCATTAGTTTCTTCTTTACAGTCACTCAATAGGAGTCACACCAACACAAACACAGAAACATATCAGCGTGATTCATGTTTCAATGTATTATATTTAAAACACAAATATCTCTGCAGGATCATGTAAAGTCAGTAATTAATCTGATTACTGGAATTTAATGTAACTTCTTTTTACTCAAAAAACATTAATTGAAATATATTAATTTGCACTTTGTTTCACTGAACACTGATTGTTTTCTCTTCTGTTTCACCTTACAGAGTAGAATATCAATCACCAAACGTCTCTGGTGGATTGTTTAAATCATGGTTTAAATCTGTGAAATCATGATGAGAGGAGCAGAAATCATCAGGTGATCCACAGAAGAGTCTCACCACTGTGTCTATGAGGAGAAATAAATGTGTGATTAATGTGTAAATGTGTTTCATACAGATGGAAGAGACTCAGACTTTACAATGAAATAAAGCATAATGTGTATCAGAAACATGTGATATTGAATGATTGATGTTGCTTTAGTATTCAGACAAATGGTGGTTTTGTTTTATTTAAAGGTGAACAGGAGGAAGAAGCTCAGATGAGTCTGTCAGCAGAAATCTTCAGGCTCTTCAGTATCAGACCTACAAATATAATAATGTTTGGATTGAACTCATCCGTAATGATTAAAATGTTTATATCATAAACATGATTGTCCAGTATAGCACATAAATGTGTCAAAAGATATAAAGTCTACATGTTACTTCAAACATTTACATGATCTCTCATATTTTATGCACAGAATATATTTATTGTTCTGTTTAATACCTCTCTAATTTTATTATTAATAAAAACTTATTTGTTATTGACCATACTCTTTTCCAGTTAATATTTTCATATGTAGAAGACCAAAACACTGTTGAACAAGGCAAATAGTTTGTTTTTAATAAAAGTTGCTTCTAACTTTTAAAAAATGATGGGCGTGTCAATCCTAATTTTAGGAAATTCTAATTTGAATATGGCAACATTTGCATTTGCATTTTGCATCAAACCTTTATTTAAATATGGCAGCATTATACCTCATTCTACAATATTTCTCTGATTAAATCGCTGTCAGAGACTCCTCCTCCATCAGACAATCACTGGGCAGAGTTAGTAAGCATGTTGATATCATCCATAGCAACGAGGTCAACCCCGCCCTTTTTTTAGCTTAAGGCTTCTCTCTATTCCTTAGTAAAAGTTGGTCTCAGCAGGTTTGTGGATGGGTTTTAAGAGAAAACTCTTAACTAAGAACTTTTACTGCATTTAGGAGAACTCTTAGTGGTCAGATAAAAATGTTCTGTGAATACGGCCCCAGATATTTAAATGCTTTTATGATCAAAGCTCTGTATAGTTTTTATTGTGGGGGACAAAACATATAATGCAATGCAATAGAATAATGATTGAGAGAGATATCATATCATATATTTGATGCTCACATGTGATTTTTTGTTTTTAAATTATGGATAATCAAGTAAACCTAAGTTGCTTGTTAAACTTAAAATGTTTGATGCAATAGGTTTAGCGTTAAGTTATATACATAAGAAATGTGAGACTCATACTGTAATGTTTCATCTTTATTTAGAAGAAGAAAACAAACTCCTACAGAAGTGCTGTCAGTGTCACATCAGTTTGATCTCCTGAGAAAGCAATGATGCCTCACGTCAACAGCTTGATTTTGATAGACTTGTTACAGCAAAATGAATGTGACATTGAATCACAATCATGTGACAATTCAGTCTTTTCTTTTGTACACTTGATGGCACACGGCATCCTCACATGTCAACTCCTGCAAGTGAAATGATCAAGAGGTCAAAACGTACACAGCAGAGCAGGAATTGTGTGAAAGGATAACAATATTCATTCAATTACATTTAATAAAAAGTGAAAAAAATAAAGATTTATATGTAATATTGTTGATTCTAACATTGATCTGGTTATTATTAAACATAGAATGACTGTATAGGATGCTCACCAGATGAAGTTTGTCATCCTCTATCCAGTGTTTCCATCCCCGGTTGACTTTCTCACCTTTCTGGGTGGCCACCAATTTGTCCCCTTCCCAGATCACCAGAGTCTAAATATCAAATAAATCTTACACCACAGGAACTGGCCCGTTACATAACCTTTTAAACAAATTGCTCACTTTTTAAAAAAAATAAAAATAAATATTTCTGATCATCATGATGCATAAAAAAAGACATTTTCCTTAAGGAGAGCTATTGCTTTTTTGCAATACATATCAAAGGTGTGCGCTACTCTTTCTTATTAGTGCTGACTACTGTAGTTCTGCCCAGAATAAAAATATGTCCATTGATCAGTACTTTCACTTCAGCAAAACTGCACTCTGCACTTATCTGCACTTAATAAAAATAACCCAAGTTGGGTTAAAAATGGACAAATTGGTTGTTTTGACCCAGCAGTTGGGTTAAATGTTTGACCAACCTGCTGGGTAGTTTCATTTAACTCAACTATTGTTTAAAAAATTACTGTATTTCTCACTTAAAATCAACCCAAAATATGTTGGAAATTAACATTTATCAATAAGTTTAATAAATAATAATTAAATAATAAACATGTATTTTATTGTTTATTAATAAATGTTCACCTTTTGATTATTATTCTTGCATCTTAAAAAAAAGCTGAGTTAAAAACAACCGAAGTTGGGTTGAAAATGGACAAACAAAGCGATTGTGTTGTTTTAACCTAGCGGTTGGGTTAAATGTTTGACCCAACCTGCTGGGTAGTTTTTATTTAACTCAACTATTGTTTAAAAATTACTGTATTGCTCACTTAAAATAAATCCAAAATATGCTGGAAATTAACATTTATTAATATGATTACTAAATATGAATAAGTTTAATGAATAATAATTAAACAATAAATATTTATTAAATTGCTTATTAATAAGTCTTCACACTCTAAAAAAATGTTTGGTTAAAAACAACCCAAGTTGGGTTGAAAATGGACAAACCCAGCAATTGGGTTGTTTTAACCCAGTGGTTGGGTTAAATGTTTGTCCAACCTGCTGGGTAGTTAAAAATGACTTAAAAATGACTATATGGCTGGCTTAAAATGAACCCAAAATAGGTGAGAAATTAAAAATCAGACACATAATTACTAGAGGCAACAATAATAATCAAAAGGTGAACATTTATTAATAAGCAATTTAATAAATGTTTATTGTTTATTATTCATTATCTTATTAATAAATTCTCATTTATTAAACATATTAATAAATGTTAATTTCCAGCATATTTTGGGTTCATTTTAAGCAAGCGATACAGTAATTTTTAAACAATAGTTAAGTTAAATAAAACTACCCAACACGTTGGGCAAACATTTAACCCAACCACTGGGTTAAAACAACCCAATTGCTGGGTTTGTCCATTTTCAACCCAACTTGGGTTGTTTTTAACCCAGCATTTTTTAGAGTGCACCTTTTGATTATTATTGTTGCCTCTAGTAATTATGTGTCTGATTTTTAATTTCCAACCTATTTGGGTTAATTTTAAGCCAGAAATATAGTCATTTTTAAACAATAGTTGAGTTAATAAAACTACCCAGCAGATTGGTCAAACGTTTAACCCAACCGCTGGGTTAAAACAACCCAATCACTGGGTTTGTCCATTTTTAACACAACTTGGGTTGTTTTTAACCCATTTTAGAGTGTGGAAATTAGTACTTTTACTGGAATAATATTTTAATAAGATATCTGTACTTTTACTCAAACACTATACTTGTGTACTTCGTCCTCCACTGGTTTATATAAATAAATCTGTATTAAGATGACAAGAGAAAAAAAAAAGAAGACCTTAATATATTTTGTCCCTTTGGGTAAAAGTTGAGTCCTGTTCTCTGTTTGTTTTACTGTAGGTTCAGCACTGAACAAACTGACTGAGATCACGGCCTACAGGTCAAGGCTGGGGAACGACAGGTTAAATAACATTACATCATTAGAGGAGGATCACAGTTATAAAGGAAGTTTCTCACCTTCAGCGTCCTGTTGTCAAATCCCTTAGTGAATTCTTCCTTCTCGACTCCAACAGTGAAGATCAGCTCATAGCTTTTGAAGGCGCTCTGTGTCTTAATCACAAAGTTATCCCCATCCTGGGTAAAGATCTTTGTCGGAGTGAGGTGAGCTGCAATCTTCCGGAAGGCAAAGTCGATGTCTATGTATGTGTAAGAATAACAAAATATTTCCAGCTTAGCTTGGTCATTTCTCATACTTTAAATGGCTTTGCCTAATATTATAAAGTGGCATAATCAGAGTTAGAAAATGGCACAAATAGCTTTCTCTTATTTCTCTGTTGACTGACTGAACCCTTGTAAGCTATTTGTTTGGGGTGTACACTCAGGCTGTTGGGGTCAATGAAAACAATAAAATGTGATTTTGTAACAAAATAATGTATTTTTGTTGGCGTTTTTGCCTTTATTATGATAGAAGAGTAAGAAAAGCGGGAGAGAGAGAGATTAAGGAATCGGGAAAGGTCCGTGAGCCAGGACTCAACGGCGCTACATGTCAGAGCTACCCACAAGGCTATCGGTGTTGATTAATGACGTTTTTTAGACAAATGTAATTTTACTTACTTTATTAATGTTTTTACTCTACATTTGTGCAGTTTTGGGAGGATTTATGGCATGTTTTAAATTTATATAAATAAATTAATAAATAAATAGTTTTAAATAGGTTTTTTTTTTTTTTTTTTTGTTCTTCAAAATAACAACTATTTATGTAAAATTCATTTCTTAAAAAGACCCACATTTCTAACTTTCATTCATGGAAATAGACAATTTGCCATGGTTTAGTGTTAAGGTTTTTGCCATCTGTTGGAAAATATAGTTTTAAAGGTGCAATGTGTAAATTTTAGGTGGATCTAATGACAGAAATGCAATATAATATACATAACTATGTTTTCAGTGGTGTATAAAGACCTTACATGAACTGTTATGCTTTATTACCTTAGAATGAGCCATTTCTATCTCATACACCACTGGTCCCCTTACATGTTAAATTGCTATCTTGCGCCATCATGTTTCTACAGTAGCCCTAAATGGACAAACTGCTGAGTGAGTTTGCTTGACTGAGTACTCTCTTCTGTCTCAGACAATGACATCTTTGTCCTGTGTTGGCCACCATAGCTTCTCTATATTGCAATTCACAACCTCACCACTAGATGCCACTAGATTTTTCACACCACACCTTTAAAAGAAATTGAAAAATTATCATTTTAACCAGCAGATGGCTGAAGAGCTCCACTATTTGCTATTGCTATATGACATGCTATTTTATGGAGCCCTGCAAATGACATTCAGGAAAAAAAATAGTTGGCTAAATCGTGCACACAATTTACTAATTTGTTCCCTCAATTTGCTAAATCTTGTACAGAGGACAAAACCTGCAAACATAAATACGCAAATAAACCAATCCATAAATAAATAAATCCACAAAATTATGCATAAATAAATATATATAAAAAATAAATGTTATAAATAAATTATACATAAATCCACATATTCCTGCATAAATAAATACATAAATAATTGAATGTGCAAGGATATAAATAAATAAAGAAATAAAACGAATGTTGGGGGGAAATCAAAAAAAAAGTTAAAGGAAACAAACGCTAAACTGAAAGTTGACTTTTTTCCTTTTAACCGTTTATTCATTTTTGAATATAGCTCCTTATTTATTTTCCCTTGGTGCAGCATTCTAATGAGAGGGTGTCAATCAAACATCAGAAGGCAGTCTCTATGCCGCCATTGGCTGATCGTTGTAAAAGATCCACTGGCTGACACTGTTGAAAATAGTAGTATGCTATATATCTGCTGATTATATTCTCTTCAGAGCAGATTCATACACGCTTTAGGTCAGTTAGCAGCTACATTTGATGTGACTGTAGATCCGTTTGTCCTTTTGCTAGTTTTAGGTTTGATATTTTCTTAATTTTTGCCTATACTTCTAAAGGGACCGTCTGCAAATTACACTCACAGTCCAAAAATATAAACGTCCAATCATTCATTCAAATGAATGATATTTACAAGGTTATGGTAAATGCTAGTGGGCAGACTGGATTCATTTTACTTATTATGAAATCACAATTATAACAATAAAAGAAACTTTTTGTCCAAAAAAAGAGACCCTGAACAGTCTGAGTGTGACTTTTTTCCACACTAACATAAAACCAGATATCATTCCTATACACTTTTTATTTTATTTATTTTTATATATGTATAAATCTAAGTGTTGACAGCGTTACTAAGTCTGATGCCATTTGGATCAAGAGAACTTTTTTTTATTTCAGTAAACATAGCAGACATCTGGTCAGGCTTACCCAGTGCTTTGAGGTAATTATCAATGTTTTCGCTCGACTCCAGCTCCCATTTTCCAGTGAAATCCACAGCCATGGTTGTGCGATTAACTCTGGACTTCAGTAGCGTTACCAAGTCAAGTGAGGAGCTTTTATCCTCGACTGTTTGTTCACAGTGAGGGGAGAGAGCAGAGTAATGATGATAAGGGATATCTCTGACCTGACTGCAGGAGAGAAGACCCCTCACCTACTGAAAAGAAGTTGAGCGAATAGATCAAAATATATTTACCACCAGCCACTACAGACAGGTTCTTTGGGTTTCCTTTCCTTTTCTGTTTAGTTAGTGGTTCTGCAAAAACTCCCTTTTGTAACCTTTATATTTATGTGTAATATGCTGATTCGCTGATCAAGAAACATTATTTATTATCAATGTTGAAAACAGTTGTGCTGCTTAATATTTTTGTGGAAATCATGATACCTAAAATTTAGGATTCTTTGATTAATAATAAGTCGTTTTAATGCAAAAAGTCTACAACACAAGATCAAAAAGTGAAAACTAAAGTAAAACTAAATTACCAGAACTTAATTAGTAAAGTTGTTTATAAATGATTGCTCATCTTTGTTCACTTTGACTTTGGAAACAGTGGGTTTTGAAGTGATAATTGGCATAGTGCATAAACAATATTGTAAATCTATCACCCACTGAGATGCTGCTGCAGAGAGGGTGGGCGTTACACAGCGTCACTGTATTTGATCTTCAGTCCTGTGATCAGAGAAACTCTGTATTTGGACTCTATTGTTAAGCATGGAAGACAAGATAAGAGGAAATGTGTCAGGAAGAACAAGGACCATTTCCAGTGTTTGATGTTCAGAAGATCAGAATGCCCAAAGGCTACACTTTATTCTGCTCCAGCACTTAGCGTATATTTATGAGTCAGACTTTATCTTTAATGCTCCATCCAGTGTGTCATCACACAGGCCTGTAAGAAAGTAGAACGAATATGAAAGTACAGAGGAAGAATATTTTGGTATTACTCCTTAGCATGTCTTATAGTAAGCCTTTTTGCTATTTTAATTACAGGAAGGGAGAAAGATTTGGATGTAAATTCAAACTTAAATTGCCTACATGAACACAAAAGAGGTTTTTGTACAATTTGATTTTTGTTCCATTGGAAAACAAAATGACATAAGGGCTTTTAAAGAAATTAACACTTCAGTTCAGCAAGGACAAATTAAATTGATTAAAGGTGAAAGTAAAGATAATGTTACAAAAGATTTATTTAAAATGCTGTTTTTTTTTTTTTTTTTATTCATCAAAGAATCCTAAAAAAATTTATCACGGTTTCCATTAAAATATTAATCAGCAAATTTTCAAATGTTTCTTGAGCAGCAAATCAGCATATTAGAATGATTTCTGAAGTGACACTGAAGACTGGAGTAATGATGCTGAAAATTCAGCCTTGATCAAAGGAATAAATTACATTTTTGAAATATATTAAAATAGAAAACAGGTGTGAACAATAACAAAGACTTTATATACAGAAAGAAGGTTCACTCCTATTACTTATGAATGGGGTGAAGTGCAACACGCAATATGGCGGAATAAGTCCTGCCTTCTAAAGAAATGAGCCAATCGCCAATTGGTAAATTTATCGCATCACTGCAGCTGCTGTTAGAAGCTTCGCCGTGCAGTGTTGCCAAGTCCGCGGTTTTCTCACGGAATTGGGCTTCTTTATTAACATTGCTGCCGCGGGTTATTTTTCATGTTGAAGCAATCCCATATAACATGATATTTAGCCAAAAAATGCAGATTTTACTCCCCAGAACGCGATTTTTAGTAGGGACCCCCCTGAAACTAGTTTTTTAGTCTTCGCCGGGAGTTTGATTGACAGGTGATCTAACCAATCATAACGCCGAATCCGCCATTTTGTCCGACAAAGTAGTCAGGGGTTAGAAGATTAACCTCAGTGGACTTGAACTTGAAAAATGGTGTGATGTCTTTCTGTGTTTGAAACAACATTCCTTCTGATGTTCATTCATGTTTATTTGATGCTATTAATGAACTATGAAGAGATGATCGGTTCACGAGCCGCTTGAGCTGAGGCGCTACAGCAATCTGTCACGACACATTAAAGAGCCACAAAACGGGTTTTATTGTTCGAATTTCTTAAAAAACTACACTGTGTGAAAGCTGGGACTTTGTTTGATATCATAAGTAACCTGCTTTGTCTTGTCTGTCGACATGTTGTCAGTGTCCTCTTTGCTCCATAATGTATTTTTCACTCTGTGTGGCATGACAGTGCCATGGCTTGTCGGACAAAGCAACAGTAACTAAGGGGGGCGGGTCTTTGTGAAGGGTCAATTGGGTGCATTTTGTTGTGGCAACCCTGCTGGCGCGTTCCAGACGAGGTTGGACTTGGGAATATGCCAAATTAAATGTCCCACTTCAGACATCAGTGAGTTCCAGTCATCACTCATCACGTTCACATGTTGACCACATGATGTCGCCATCGAGAGCATATCATGTTTTTGTGTCAATTATGGCAAAATAGAATAAAATAACATCGCTTTGAAAACAGCTGATGAAAAGCAAAAACGAAGGCAACATTGCATGAACTTAATGTCTAATTTTAAAGTTTGTGTTTACGTTCATATTCATTGGAAGCAGGACGCGCCAATATCTTGGGAGTGTAAAATGACACGTCTCACTGAGGTCAGGGTTGCTCCATGTACCCCGAGTTCATGTGCCAAATGTCAGACTTTGAGTGGCGTTCCAGATGTTATTTCCTAGAATGAGGTAGGAAAAATCCAAATTCGGATCTGCCTGTTCTTCCACCTCAGAGACATTGCTAAGATACAGAATATGTTATCTATTTCTGATGCAGAAAAGTTAGTTCATGCTTTCATGATGTCTCGACTAGATTACTGTAATGCATTATTAGCTGGTTGTCCTGCTTCCTCAATAAACAAGCTACAATTAGTACAAAATGCAGCTGCTAGAGTTCTTACCAGGTCAAGAAAATATGATCATATAACCAATTTTATCATCTCTACACTGGTTACCTATTAAGTTCCGTATCGATTATAAAGTATTGCTAATGACCTATAGGGCTCTAAATGGTTTAGCTCCTGTGTACTTAACTGATCTTCTATCGCCCTACAATCCTTCACGCTCCTTAAGATCACAAAACTCTGGACTTCTGGTTGTACCTAGGATAGCTAAGTCCACTAAAGGAGGGAGAGTGTTTTCATATTTGGCTCCGAAACTCTGGAATAGCCTTCCTGATAATGTTCGGGGCTCAGACTCGCTCACCCAGTTTAAATCTAGATTAAAGATGCATCTCTTTAGCCAAGCATTCACATAATGCATCTCATACCAGATCAATTGCACATGACTATCTTTGCCTAATGTTATGAACAGCAGCTACGCTAATTATTCTCCATTTGCTTTTCTGTTTTGCATCGGGAAACCTGTCCTGAGGTGACTAGAGAGGACATCAGCTTCAGTTTGGATGCAGCCTCTTAAGAAGACCTCAGATGACCAACACCTGTTAAGAGACGACGCCAACTCCTGCGAGGACTTCAGAAGACGCAATCATCTGGATCAACATGCACATTGCCCAATTTCTATATCCTAATTATTGTTAATATGTAATTCATTTTTCCAGGAGATCATTGCTTCTACCTTCAGTTAAAATGCTAACAGTGATTGTAAATTAATTGCCTAAATTATTACATTATTTGCTAACTGCATTCTTTAAATTGTGATGTTAACATGCATTCTCTATAAAGCTGCTTTGAAACGATATGCATCGTGAAAAGCGCTATACAAATAAATGTGAATTGAATTGAATTGGAACGCAGCACTAGTGTTCTAATTGCGCATTAGCTTGGTCCAGCCTGAAAAATGCAATTTTTTGGCATGATTTGAGCATTTAGAAAAAAACTTTATGAGATAGTTGTTGTCAGATTTCATTGGTAATTTCAAATATAAAATGTAATCGTAAGCTTGGCGAAGAGTTTTGGAGAATTTGATGTTTCCCCATTCAAAGAGATAGGAGCTGCACTTGCATGTCCGAGAGGCGTTTCAAAGATGGCAGCTGAGTGAAATGACTTGTCTTAAAGGGACTTTGACTATAATATAAACAAAACAATGTATCACCATGACAGCAAATGACCACAAACTAGAAACAAGAGAAGGAAACACAGGAAGCTATACAAACTAAAAGTCCATGAAAACAGAAACAAAACACCCACATAATGAGACAAAATCACAATACTGTTTCAGTGTATTTTTGAGCAAATAAATGCAGCCTTGTTGAGCATAAGAGACTTTTAAGTCCCTTTTTGGACCCCCCAATTTGGATGTGTAGATACACCAAGACAAGTTTGGATGGCAAAATCACTCTCTTGTGGTTGGTGGAAAAGGAAATAAGCCTTGTTCTGAAAAATAAACATCTCGGGAATCCCATGTATATTTTATTCTACATTCCACTGTAAACACTTCAGAGTAATTTAGTCAGGAAGACTGACCTCATTACTGACGGGTCTTCACCTCCTGTTTGTGCTCTGGAGTCTGAAGGCGTAAACGGAAGCTGGATTGACAGCATTGTGATGGTTGCTTTGACTGACTGTTGTGCTGCTGACAGGCTGAGATCAAAACAATTACACACTGACATATCTGTCTGTTCACATGCAGTGACTGACAGGAGTTTATGAGATGCATCACCCATTGGAGTTCACTCCCGGTGACAGAGCTCCTGTGCAAAAAAAGAGAAAAGGAGAAAGCAATCCACAGCAGAAGTCCCACAACATGTGTAAATGCTCTTTGAGATAATCCAAAGGCCCTAATTGGCTTTAGGATTACAACTTGCCTTGTGATTTGAGACACCGCAATGCACCTTGATGTTGAAACATCAGTGCAGAGGACAAACGCAAAAAAAGCAGCAAAGATGTCTCCTGTGGACATGAATGGATACTGGAAAATGACAAGTAATGAAAACTTTGATGAATACATGGAAGCGCTCGGTAGGATTATACTTCATTTTCTATTTATTTATTCATTATACCCATGTGAAATTTCCTTTGCTGCACGAAGTATGTGAGATGTTATAATATATTCTGTTGGAAACGGAAATACATGCTTGTATTTTATACTCAAGAGAAAAGTTTTAGTACCTCTGACAGACCTGATTATAGTTTGTTATACACTAAAAATCGGCTCATGTACCATAAACGGCTTTGGTTTGACCAATTTTATATGTATTCAACTTACAGATGTGAATCTTGTCATCAGAAAAATTGCCAGCTATCTCATCTTTGATAAGGAGATTGTTCAGAATGGTGATCATTTTAATATCAAGACTCTCACCACCTTTAGGAACTACCATATGGAGTTTGATGTTGGAAAGGAGTTTGAGGAGGATTTAATTGGTGTAGATGACAGGAAATGTATGGTAAGTGACCTCCTTATATATGAACGTATAGGTTAAAACAGAAATATAAGATCAGAACTGGAAAACTTAACCTTTTTGTGTATTACACTATTAAAAATAAAGGTTCTTTATGATTCCATGAGGAGTCTTTAACATCCATGGAAACTTTCCATTGCAAAAAAGTTTCTTTATAGTGGAAAAAGATTCTTTAGAGTATTAAATGTTCTTCACACTAAGTAAAAATCATTCTTTGGGGAACCAGAAATGGTTCTTCTGTGGCATTGCTGCGAAAACCCCCATTATTTTTAAGAGTGTAGTACTATTCTGAACTGTTTTTCCTTAGGTTACTGTGATGGATGACTCAGTGATTATGTCATTAAATAGGATTAGATTGAGATTTACATACAATGACCTATTGAATCTTAAATCCATGAGGGTTTTGGTTAATGCCGCAAACACCTGGTGCTCCGGGAACGTCAGGTCAACTAGTTTAGGAATGTTTGTACAGTGTTTATGTTCAGTTTACAATGAGAGTTTTATTGGGGTTAAAATTTAAGTCAAATTAAAATGAATTAAAACAAAATTAATTAATTAAAACTAAATCCATAAAATGATCCCATAGTGGGAAAGGTTCTATGAAGAGCCTGCCAGAACTCTTTAAAGGGGACCTATAATGCCCCTTTTACAAGATGTAATATAAGTCTCTGGTTTCCCGAGAATGTGTCTGTGAAGTTTCAGCTCAAAATACCCCACAGATCATTTATTATAGCTTGTCAAATTTGGCCCTTTTGGGGTGTGAGCAAAAACATGACATTTTTGTGTATGTCCCTTTAAATGCAAATGAGCTGCTGCTTACCAGAAGAGGGCGGAGCTTTAACAGCTCGCACTTTGGTTGCTCAACAACAACAAAGCTGGAGAATCTCACGCAGCCAAAATGAGGATTGTCAGTAACGGTGTTCAGCCTTACATTGTTCAAACCGGAGTCGACACTGATGGAGAGACTCAGGAAGAAGTTACAACTTTTAGAATGAAACTGGACGTTTCTGAATGGTTAGTGGATAAATTGATGTAGTTGATGTGGAGTTGATTCAACTCATCCACTAGCATGTGCCGTCATGTTCATCTTTTGTGCAAATCCAGCATTGAATTGACCCTCGTTTGTGAAACAGTCCGTAAAATGACGGCAATTGATGAAATAATGAAACAATTATTTAAAGAGTAATTGTATGCAGTATTGCAATCAAGAGGAGTAATCCTAGCATACTGCTTATTATATGTGTCACAAATTTTATGTATGATTTATTCAGTATGTTTGATTGTTAGGTGAGTAGGTGTACATATATTTAGTTGAATTATGTTATTGCTACTCAATTTCTTAGATTTATTTTTATGAGAAAAATTGAGTAGAAATTACTCATAGGTGCATGTTGAAGATATGTAAAAGCCAAGTGGTAAAACACAAATTAGATGAGTTCAAAATACTTAGAAGTCTGATGCAAATAGTTGCCTTAATTTTTTGAGTAAAACCAAGGCAAGATTTTTTACAGTGTACAACAACTCTTCCTCTTCTCTAAAGCAGCCCAACATGGCCCCGCCCCTTTGTTGTGTGTTCTCGGGGGCGGGGTTTATGTAAATTTTAGGGTTAGTGATGTCACTAACCCATGAAGAAGCTTGTTGTAGTTCCTACCAGCCATTTGTTGTAGTCCTTAAAAAGTGATTTCTGTAAAAGAAAATATTTCTCTTTGCATTGAACTTTGAGTGTCGTAACTTTGCAGATGTTGTTTATGATCAAACAGCAACATAACACACTAACTAAAGTTAAAAAAGGGATATCATATTCAACCACCCCTTGAAGGTTCTACAGAATATAGAAGGCAAATAATAAGAATAACAAAGTGCAGTAAATGAATAAACTATTTGTGCTACAAACCAGTGTCATTCTGCTAATAAATTAAAATAATACTAATGTACAGCTAAAATGACAGAAAGTGACTGTCACCTGAAGCCTTGTACTTTAAAAAATAAGGTGATGTTTAAAAGGTTGTGTTAAATACACTGATTTATGTTTTTAGTAAAAAACAAACAAACAAAACATTCTCTATTGTGTGTGAATTGTCAGTCAGTTCTGGCGTGTATCTGTTCTTGTTTTGTAGACCACAATAAACTGGGAGGGAGACAAGCTGGTGTGTGTGCAGAAAGGAGAAAAGGAGGGAAGGGGCTGGACACAATGGGTCAAAGGGGACGAGTTACATGTGGTAAGTTTGTATAAGGACACAGTTCATATGAGGACATAGTCTGTTGTATTATGAGAGAGGTCACACTTGGCTGCTTCTTGTTATTGGTGTAGTCAACAGTGTAATTAATGAGATAACATCATTACCGCAGCAGTCCCACATTGCAATAGCAAACCTATTTAAAATGTGTAAGCTGAAATCTATTTACTGACTTCATTATACAACAGTCTGGAATTCTTCATTTGTTACTCAACTCTCTGTTAAATTTGTGCATAATGACCACTAAACTAACTGAACTAAGAATCAATTTACACCACTGTTCAAAAGTTTAAGAGTTGTACAATGAATTTTGAAAGAAGTCTCTTATGCCAAAGTCCCTTTCAAGGAAAATCTGTTCACTCGGCGCCATATTTGCAACGCCTCTGAGCAGCTCTTTTGGGCATCCAAGACCAAGTCCTATCTATTTGAATGAGGGAATCCTGAAATCTCAAAAACTGCTTGGTGAACTCACAATTAAATAACATATTTCAAATCAGCAATAAAATCTGACATGAACTGTCTCATAAATGTTGTTTCTTATGCTCAAATAATGTTATAAAAGTACGGAAGAGGATTAGGGCCAAGCAATAATAAAAAATTAAAACCATCTCAAGATTAAAGTTGTTAAATTTTGAGAAAAAACTTGTTAAATTTCGAGAAAAAAGTCGAAATAAAATGTTGAGAATAAACTCGTTAAATTATGAGAAAAAACTTGTTAAATTTAGAGAAAAAAGTCGAGATAAAATGTTGAGAATAAAGTCATTAAATTACGAGAAAAAAGTCGTTAAATTACAAGAACAAATTCGTTAAATTATGAGAAAAAACTCGTTAAATTTCGAGAAAAAAGTTGAGATAAAATGTTGAGAATAAAGTCATAATTTAATGAGTTTATTCTCAACATTTTATCTCGACTTTTTTCACGAAATTTAATGAGTTTTTTTTTCTCGTAATTTAACGAGTTTATTCTCAACATTTTATCTCAAGTTTTTTCTCATAATTTAACGAGTTTATTCTCAACATTTTATTTAAACTTTTTTTCTCGTAATTTAATGAGTTTTTTTCTCGAAATTTAACGAGTTTATTCTCAACATTTTATCTTGACTTTTTTCTCAAAATGTAACGAGTTTTTTTCTCGTAATTTAACGAGTTTATTCTCAACATTTTATCTCGACTTTTTTCTCGAAATTTAACAAGTTTTTTCCTCGTAATTTAATGAGTTTATTCTCAACATTTTATTTTGACTTTTTTCTTGAAATTTAATGAGTTTTTTCATGAAATTTAACAACTTTAATCTTGAGATGGTTTTATTTTTTATTATTATTGGCTCTTTTACTTAGAAGGCGGGAAGTATTACACCATTTTGCGTGTTGTAGTTTCTCCCATTCATAACTAATATTCTCACCATAATTTATTTATGAAAAATACAGTAAAAACAGTAAACTCCAATTAATATTTCATGTCCATGTAGTTGATTTTTTAAAGTAGCCATTTAATTTTCAGGGCAATGTATATTTACATGGCTTATTGTTTTTATTTTTTAATGTATTTAAAAAATACATTTGTATTGTTAAGGTGAAACACTACAGGCTAAAACGCTGCTTTTTTGATTTTGGGTTTTTTGGCTTTTAATGAAGTGTTTTTTCAGACTAGTGGTAAGAAAACATCCAATATCCACCTTTAAGCATTTATTTTTTGGCACTTTATCTATTTGTGACTATAGATTTCAATTACAATACATATTTTTTAAGGCAGTTTTCTCAAAATGAGTTTTTTTCTCCTGCACTGAACCATATATCTCCACTTCAGAGGCATTTACACCAAACTTTACAGTTTTAAGGTTTTTTTACAGAGGGATTTGTTCATATAGTATTTGCCAGATTATATACAACATTTTATTCCAAAGATTTTTTTTTTCTTTTTCTGACTGTTCACAGTATTTTCTGAATTATGGAGTGATAAAAAGAGATACACAAAATCCCCTCTGTAGAAAAAAAATGAAACAAGTATTCTCAACCTGAGTTCATCCGATGTTCAGATTTTTGTACTAGAAATTTATGCAAATTAGCACATTTTTAATAGTAAATAATGCCTCATTTGCAAAACTTGTAAACTAGAAAACTTGTAATAATTTTTTTTTAAAATATATATGGTGATGTATATGTATATGTATATATATGGTGATATCTATTAGTTTATTTTTTAACTCTATTCACCTACAGTGTCTTGCCTTAAAATAATAAAAATATGTATTAAAATTGCAGTTTTAACTAAAAAATAATTTTATTTTTAATTTTATTTTGCAGGAAATGCGGGTCTGTGGAGTGGTGTGTAAACAAGTTTTTAAGAAACAAGTTCTCGACTGATGTGCCTTGAACCACAAGTACTCTACTGTGAACAAAAGCGTGAACTTTTCTGCCTATTAACAGTCATTGTAACAGTATGATAAATAGTATATATGTCTTTTTCATTCCTCAACTTATTTAGTCATGTAAACAATGTATGTTGAAACTTTGTCAAAGAAAATAAACTGGTAACACAAAAACATGCACATTCACTATCCTCATCAGTTTTCTTTATTTTGTCAGTTGTGATACGTCACACATGAGCACACATGATCTACAGGAGATGCAGCAGTGCAGGTTTACAGACCCTCATCATATCATCATCATCCTCTTCCTGCTTCTACAAACAAGAAAGGAGCTCGATTTGCTGTGGGGTCAAGACCCGTCTTCTCTCCTCCAGCCAGACAGACCTCAGATGTTAAAGGCGGTATTTTTAGACAGCAGTAAAGCTCTCAGTTATGAAGCTAGTCTTATGGCACCAAAACATACCAAACCCACACACATATGACTTTAACAGGTGTTCATAAATATCCACTAAAGTAATTGCTTATTTGGAATAAACTTTGTCTGATGAGGAGTCTAGAAAGGCACATCATAATGAGAGGATGAATGGACACACAGCTCTATCTGGTGGTTGTTTCTGTGTTTTTTCCAGTAGGAGGCGCAACTATACAAGCTTAAGACTTCTTAAAAACCTGCTTGGCCACAACTCCCGCTGCTCTCAGCTCCTGCATAGAAAATACACAGAACATGATTATGAATTAAAACAGATTTTCCAAGACAAAGCTCACCAATCTATATCCTTTACAGCAGGAAAAAACACATTCATGTGTCTCTACAAATTGCACTTCTCACCAGCAGGTGGTGCTGTGTGCCTAAATATATTTTTCAACAGACCTTCGACACCCTTTTGTCAAAGGGGTTGCTTGGGGTAATTAAGTGCAACATTGCACAGATGTGGTTGAACATCTGTTGTTAATGTTTTAGATGAGTTCAATAGCACAATAGCCTTGAAATGATAATAACATCCCCTGCACAACGAGCTGCTAATACACACTGGTGAGCACATGTCATTTGTGTCATTAGTTACCATATGTTTTACACTAACTCACGGTTTCCAGAAACAAAGTCATTGTTAAATAGGGGCAAATGAGAGTGTGTAAGAAAAGATGTTTCAGGTGTAGCATAGTTTACATTACGTACCAAATGAAGTTCATCTCCTTCAATCCAGTGGGTCCAGCCCCGGCCCTCAATCTCTCCCTTCTGCACACACACCAGTTTATCTCCATCCCAGGAGATGGTGGTCTGTGGATTAAATGATGCAAAGAAGAAAGACATTGCATATGTAGTCGCATTTTAAGACTTTAAAGCTGAAGAAAGTGCTTCCATCCACATCCATCCATCATAAACGTACTCCACACGGCTCCGGGAGGTTAATAAAGTTAAAGGCGTTCTGGCGGAAGCTAGATATTTTACTTCATAACTCGTTAAATATGGATATTTTCTTACACAAATGCATCACTTCACTTCAGAAGGACTTTATTAACCCCCGGAGTCGTGTGGAGTACGTTTATAATAGATGGAGACACTTTCTTCAGCTCATACTCATTGATGCCGTTCACTGCCGTTATAAAGCTCAGGATATTTCTCGGATTGTGTTCATCAGAAAGAAGAAAGTCAAATACACCTAGGATGGCTTGAAGGTGAGTAAAGCTTGGGGTAATTTTCATTTGAAAGTGAACTAATCCTTTAAATCCTTTATTTTTTGAGAAGGTTTTGTCTATGGGGACTTGATTGGATGGTTGTGGTTTGCTATTGGTTGATCTCATGTGAGTGACAGGTTGCCCCGCCCTTGAGCCAGTAAACTCATCATCAGAGAAGAGATGTTGCTGAAAGTGGGAGGGAAAGTTATTTTGATTAATGACCACAAGGGCACTTGAATTAAAAAAATAATGATGTGCATGGATAAATCAGTTATAACAAGTATATTGCAATATTTCATAAAACAAGATTTGACAATTTTGATTTCATGGTGACTTTAAAAGGTCTCTAATGGTAAGATTGTAAGCAGTAATGATCTCTAATATAAAACATACAGTTTTGAACTGGCTGCTTTGTATACGATTTCTGTGATAATATTTATTATTCATTTATTCTGCTCATGTCTTACTTTTTATCAGACAAATTTGGAAGTTTGTTTCTGCCACAGAATAAAACTATTTAAAAGATAATTGCAACTTTTTATCTCACAATTCTGACTTTTTTCTCACAATTGTGAGTTTGCATCTTGCAATTACGAGTTATAAAGTCCAATTCTGAGGAAAAAAGACTGACTGTTTGAGTTCATATCTCACAGTTCTGACTTCATAACTCGCAATTGCGTGTTATTAAGTCAGAAAAAGAGATATAAACTCACAATTATGAAAAAAAAAGACAAACTTGCAATTGCTAGAAAAGTCAAGAATTGTGAGACAAAAAGTTGCAATTACCTTTTTTATTTATTTTTTTTTATTCAGTGGGAGAAACAAGTTTCCAGATAAATATGCCTTATAAATATTTGTATAACTCTGAAGCATTATTAAACATTTAAATATTTTCTCTCATGTTTGGAATAGGTCAGCTAAAAAGAGCCATCAAAAGCTGAACATCTGAAATACAAAAACAGGGATAAAACTTTGGTGCTCTAACTTCATATTTCAGCCATTGCAGTTTTAAATGGATTTCTGTACTTAACTGCATAATAAGCCATTCAAGTGAACAGAAATCAAATGAGAAAGAAAAGCTATTTGAGCCATTTCTACGCCAAAGACAGGAAAAAACAGCAGACAAACACTGGAATTTGTCTCATCAGTTTTCTGTCTCCATCACTGTGATTCATTCTTCTGGATTATACTTATTGTATGATGTTGGTAGACTCACCATACATTGCCTGCCATCAACTGGACCCAGATCCTCCTCAAACTCCTCACCAACCACAAAGTCCATGTCATAGTTCTTGAATGTGCTCACAGTCTTGATGGTAATGTGATCTCCATTCTGGGTGATATCTTTGTCAGGTTTTAACAAAACAGCAATTTTCCTGATAGCAACATTAATATCTTCAGGAATTGTGAGAAGAAAAATGAAAATTACAATTAGTAGCCGGTTTAACAGACCTGTTTATAAATCAATGCAAGATTAATAATGGTTAAGTGGTTACGGATACACTTGTTCACTTAGATATAGAAAAAATACTATAGTAATTTATAGAAAATACTGTAGTGTTTTTGAACTACACTATAGTAAAGTACTTGAATTAATTTGTTGTGGTAATTCTATAGTTGCTGTGGTTACATAACTATAGTAATAAAAACAAATTACTTTACCCAATACTTTACTAAGTTTTCTACATAGGGTATATTATACTACAATACACTACAGTTTGCTGAAGTAAAAACTAAAGTATTTATTACAGTTAATCAGTTTGCTATAGTTACACCACAGTATGCTGTAGCATTCATTAACAAAGTGTTGTAAATACTATAATATATACAGTATAGAATTTACTATTGTATTGTTCAAAAACACAATAGTATTTACTCTTAATTACAATAGTATTTTTTTCATGTTTTAACTTATCTAATTAAATTTCCTACTAATTTAATGTTAATAAACAATTGAAGGTACAGTATGTAATAATTTTGTCCGCTAGAGGTCGCTAGAGACCTATTCAAAACAAAGGTGTAGCTTGATGACGCCAAGTTTGAGCGCAGAATCTTGGGACATGAGATCTCCATCTCAACGGACAGTGCAAAAGAACAGGGATAGGACTTGGGAAGAAATCATGTTCATGGATGCGATTATTAACGTTACTGTAGTATGAAGCAGAGCAGGAGCGAGTGTTGTGGAGCTGAACGAGGAGCTGGAGCGATTGATCAACACACGCCTCACGAGCAGCGGGACTTTTATTATGACACAGTCGCCGGCGCCGCTTCCGCTTTTCCGGTCATGAGTATGAGGTAACGCAGCTCTGTTTATCATATTAGATACATTTGAGAGTGTTGGAAATGATGTTATAACGTTACTCTGAGCGTTCGCTCGGCGGCTGCTGTGAGACACTGTTACACACTGCAGTAAGATAGATCGATTTTACAATATCATATTAAATGCTGGATGGCTTGTGTTGATAAATGGCATGCAATTCATTTTAAAACGTATTGTATGATGGAGAAAATTCTGTATTACTGTTACTAAAAATAAAGCTGCATCTGATTATGCTATGTTAGCTACTTCACAAAATAGTGTTTTTCTCTGAGGCATGGTAAAGCATGGTACTCGCAAAAAAATCAAGAAAAAGATTTAAACAAGACTAAACGTGTTGAGCTATATAGCAATAGGCTAATTAGTTTTCTGTCTATAAACGGACACTCGTTCACTTGTCTATTAAAACATGTAAATATTAAAGCGTCTTTGGCATGGTTTCTACAAAATAAAACCGGAAACCGAGGGTAACGCGGATATGACGCAATTGACAGGCGACTCCTCACACGTCCCGGAGCCTTGGTTAAAATTGCAATTTTCTCACGATTTACAAATACTTGCAAACATTTGGGATATTGTAAGTACTCAAGTGAACAAAATATATAACACTGGCCTAGTGGTTTTTGGATATTTTACTGCAAAATTCTTACATATTGCACCTTTAAGTGTATGAACCAGAGCCATTGAAAAACATATTTAACGGCTCTGGTATGAACAAAGACTATAGAATAACACTTAAAGGGACTTTGGTATGAACAATGCCCTGCCCCTGATTGACAATAGCACGACCAATGGCATCCAAGTGCGGGCTGCGAAGGAGCATTTCATTGGTTGGACGAACGAATACGCCCACCGAACGAGTCGGTATTTTCAGTGAACGAGT
Source organism: Ancherythroculter nigrocauda (assembly GCA_036281575.1). NCBI lineage: Eukaryota > Metazoa > Chordata > Actinopteri > Cypriniformes > Xenocyprididae > Ancherythroculter > Ancherythroculter nigrocauda. The sequence goes on along the minus strand of VTFQ01000008.1, from coordinate 3,662,264 downwards.
CGGAGCGGTACTGAACAAGTCGTCTCGTTGGATATGCTGACCGATATGAAGAGCATGTGAGTCAATTTCAACTTTAAAGAATCGGTTGAGTGTGAATGATTCAACTCATTTAACGCCATTTGGCGTAACGACCGAGGCTGCGTTCCAGTCCAGTTTTAGACGCACTCGCGAACTTCCCTAAACACTTCCCCTCTGGGGAATCCCTGCCGCCATTTTGAAGTGCGTTCCACTTCGCGAAGTGGACGAGGGAAGTTTATGGACAGACCCTCGCTCCCTCGATTTTGACCGAGGGAGCGAGTCTACTTCATATGTACACTTCAGGCAGCTTCATAACCCACAATGCAACACGATTATGACATCACCGCATATCACGTTTAATTTACTCCACCACAAACAACTCTATGATATTTTAATTATTTTTTAAAACATTTAAAACACACATATATACATATAGAATGCTGTATTAAACAATTTTTAAGGGGACAAAATAAATAATAAATCAGCTCCATTGCGAATTCCAAGTGATCAAGGGCTTAGGACGTTCCAGTTCAGCCCATTGCAAGGTTCCGCCAGAAGTGGGCACTCGTGCAACGTAAGCAATGACGTACATCCGAGTCAACGAGACCGAGTGAAGTTAGCGAGGGAAGGGCATTTAAAAACTGAACTGGAACGCAGCCCGATTTAACGGGCTCTGAACGAATCTACCGAGGATTCGAGCCACTGGAATGATTCATGAATCAACTCCACACCACACCACCAGCGTTACGTGATTCATCCAAGAAAAAGGTCTGAAATAAACGTTTTTATCTAATTTATTTTTTAAGCGATAAAATATATAAATAGTCACATACATACCCTTACAGAACATCTCAAACAACAACAACAACAACAAAAAACTTACCGAGAGCTTTGAGATACTCCTCAAAGTTGTCATTGGAGATCATTTTCCAGTATCCAGTGTAATCAGCAGGCATTGTGAAATCTGTGATTTTCTTCGTGTTCTGAAAATGTGTTTTTAGAGGAGACCTGATGTCTGATCGTTCCCCAGCTCCTGTTGTGCAGCTCTCTGAATATCAGCACCACATTTTATTACCACCATAATAATCGGATCAGCCTCATTACCGCGACACATGTGCTCAGTACAACTGTATAGGGAAAAACACTCCCACAATGTGCATAACACTTGAGGATCAAAGATAATGGAACATATGGATTAATGGTAGGGGACAATCGTTACATCATTCACATGGATTTACACCGTTCTACTGCATAAACCTTTGGACTAAATGAACTGAAAAGACATTTCTCTGTTGAAATGTAGGAAGATTCTCAGAGCATCTTGAAGAGAACGACATTAATTTGTGATTCAGGCACAAATACAGCTTTGGCACACATCCCATCTTTTACCAATTAATCTCGATTAGCCTAAGGCTTTATTTCTAAATCATCAGGTTTGAATCTTACTCATGCATAATATGGATAGAAGCGTGCAGAGCAATAAAGAACTCTCTTTGACCCTTTATCTTTAAAAGCTACAGGCCTAATTGATAAGTAAGAAATGTATAAAAAATCAAGAGGATTTAAACTGATGATATCAGATTCTGATTTTAAAACAAGCCCCATAAGGCTGATATAAGTGGCTTTGGCTTGAGAAAAAGATTATGTTGTTTTGTAAATCGGTAATCCTGGATATCCTACTTTTACAGAAGCATTAATTGTGTTTGATGTAACATACACACTGCGTATTGCCTGCCAAAATAGTTTGCATACATGTATAACCCTAAATTATTCCAATTTTAGTACACTAAATCAATGCTGCATGACATAAAACCTACTGGTTCCTTCACATCAGCTGTTTTAATGAAGAAATGCTTATTTTTGAAGTATATTATCATATCAGACTCTCACCTTACCATCATGTCAGATTTTGATGTTATACATAGATTTATGAGATATTTGACCATGGAGTTATGCAGCTGGTAATTGGAAACTCTGACTACTATTCACACAAACAAACAGAAAACCAGCACACAGACAGGTTCATTCCATCTTTCTTTATTTCACAGTTTTTTCTTTTTCATTTTCATTTTGTTGGCACATTTTTAGTACACATGGGACAATACACAGGGTCCAACATCCTCTCCATCAAGCTTGTTTATGAGAGCTGCAGGAGCCAGACTACATTCATCATCTTTCTTCTTGTCTGTGCTCTCCTTGCCTTTCATATGTGGAGTCAGATATACCTATCCCACATTTCTTGTTACACACACCTCCTTTTGTGCTTTTAAAATACCTTCCAGTGCTAGGTACACAGAAAAAAATGGTAGCTTTCAATAGCTACCTTAAAAATCTATTTCTACCTGATGTAATGCATAAGAAATAACTTTGTTGGTATAAATCAATGTATTAAGTTGGATTCAGTGATGTGACTAATATTTTTGGCTTGAATTAAACCAGTTAATGGGACAATGACGTGACGGGTCGTTTTTTTTTTTTTTTTTTGTCCAAAGGCATTAATAATAATTATAAAAAACAAAGATATGACATCCTAAGTATGTACAACTAGATCTCTTTTGTTGAATCCAAAAGGTTTTAATTATATTTTGCTACATATAAAGGTATTTTAAAGATTTTGAAGTGTCAAAAGGTCATTCGGTTTAACCGTCCAAAGGCCAATACAGCCATTTCATTTGTGATTAAAACATCTTAAAATGTAATAAATGTATAGATTTTTTATTCTGGCATGATTTTATAACATCATATATCAACATAGTGCAAAATGGAATTAAAATTATGTGTAGAAGTCATTGCTTTGTTATGAGAAAGAATGTCTGGAAAAATGAATTTCATTGATGTCATTTGGAGTAACCAATATAAAGGGACCATTCTGGGTCAGTATCATGTGACAGGATGTGACATCATTCAGACACCTGCAAAGGACCACATGGTCATGAAAGTAACTAAATTTGAAAAATTCATGTTTTCACGTGCTCATACGCATGTCCCGAAACATCAGGTCATTCGGTACAACCGCTATAAAACATGGAAAATGTTGTAATATTTTAAAATCTTGTACTAAATATAAAATATTTGATTGTCCTTTTGCTTGCTAGCTAGATATCAGCCTGTTAGCATTGTTTGAAAATATCGTCATTTGGTATAACCAAAAGTGTCATTCGGTAAAACCGGAATTTTGATTAAACCAAATGACTTTTTCTGTTGACAAATTTTGTCCATCTTGTAAAAAATGACAAAAGCAGTGTTAACTGATTATAAAAACCACATAATCTCATTGTTAACACTTAATAAAACTTCAAAATTAATTATATCTCCATTATGCCTTTTTTTACACTTTTATAAACCTTATTCATCACTGACCCTAATTTAGATGTTACAATTTTCTTTTTCAGTGTAGGGTAAACACTAGATCTACTCTAAGGGTACGTTTACATGACAATGATGTACTAAGACCAGAAAAGCTTTTCCATCGTTGTCAAAATGATGCCCATTCACACGAATCCATGAAAGTGACTAAAAAGGCTGTTATTCTTGCCAGGCCAGCAGATGGCGATGTCACTTTGTAAAGAAACACTATGCGCCTACAGACTGAACATGTAATATGCATGTGCATGATGTCATCTTTTTCATAAATTTGAGATTTTGTAGTTTATATGGAGATAATAATAGAATCATTTTCAAAAACTTGCACTTTTCAAACATTCACGTTTTCAGGCCCCCAAAAAAATCAACGGCCAAAACGTATATAAAATGTTTTCAGATTTTAGTTGAAAATGGTGTTGTGTGAACAGCCCCCAAATCTAATAGACATGTGTATGCATTTATCTTTTCATTCTATGGATGAACACACATATATATATATATATAACAACAGGAATGCTTTTATTATAGACCTTGGTTCATAATTTCTTGATGACCTGTTTTTCTCTTATGCCAGGAGCTCTATTCCTACAAGAGATAAACAAGACAAAAGTAAACAACAGCCACCATCTGCTCTTATCTTTTTAACACATCTTGGTAATCTTGTCAGTGCAATAATGATGACAATGATGAATAAGGCCTATAATTATGATGAGTAGTATTTTCATCATAACTATGCAGAGTATATCACTATAGATGTAGTGTATTGCTTCTGATATGCTTAATAGATTTATGATTTGATGCCTCTACCAATTTCCTTAGCATATCAATAGAGAAAGAAAACAAGGGCTCTAATTCAAATGTTGAAATCAATGTTACACAGTTATTATATATTTAAATCGAAATAAATAAGAAATAGGTATCCTAATCAAAATACTTTCATCAGCTCCTGACAGATCAAACTCCAGGCAATGTCACGCCATCAGAGCTGACCGTCTCATTGATGAAGTGATCTCCATTCTCAGAGACGCCGTTGTTGGCTTCATCACGGTGGCAGTTTTCCTAATAGCAACATTTGTGTCCAGAGCCAAAATCAAAATGAGATTACTTAACTCACAGTGTTTGTGTTTATTATTTTCTGTTATTTCTGTGTTATATTTCAAAGACTGTTTGAAAACAAACAGGCAATTTATATATGACATATTTACACACATATGTGCATACATACACTATTTTTATGAATACACTCACTGGCAATGTTGGGGAAAGTTACTTTTAAAAGTAATGCATTACAATATTGCATTACTCCCTTAAAAAAGTAACTAATTGCGTTACTTAGTTACTTTTCATGGAAAGTAATGCATTACTTTTTCTCATCTGGGCTAGGCTGTTTGTTTGTTTGTTTGTTTTTATGGCACATGTAAAGACAAAAAAAAAAAAAGTGAAATGAATAAGCCTCAGGCTGAAGGAAATGCAAATTCACACCTTCAATTCAGCTGTCAGTCAAATGGGAAAACAAAGTAACTTGTGTTACTTATTTGAAAAAGTAACTTGTTTGTAAATTTAAAATGCATTACTTTACTAGTTACCTGAAAAAGTAATCTGATTACATAACTCACATTACTTGTAATGCATTACCTCTAATACTGCACAACGGCCACTTCAGAACTGTTTTAATCCTTCGTGGCATAGATTCAACAAGGTGATTCAACATTCCTAAGAGATTTTTGTCCATATTGTCATGATAGCATCACGCATTTGCTGCAGATTTGTCGCCTGGACATCCATGATGTGAATCTCCAATTCCACCACATCCCAAAGGTGCTCTATTAAATTGAGATCTGGTGACTGTGCCATTTAAGTAAAGTGAACTCATTAGCATGTTTGAGATGATCTGAGATTTGTGACATGGAGTGTTATCCTGCTGGAAGTAGCCAACAGAAGATGGTGTGGTCATAAAGGGATGGACACGTTGATGATGCTCAATTGGTACTAAGGTGCCCAAAGTGTGCCAAGAAAATATCCCCCACACCATTACACCAGCAGCAGCCTGAACCATTGATACAAGGCAGGATGGATCCATGCTTTCATGCTGTTTATGCCAAATTCTGACCCAACCATCTGAATGTCGCAGCAGAAATCAAGACTCATCAGACCAAGCAAAGTTTTTCCAATCTTTTATTGTCTAATCTTGGTGAGTCTGTGTGAATTGTCACTGGTTCAGAGATGCTCTTCTGTAGACTTTGGGTGTAACAAGTGCTTATTTGAGTTAATGTTGCCTTTCTATCAGTTGGAGCCATTCTGGTCATTCTCCTCTGGCATCAACAAGGCATTTTCACCGACAGAACTGCCGCTCACTGGATATTTTCTCATTCAGACCATTCTCTGTAAACACTCTGCAAAGGTGGTGGTGGTGCATTAAAATCCAAATAGATCAGCAGTTTGTGAAACACTCAGACCAGCCCGTCTGGCAGCAACAACCATGCCACTTTTAAAGTCAAATAAATCACCTTTCTTCCCAATTTTGACGCTAAATGCATTGAGTTGATTAGATATTTGCATTAACAAGCAGTTGAACAGGTGTACCTAATAAAGTGTCCGGTGAGTGAGTGAATGTATGCATGTAGATTTATATCGATACAATTAGTGAAATTCAATTATAAAAATTATAATATATCTCTTGAGTTTAATTAATAATTAGAGGGATTATACAACCCAACTCAGTAATGCAATTATGTTCCAAAGGTTTTATAGTGCAGTGCGATGATAATGTTAATTAAGCCTACGGAAGATTCCCTGGCTTTTCAACTGGTAATTGACTCACCAAGAGCTTTCAGGTACTCATTAGAGGTCTAAATTGAGATCATTTTCCAATAGCTGTTGTAATCAGATGGCATTTTGAATTAAAGTGCGAGGATTCTTTGACACTGGTGAAAAGGAGCAGATTCAGAGAATTGTCTGCATGAAGCCCCACATTATAAGTCCCAAATCCAATTAGTAATGATAAGTTCATCATCCGGTTTGGTAGTGTCTTTATTAAAGTCCCCATGAAATCAAAATGGAAGTTTTTTGGCTCTTAGTATGAATATTTTAGCCTTACTCTTATATATAAAGCTAGTGTGCTCCAAAACAATGACAAAATTCTTATTTAGAAGATATAAGCATTCAAAACTTAGTCTCTCACTTCCGAAGATGACATCACGCTGCACTTCAGCTTCACGTCAGATTTTTTGTCCAATCAAATGCTCTCTAGAATCTAAAGCGTCCCGCCCCTACATTACAAATAGATGCTGAAGCTGCGGCTGAAATCGGTCACTTGTTGACACATTTACTATTTTCTACATGGTGAATGGCACATAGTGCACTATATAGGGGATAGGGAACGATTCAGACAGTGTAAATATGCTTTCTATTTAGATGAATGAAGTCTGGATTCACATTAGTGTCACGCGAACTGCCGCAGTGTGCACACAGACACGAGAGCACAGAGTGGATCATATGAGTCGGCACAGACCAGAAAATGTTTCAGACCCATGTGAATTCTGCACAGAATGCTGTATTTTAAAGCAATATGGAGGAGATTAGGAGGAGAAACAGTTCAGGAGGATTAGGAGGAAACTGAGGCTTTACCAAGATCAATGGCTCTGGCTGAGCTGTGATATAAACGAAATGCTATTGACTATTTTTTTTAAAAAGGGGAGGAGCTGTTCAATATGCCCTGCCCTGTCTTCCTGTTTCAGTTGAAATTACGCCAACACATTGAAAAATGCTGCGCGTTTCAAGGCACTTCAGTGGACCTTCAAGTAAATTTGAACCTAAGAATATAGTTTTGCAATGGTTAATTTCCTCTGAAGCTAAAAGGGATTATTAGTGAGAATAGGTCATATTTTGTCAGTAAGTATGAAACAGTATAAAATGTATTATTTTGCTTGCATAATCTGTCACAGGTTAAAAAATTTAAGATGTGCTAAACATGGTCCGGGTTACTGATACAAACAGATCACTATTTTAAGTAAATTAGGACCCCAAAAATATATCTGGAGCCATTAGCATGGAAAAAAAGGAAGTGGACATTGAGTGGGCTGCCAATGGAAGCACATTTTTAGCTAAAAGGGACACCTGGCAGGAAGCCGTTGATAGACTCTGGGCCAAATTTGGAAAATGAATGTCTGCAGACTTTACTGGTCGGCGGTCTATAGTTATCAACACACTGCCAATTATATGCTGTTCGTTTTCTTGTTAAGTGGATGTAAGTATGCTGCTTTGTTCACTTAATATTCATGTAGTACTTCAGAACCAGTGAAGCATATCTCAGCAATAATGAAAAGTGAACATGCCAACCTGGATTTTTTTTTTTTTAAATACACACAAAACCGGCAGCGATATTGAATTTACATTCCTGCTGGTATGGCTTTATTAAACTAGTGCTTTGATAAAAAGTTCAAGCAAACACATTAAGACGCATATGAAGTGCAAAAGCAATGCATTTATGTATTCTTTTGTGTGCACAGTCACAGAAGCATGATGGGAAGGAAAGCAAAACCCTGCCATGCTCAGAACCCAAGAGACCGGCAGGCTCTTCAATCAGAGCGACAGCATCCGGGCGGCACTCAGACTCGTCACATCATTTTTCCTTCAGCACATCCTCTCTGGAGTCTCATTACTTTTGTACACAGAAGCTCCCATTCTGAGGACCGTTCTTGTTGCGTCCCAGACAATATCCTGACGCACCTGTTGTTTGATGGTTCACTTGCAGAGCAGCTTGTCCCAGTGTTCTCTATACCACTAATGTAAATAACATCTAAACGACGAGCGGCGGCACCTAAGAAGGAAAGTCGCTGGAGATCTTCTTCTGTGAGGATCAGAACAAACAAGCACTTATAGATTGTGACAGACTATCACAGATGGTGTTTGTCTGGTTTCACAATAGCACAGATGATGGTGCACAGAGACAGACAGATAGATAGATGGAGAGATGCTAGAAAATGTACTTTAAAGTGTGGGGTTTTCCTAGTTTACAATGTCGGTACAGGTTTAAGCCTTTTTGAAGACCTGTTTACTCACAACCCCAGCGGCTCGCAGCTCCTGCAAGCAAAGAAAACATGCTTAAAGGGAAAGTTGACCTAATTATCAAAATTCTGTCATCATTTAATCACCTTCATGTCATTCCAAACCAGCATGACTTTCTTTTCTCCTTGGAACGAGAAAGATATTTTGAAGTATGTCTACAATGAAAGTCAGTGAGGTTTAAAACAACAATGGACCCTACTGACTTTCATTGTACGGACAACAAAACAACAACACTCAGACATTTTTCTCAAAATATCTTAAATCATGTAGTTTTTTTGTTTTGCTACAGGGTCATTCTGTTAACTCAACCAGAGGTCCTCAGATTTTTGATTTTGTTCATATTTTCCTGTAGAAAGACAAACATAAATAGTGATGAAAGCCAAAATATTAAATGTATATTTAGATGTATATTTACTCAGTGATTCACCATTTTGTAGAGGGGGGTTAAATTTGATTTGGAGCCAAATTAGAGGGGTGTAAAAATGACTTTAGAAAGATTGCAGCATCATTATTTTAGTTTTACACAGAGATTGGTAGGTCTGTTTATTAAAATCTGTTGACTTTAGCAATCTTTGTTGCATTATATGCCAATGGTGACCGTTCAAAAAGGCAAAAAACACCTATTGTGTTTTTTTTGCCTCAAGTTTGCTTGCCTGTAACTCAAGAATTCTTTTAGATTCTAGTTCTTAACAAACTTTCCTTTAGGTATCTTCATTTTAAAGGCCCTTGATGGTTCAATCCCAGAGATATGAAGGGCCTTTAAAGGGTTAGTTCACCCAAAAATGAAATTTCTGTCATTAATTACACACCCTCATGTCGTTCCACACCCGTAAGACCTTCGTTCATCTTCAGAACACAAATTAAGATGATATATTCAGTGAGGCCTGCATTGCCAGCAAGAAAATTAACACTTTCAGATGCTCAGAAAGCTACTAAAGACGTATTTAAAACAGTTCATGTGACTACAGTGGTTCAACCTTAATGCTATGAAGCAACCAGAATACTTTTTGTGCACCAAAAAAACAAAATAACGACTTTATTCAACAATATCTAGTGATGGGCGATTTCAAAACACTGCTTCATGAAGCTTTACCAATCTTTTGTTTCGAATCAGTGGTATTGCATATCAAACTGCCAAAGTCACATGAACTATTGAAATTTAGAAACACTTATGACATAATGAAGCCTTGTTTACTGAAATCATGTGACTTTGGCACTCCAAACCACTGATTTGAAACAAAAGATTTGTAAAGCTTCATGAAGCAGTGTTTTGAAATCACCCATCACTAGATATTGTTGAATAAAGTCGTTATTTTGTTTTTTTTGATGCACAAAAAGTATTCTCGTCGCTTCATAACATTAAGGTTGAACCACTGTAGTCACATGAACTGTTTTAAATATGTCTTTAGTAGCTTTCTGGGCATTAAGAGTATTAATTATCTTACTTTCAATGGAGCCTCAATGAGACACAAAAAAATATCTTAATTTGTGTTCTAAAGATGAATCTTAAGGGGTTTGGATGACATTAGGCTGAGTAATAAATGACATCATTTTCATTTTTGGGTGAACTAACCCTTTAAAAAATGAAGACACCAAGAGGAAAGTTTGTTAAGAACTAGAATGTAAAAGGATGTACACAAGAAGTACTTTTGCCATTTTTGAACGGTCATTATTGGCATGTAAAGTCAACATATTTTACTAACAGACCTACCAATCTCTGTGTAAAAATAAAATATTGATGCTGCCATCTTTCTAAAGTCATTTTTACACCCCTCTAATTTGTCTCCAAATCTCGGGTGAAAATTGTCATCTTGACCCCTCTACAAAATAGTCGATTACTCAGTAAATATACATCTGTGACATTTAATATTTTGGCTTTCATCACTATTTATGTTTGTCTTTCTACAGAAAAAATATGAACAAAATCAAAAATTTGAGCCGGGGAAGTTTCTGAAATTTGGTTTATTTGACACGGATTGACCCTATAATTAACAAGGTCCATGTTCCCTAACAGTGCTCTTTTTTTAGCACAACACAACAATGTATAATTTACAACCAGATGGTGTCAGCAATGTCCAGTTCTTTGGTAATGCTACAGTCAGAAACGAGGTTTGGTTTATTATTCATGATCAAACGCACAGCTGAAGCCAAACATCTGTTGTTATTACCTCCACCCATCACATTCCCATCAACTTCATTTAAAAATCCTATCAAATCATAATGATGGTGTTTGACGCCCATTAGAATTATTTAAACCAAGTTCAAATGTATTAAAATAATCAGTCTGTCAGTGTTGTGGCTTTTCATGTGCGTCAAGTTTTGAGATTTGACAATAGCTTTAGGGTGAACTAACAATTTCTGAGATGCTGCATATGCTTTCGGCTATTTCTGATATTATACTAGATGTATGCGAAACTATCATACCAGATAGGGAATACCATCAAGGACGTTAGAAATGAAATGCATGAGAAGTGGCTTACCAAGTGAAGTTCATCTCCCTCAATCCAGTGGGTCCATCCCCTCCCCTCGATCTCTCCTTTCTGCACACACACCAGTTTATCTCCATCCCAGGTGATGATGGTCTATAACGCATAACAGAGAAGGTGGTTTATTTTTTAACTTTCACAGTTGGACGAGGACTGCAAAGAAACACAGGGAAGCAGAAGAGATTTTGCAAGAGCAGTTGGAGGAGAAGAGCACATCTATACTTTGTCGGCACAAAGAGAAAATTAAATTTGACCCAGGTTTGCAAAAGTGTTTGCACCGCAATTACACGCCGCACAAAGAGAAGTATGTTGAAAATGCCCGTTCCTCTGCCTGCTTTCAGAGGCTGGAATGAAATAACACAATGCCTGGCACTGTGTGGACTGAATGAGGCGAGTGATTTTTGTTCAGAGCAAACCGGGTCACAACATCTTTACTAAACGCTGGGTTTCAAGTGTTTTCTATTGACTGCAACTCAAGGAAAAACTTCACACGTCTTTTTTGAGTTATATCAGAACATGAACAATGTTCAGACTTTATAGAGTTCACCTCCAGTGCAGCACAACTAACAAATTGCTCATGCAATAGAAACTATAACAAAACTATAATAAAGAATACTCTGCATATGTTTATGGCTTTAGTGGTTAAGCAGGGACCAGATTTATCACTGCAATAGAGCAGGTCTTAGATATAGCAAGTTTCTCCAAATGAAAGGAAAAGTGAGAGGAAAATGAAAGGAACGAGAGTAACACTTCTTATTAGATTAAAAAGCCAATTATTGCTCTCATTTCACACTTTCCCCTTTTCTCATTAGTTGAGATTGTGAACTGTAAATGACATGCACAGTTAGTGATTTTCAAGGGCAATGCAATCATACAAATGGAGAATTATTACTTATACTGGAATGTTATAAGTTTTTTCTGAAAATAGATATAATAAACCATGCAGCCAAATTTATATAAACTAGCTTCTTAAAGGTAAGAAAAATATCAGAAATTCTATGAATGAGAAGATCTTATGAGAAACTTACTTTCAACATCTAGTGTTCTTGCAATGAATAAGCATTGAGGAAGAATCACATGTGTAATCTTGCAAGTGAGGCATGCATGTGATGCCGGCCAATAATAAGCCAGTGTTCTGACGTAGAACCTGGAAGTGCTGAACGTAAACAGCATAGGACAGCATTGTTGAATAAAGTCTCTATTTTTGTTTTGTTTTTGCGAACAAAAGTATTCTCGTCGCTTCATAACATTAAGGTTGAACCACTGCAGTCTATTTTAACGATGTTTTTGCTACCTTTCTGGACCTTGAATGTGGTCATTTCATTGCTTTCTCTTGTGAATCAGAAACCTCTCGGATTTCATCAAAATATCTTAATTTGTGTTCTGAAGATGAACGAAGGTCTCACGGGTGTGGAACGACGTAATTAATGACAGAAATGTCATTTTTGGGTGAACTAACCCTTTAAAGTTCTTTAAGCCTCCAAGGTTTGCTCACCATACATTTCCTGTCGTCCACTCCACTCAGATCCTCCTCAAACTCCTGACCAACCACAAAATCCATGTTGTAGTTCTTGAATGTGCTGAGAGTCTTGATGATGAAGTGATCTCCGTTCTGAGTGATGTCTTTATCAGGTTTCAGCAAGGTGGCAATCTTTCTAATAGCTACATTTACATCTGGAAAAGAAAATTATACCCCATGAGAAAATGTGGATTTCCTGCAGGATACACTTATAAAAAGGTACTCCAGCATTACCATAATACAGTGATGGTTTCAGATGGAAATAACGTTGTATTTCAACTGAATGATTACCAGAGACATGCACCATATTTACATGGTAATCTGAGGAATACAACGGTTTGTGTCCAAAACAGTTTTACAACATTTTTCTTAGTGTAATCAACAACATCTAAAGGAGAAAATGACAAAAGTAGTAGAAAACTGCCATTTCGTTTCCCTTACAACAACAATTTCCCATGATAAGTAACCATAACAACCTGCGAAAATAAGTCTATCACATTAAAACTACACAGCATCTTGCTGAACTAATGTCCACAGATTTTTCTCACCATAGAGGTCCTCTGTCACCATAATAATAATAATAATTATTATTATTTGCGTCACCAGAATAGTACTAAACTTGTTGACTTTTCTGGTACTTTTGTGCTATCTGAACGATTAGAAAAGGCTTAATGGTGGTCACACTTGCGATCTTCGCAGTCAATAATGACCGCCATTAGGAAAGAAAAAAGAGAAATATGAATATACAGAGCAATTTTTTTGTGGTAAAATCTACAACAATGAAGCAGTATTTGATGTCTATTTATATCCAAATACAAAACTAAATAATGGTAAAGAATTATGTATGATTATATAAGCAACTAGGGGATAAACAGCCCTATGTATATTTCTCTCATCTAGTGGTAATTAGGGTTGCAAAATTTCTGGAAACTTTCCACGGGAACTTAACCTGGGGAATTTTGGAAATATTACAATTTGGAAACTTAACAGGAATTTATGGGAATTATTTGGAAATTTTGGGAAATTTATAGAAATCTATAATATTTATATAAAATGTATCATATAAAAACAAATATAAACATTTTGTTTGGTCATAACATGAAATAAGAATTATTTATTTTTCGCATTCAATTAATTCTAATTTAGTAAATATGTAAAATAAATATATTTTTATTGCAGCAATTATGTTATTTATTTCAGTGTCACATGATCCTTCAGAAATCATTCTAATATGCCGATTTGATACAACTCAGTTATTATCAATGTTGAAAACAGTTGTGCTGCTGAATATTTTTTTTTAACCTGTGATACTATTTTTCAGGACTCATTGATGAATAAAAGATTAAAAAGAACAGCATTTATTCAAAATAGAAATCTTTTCTTACAATATCACATTAATATCACTTTTTATCAATTTCACACATCCTTGCTGAATAAAAGTATTAATTTCTTTTAAAAAAAAGAAAGAAAAAAATTACTGACCCCAAACTTTTGAACGGTATATTGTTACAAAACATTTCTATTTTAAATAAATGCTGTTCTTTAAATTTTTATTAATCAAAGAATCCTAAAAAAAAGTATCACAGGTTATAAAATAAATATTAAGCAGCACAACTGTTTCCAACATTGATAATAACTGAGTATCAAATTAGCAAATTAGTTAGAATGATTTCTGAAGGATCATGTGACACTGAAGACTGGAGAAATTATGCTGAAAATTCAGCTTTGATCACAGGAATAAATTATATTTTAATATATATCAAAATAGAAAACCATAATTTTAAATTGTAGTTATGTTTCACAATATTACTGTTTTTTTTTCTGTATTTTTGATCAAATGTGCATGTTATGGACTGGGGGAATGCACAGTGCATGCAGGGGGCGTGGCCTCAATAGCCCTGCAGTAAGGAATGTGCAGGGTAAAAATTCAACTAAAATTGCATTAAATATGGTTGTTTTAACCAAAATTATGCAATAACTACATTTAAGTACCCTGTTATAGGCTAACCTGCAATTTTGCAAATTCCCTGTTTATTCCCATTAATTTCCATATATTCCAGTTCATTCGCATGGAAAGTTTCCAGCTTTGAAAATTCCCGGAATTTTGCAACCCTAGTGGTAATACTATGATATTACATATGATTACACATTTCTTTCACCAGATGGTGCTAATCTGCCTTCCATGCATTTATTAAAATACCTTCAGAATTTTTAAATTACTCTATTAATATTTCTATTACATAATTTAGAGTTGAATATTGTCTAATCCATGAAATCCACAAAGTACTAAAGAATAAATATTATTGAAACAAAATACAGCATTTTCAATTAACCTCTTAAAAAACGTTTACGCGTCAGATCTGTTACCCTACCAGAAGGTTTAGTATCTGTAAAACTCACCCAGAGCTTTCAGGTACTCTTCAAAGTTCTCGTTGGAGATCATTTTCCAGAAGCCGTTATAATCAGCAGCCATTTCTGATCAACTCTACTGATGGGTTTGTTCAAAGAAGATCTGATTTCGCTGTTCTCCAAATGCTTTTCATCTGAGAGAACGGCTCTTTTTCAAACGGTCATAATCCGACTACTTGTGCATTACATTGTGTTCTGTTGGATACCGTTATGGAAACAGTCTCTCCGCCTCTAGAGTTTGGATCCATCACGCAGACTTGGACACGATACAACGCCATGTAATTACGTCACATAAACTCTGTGATCAAGAGCTGTGGAGAAGAGCAGTGACCTGGAACACAGCCGGGGCTAGTTGTCACAAGAGCTGTATCTCAATAGCTGTTTTTCAGACGGGTTTTAAATGTTATACGTCTAATGAATAAAGTTAATGTCTTTTTGTGCATTATGTGTTTGCAGCTTAATTGTTTTGTTTTATAATTTTCCAAATTTTACTGAAATGATTATCATCTTTTTAGGTTTCATTGTGACAACTTACCCCATATAATGTGGCAACATGCTAAAAATGTTAAAAACACATGAAAAGTTTTTTTTTTTTTTTTTTTTAATAGATAAAAATAAACCGATTCACTCACACATAAAATACATCCTTCTTTCATTGTTGCAGGTGATGAACTTTTTATTCCGTAGACTGTGTGCATCTATTTGTTCATATGCGTATTTTGTGCTTGATAAAAGATTAAACTCAATTGTCACTCGTTTCATCTGCCTGATGCTTTGAATCGGCACACATGGCTCTTCTATGCAAAGCAGGGGCCATGCAGAAGAGAGGGGCGCTTCTGTTGAATTAATTCTCCAGCTTTTCTTTTGAGACGGCATGAAACAAAGGCATTAACATCCAAACTCCACACTCAAACACTGTCAGCGGGAGGGCTTCAACATCGCAAAAACCACCCTTAAAGCAGCGTTTGAGCCAAAACTCGCAGTCGGTGATACAAGAAACGATTCAGATAGAGATCACTTCAAATATCCCAGACTACATTCTTCCATTTTATTTTGTCAGAAACTCTTTTCGCCCCAACCAACAAAGCTTGATGTACCGTCTTTAGGGACCTGACAACATGAATGACGCTTTCTGTGCAAATGGAAATGGAAGAGGCAATGTTTGCTCTCCAAAGTGTAAAGGCTCTGTTATTTATCTTCCTTGTGACATTCAGCAAAAGTCAACAAATCTCAGACCTGCTGAACATAGACCTACAGCTCTGCAGTGATCTGGCAAATCTAACTCCTGCAGAGACAGGATAAATTCCTAAATCCTTCTCCACACATTACACTAGGAAACCATGGTCATGGATAATGCTCACTTTACACAAGACAAAATACGAAACCCCTCTAAAGCTGCTTTCACAGGCAAGAGGGAATTTTACTCTTGCGAGACATATTTCGCCATTTCTTGTGACTGGTCACATTTAAAGTTGCTTGGCGAAATTTTGAGGGCGAATTCAAATCAGAATCGTGCAGATCCCAATAACGGAGTGTTTACAGTAAATTCCTACGGAAGTTGAGCCTCATGCTCGCGCGGTGCATTGTGGGATTGGCAGTGGACCGGAGAAAGCGTTGAGAGCGTCCGAGAGCGGCAAAAGTTTGGGAAATTCACAAATTTATGCGAATTTCAAGCGAAAAACTCGGTCAGCAGCCAATCGCTGTGAGGTTCAGATAGTGACGTCTGTCGTGAGAATTTAAAACATGCAAGTTTATGCAGGATTTAGTGCATAAATCATATTGTTTACACATTAGACGATTTGCACTTGTTATAGCCTATATGTGTTAAATATTGCAGTTTGGATGCTTTCATTGTGATTATACTGGCTGGGTTTACAAAAGTTTATAAAATTGACATGATATCTTTACTTGGGGCATTTGAAAAACAAAGCTTGCCTATTTCCAAACGTGCATCTCTGATGATTATATTGCCCAATTATATTATATTATATAACAACTGCAAAACGTCCAATGTGTACACAATGATTTACACAATCCAGCATCCACTAAAATCCACATAAATCCACTAAAAACTGCATATTTTTAAGGCTCAAGACGGACATCATTACCTGAACTTCACAGCGATTGGCTGCCGACTGCGTTTTTCACTTGATATTTGCATACAGTCAAGAGCTGCTCAAACTTTTGATGCTCTTGGTCACTCTCAATGCTTTCTCCGGTCCGCTGTCAATCCCACAATGCACCGTGAGTGAAACTCAACTTCCAAAGGAACGAAACGCTCGCTCTACTCCGCGCCAGTGGACACGCACCGTGAGAATCCATGCGATCGGGAGTTTTGCGTGAGGGCGAAAATTTTTCCCAGATTTTATTCATGTTCAAGTTGGTCAAACTAATTTGCAACGCTGATCAACGTAAAGTTACTTGATTTGAAAGTGACTTCTGTATACATCTCTACACTACTGACAATTTCGCTGAAATTTCGATAATGTGACCGCAACTTTTTAAACAAAATTTCAAGGGGCAAAAAAGGTCCTTCATCCATTACTAGTTTAGCAATGTATAAAGCACAGTTCACAGAGATGTCATTTGCAAATCAAGCAGCTTTCTGTCGGTCAACGTTGTGAATTCATGTTACAAACTTGAACTCAATGTGAAATCTGTGTGGGGAAATCTTTGGCCCTGACGCAATATTCCCGATTGCTTGGATTCCAATTGAAATGACTGGATTTCGCCCATAAAAATTCACTGAACAACGGTAAATGTGACCGCACCTTAAACGTATAGACACGGGGACATATTTTATCGGGGGTGCTGGACTTAATATTATGGGGCGGTGCCATGGTGTGGGATTTAAAACAAAATCCTAATATTAAACAGCCCAAACAACACTTCTTGTCAGACAGGGTGCACAAATGAATTTTTGCGAGACAGTCGTGAAACAGGGAGCTTTGTCCTGTAAGACGTAAGCAGTGTCCCTCATTTCATTTATGTCTATAGGCTATTTAATTATTTATTTATTTTATAATACTAAAAATGCAATTGCGGTTTAAAAATCCATTTGCGCAGCTGTAATGTTCTAGCTAGAGCGGGGAAATAACCAGCCATTTACATGCATTTGTAGAGAGGGTTTTTCCCCCCGCTGATAACGACAAAACTCTAGGACACATGGATAATATCCTGATTAAACCTGTCAGATCCAACAAAAATACTGTTGGAAAACACTTTTATCAGAATTTTGTGTATATTTTTGTTAAAACTGTTATGTTATTAAGCAATATCTCATGCAAGTTTTCCCATTGTGTTTTATATAATGACCACTAGGGGGTGCTCTTAGCACAAAAAGTGAAGCCGCCAATGTCCCAATATGGCGCTAACATCTTGCGCTGATTCAGGACCCAAATCTGTGCATTAGTGAGCGTGAAGTGGAGTCGCGATATCAAGGTCCCGCCCACACTCCCGCAGAATCAGTTAGTACAGTTTACTGCAGAACAACTCATTATGTCGGTCTGAAATAAACAATTACGGAAATGTAGAAATTAACATTAAAGCTCCAATCTCCTCCCGAAGATACCGAAAAAAAGTCTTTTGATGCCTCAGTGACTATTTCACTCAGAGAAACTGTCAATCTCAGCTGTCAATCCTGACGTCACACTCCCGTTTTTATAGCATCAAATAATTAAATTAAACCAAACTTATTTAAAAGAAGGAACACTTGAACTTACATCAGCCTGATAGAAACTACCTAAAATGGCCATATTTGGAAAAAAAATATTTTAAGTGTAATTTGATTGTTTAGTTTGCCTCATGTCCCTTTAGATTACATTAGAGGGTGGGGTTTGTGACCAATAGAGCCCGATCACACGTAAATGCGTATCAATAGCACTTTATGGCGTGTTATACGCATGAACCCCCCTACCCCCATCCTACCCAAGAGCATGTCATATACACGCCATAAAGTGCGTATCATATGCACGCGAAAAACTGCGTATCATATGCACGCCAAAACTCATTTTGGCGTATACATTCTACGAGATTACACACACGTACTATTGATATGCATTCTCATGTGATCGTGTTGGACCTATACTAGGACCAGCCACTTGGGGCGATCAAATAATTTTCGCTTCACTTTTCAGGACACCAGATTTAACAGCATATAAAAACAAAATAATCTTTAGAGTAATTTTATAAATAAAGGTGGAAAATTAATAAAATTTTGGAAGGCAAAACTTTATTTCAAGTAGTGTCATCTTAAATTCCATCGCAGACGTCGACAGGGGGTGCTACAGCACCCCCATTTCCCGCAACCATGCTTAAAGGCCAATTCACACTGCACTGACAGACATGGATTGAACATGTTCAATCGGCGAAAACAAGCACCAACCAACAGCAACAGATGCTGACAGGGGTAACACACTGATCCGACAAAACCCGACAGTGTCTGTCCCATTGGTCGGCGTTTGTCGGTTCAGTGCAAATTGGTCTTTACACCACCTCAGGCTATGGGTTCCCGACAGCTTACATCAGTCTTGTATTGCTTGCTTGGTAAGAGGTCTTAGTTTAATGTCTTTGTTCTTCATCTCACTGTCTTGGGTATAAAGGTTGTGCTCTTGTATGTAATCAATGACAGAGTCTGGTAAGAGATATTTAACACTGTGGCCCCTCCGTAGGGCTCGTCGGATCTCTGTAGCACTGATCTCATTGTGTACCCACTCCCGAACCAGGAAAATGCTCTGCCGGTGCCTGGACAACAAGTCGGACTCATGTATAGCCCGGTCTGGCTGCAGGCTACCACGGCTCACGCAGATCAGTCCGAAGCGGGCCACCACCTCCTCGACATGATCGTCCCTCCACAAACCAGGCACCTTAAACGTGTCCAGGAAATCCGCTCCACAAAGCAGCTTCAACTGTGGCACATCTGTAAGGGGGGAAATCGGTCACATTACTGATTGTATATTATTGTCATTTTCATCTTTTCAATGGTGATATAAATACTATTTGCTGTTATCAAAGATGGAGCAGAAGGGCAGCAGCAGCACTTCATCACAGAACTGTCAAGGTTGTCAAAAGAAGCGGTAACAAACTGACAACTGCTTATGAATCTGAATATAGTGCTTAACTTGAATGATAGCAGTGTACAGAGCCTAGGGCTTTCACAGAGACGGAAACCATCATTTAGAAGATCTAAATCAGTGATATCTAAAAGAGATATTTTCTAAGTGCCAATTCATACAAAATCGCTTACAGCACCTTTTTTTAATGAGTCCGTAATAAAAGAAACCAAGTGTTTCTGAACAATATAAATGTGATTGCTCATTCACAGCTTTCAATTTTCAATTTCAATGTCATGATTTATTTACCCTCGTATCTTACAAGACCTGTATTACTATCAGTGTTGGGGAAAGTTTTAAAAGTAATGCATTACAATATTGAGTTACTCTCTAAAAAATAACTAATTATAGCTTTTCTCATCAGGGCTGGACTACTATAACAACAAAAAAGTTCTATTTTTGGCAAATGTAAAGGTCCTTTCACACCAAAAGTGAAAAGAATAAGCCTCAGGCGGAAGGAAATGCAAATTCACTTCTGTACAGTAGAGGGCGCAGCTCAAACAAGTCTTTCAGCTGTGCTGCCATTCTAGAATACAGAAGAATAGGATGCAGGAGAAGTAAATGTGTAAATGTACGCTCACATTTAGTCTAGAATAACCATTATGTTCACACAGCACACACGACGCCTCCGCACTTACTCCCAGGAGAGCTGTCAGTCAATAAATGACAGCAATAAATTATTTGAAAAAGTAATATTTTGTTGTAAATTTAAAAGTAATGCGTTACTTTACTAGTTACTTGGAAAAAGTAATCTGATTACTTGTAATGCGTTACCCCTAACACTATAATTTTGTTTTACATCCTGCGTTACAGACAGTGTTGATAATGTTAACTAAAACTATTAAAAATTATTTTCAAATCAAAATAAAATATATTAGCTGAAACTAAAAAATGTATTAAAGCTATACAGAAATATTATTAAAATTATTTTAAAAAGAAAAAAAACTAATAAAAATGACAAAAGCATATAACAAACTTACTAAAAAAGAAAAATGAAAATATACAAATAAAAGCTAGAAGTCAAAACAAGCCAAATTTATTTATACAGCGCTTTATACAATACAGATCGTTTCATAGCAGCTTCACAGTAAAAACCAGGAAAATAACAAATGTTAATGTTGCAAAAATTCATCAACTTTGAAACAACTTCAATTTCAGCTGTAAAGCAGCTTTACAAAAGACAATAGTGTTAATATTAATTTTAATGTGATGTCAACAGTGATACCCCCATGTCATGTTTATGTCTTTCTTTCTTCAGTCGAAAAGAAATTAAGGTTTTAGAGGAAAACATTCCAGGATTTTCACTGGGGTTCAAAGGGTTGAAGGTCCGAATGTCAGTTTCAGTGCAGCTTCAAAGAGCTCTACATGATCCCAGACAGAATAAGGGTCTTATCTAGAGAAACAATCAGTCATTTTATAAAAAAAATAAATAAAAATGTATACACTTCTTAACCACAAATGCTCATCTTGCACTGCTCTACGATGCACCACGCATGACGTAATCACAAAGGTCACGCGTGACGTATTTTGTGGTACATACATTTTTATTTTATTTTTTTTAAAATTACCAATTGTTTCTCTAGATAAGACACTTATTCCTCGTCTGGAATCGTGTATAGAAATTTGAAGCTACACTGAAACTTCAACCCGTTGTGAAGTCCAATATATGGAGAAAAATCCTGGAATGTTTTCCTCAAAAACCTTCATTTCTTTCCGACTGAAGAAAGAAAGACATGAACATTTTGGATGACATGGGGGTGAGTAAATTATCAGGACATTTTAATTCAGAAGTGAACTAATCCTTTAATAGCACATAATAAGTATAATAGTATCTGCAGTGTTAGAGCGATACTGTACCAACCAACAAAGTATGCCAAATTATCATAACCTTCTGCATCCTCCCTAACTCTGGAATACTGGAGAATGCACTGCGGAAATTGTGTTCAGCACTTATTTTGTGCCTGTTAACTGATTTGCATATTTTCTTTAATGTATCATTTGCTAATACAATAAAAAAAACAATGCTTTCCCAGTGCAAAACAATGCTTTTTTAAAACGTTATGGTGGCTCAAAACATCCCACACACAAAATGATATATTTGACACTCGCATGAAAACCTGCAAAAACTCTCTTGTTCTTTTCTCAACGCTTCATTAGAAATCATTTCATGGCCAGCAATGCTAGGGCTCGACCTCAGCGGTGATATTTACAGCATATGAAAGAATCAATAGTATGCTTTTAACTCTAATTCTCTCGCTATAACATATGTCTCTGAGCTGGCTTTTGTTTAATCAGACATGAATTGCAGGGGGCAGGGAATGAACCTTGCAGGCCCACTAAAGCTCTTTATTTCTCCTCCGTGTGACTAAACATAGACCTAAAGCGATGTATGTGCACACTGCATGGAGCTGGGGAAACACCACCCTCTTCAGACTTACTCTAATAATGGATACATTCATGAAAACACAGTAATTAAAAGCATTGTGCACATTTCAATACAAACACTAATATTTCCAGACAATCATAAATGGCTTAATTTAGCAAGCGCCAAATTTCTCTGAATCGCCTAAACGGGTCTTGCACGAAGGCAATTTTAATAAAAAATAATCCCTGTGATAATTCAACATGAAATATAAAATTAAACGAATCCCTTTCTGAAAAAGTCAATGATTTTCAACATCTTTTAGGTTAATTCCAATGGATATGTTTATTTATCATTGTAACAGAAGGATGAGGAGGAGTTCCTTAATGTTATCTTCAGTTTACTTAGTCAAAACAAGGGGTTTGCAAAGAATCAAGGCATCCTGTGAAAGGTTTTAAGATAACAGGGTTTTCGTGTGCATGTGTTCTATCATTCTTGGCACTTGTCTTGTTTTAAAGTTGTCCTGGCTATTAATCTCAGCTTCATTAATAGTCCGAGCACGCTCGTCTTAAGCCCAGTCACCCTGTGGAGGGTATTAGACTTCATTAGCATGCTCCTCTACAACACCCCAAATAAAAGCACTGTTAAAAAAGAGCGCTTGTGCTGGCCAGAGAGAAGACAACAGCCTGTTTTAAATGCACCGGACTTATCTAAAGCGATTAGCAAAGACAGAAAATGCTCTGTTGGGCCGGAGAAGAGGCTCAGAGGAAACCGAATTGTGTTGAGAGGTTTCTGTGGCAATTTACAAAGACATACTGAGAGGTGGGTGGGGCTTACCAGAGGATGCTCGCTCATTTGTGGGCGGGGCCTTGCTGTGGTGGTACTGAGCAGCTATGCGGCCATAGTGGTACCTGTGTTTAGAGAGATAAGCAACAGTGAGCATGAATGACTATACTGTTTAAGTAATCAGCTTATGAACATGGGAGAAGCTTTACATTCTCTCTGAATTACATGAACCTAAAGATTTGCATCTTAACTTCTCCAGTCTCTCACAAGAAACTGCTTTGGTGTTGCGTAGGAGTGTGTAACTATTACAGGGAGATACTTACTGAGTACAACAGTTGTTAAAAATATATGTATCGCCCCCATGTACACTACCAGTCAAAAGTTGGAAACATTACCATTTTTATTTATTTTTTTTGGACAAAGTCTCTTATGCTCATTAAGGCTGCATTTATTTCATAATAAATACAGAAAAAACAACAATATTGTGAAATATTATTACAATTTAAAATTATGGTTTTCTATTTTAATATACTTTAAAATATAATTTATTTCTGTGATGCAAAGCTGAATTTTCAGCATCATTACTCCAGTCTTCAGAGTCACATGATCCTTCAGAAATCATTCTAATATGATGATTTATTATCAATGTTGGAAACAGTTGTGCTGCTTAATATTATTTTATAACCTGTGATACTTTTTCAGGATTCTTTGATGAATAAAAAGTTAAAAAATATCAGCATTTATTTAAAATAGAAATCTTTATACACAACCGCTCAAAAGTTTGGGGTCGGTGATTTTTTTTCTTTCTTTTTTTTGAAAGAAATTAATACTTTTATTCAGCACAGATGTGTTAAATTGATAAAAAGTGATAGTAAAGATTTATATTGTTAGAAAAGATTTATATTTTGAATAAATGCTGTTCTTTTTAACCTTTTATTCATCAATGAATCCTGAAAAAGTATCACAGGTTATAAAATAATATTAAGCAGCACAACTGTTTCCAACATCAATAATAAATCATCATATCAGAATGATTTCTGAAGGATCATGTGACACTGAAGACTGGAGTAATGATGCTGAAAATTCAGCTTTGATCACAGAATAAATTATATTTTAAAGTATATTAAAATAGAAAACCATAATTTAAAATTGTAATAATATTTCACAATATTATTGTTTTTTCTGTATTTATTATGAAATAAATGCAGCCTTGATGAGCAGAAGAGTTCATTCAAAAACATTAAAAACAGTAATGT
This sequence comes from Ancherythroculter nigrocauda, assembly GCA_036281575.1. Classification (NCBI taxonomy): domain Eukaryota; kingdom Metazoa; phylum Chordata; class Actinopteri; order Cypriniformes; family Xenocyprididae; genus Ancherythroculter; species Ancherythroculter nigrocauda. Next base: position 3,637,887 of record VTFQ01000008.1, on the reverse strand, counting down.
TTCCAAACTTTTAACTGGTAATGTATGTGAGTGTTTAATGTAGAAAGTGAACAGTGGACATTAGGGTATAAGAGCAACTAAGGGTGTTCGTCATTCAGAATTGAGTTGCGAATGCCTTTTAAAGAATCTTAATTGAGGTAGCTGAAAAGATTATTTATTTTTTTTATTTTAAGAAATGCCTTGAAAACTTGAGTGTTTATAGGGTAGATGGATGGATGGATGGATGGATGGATGGATGGATGGATGGATGGATGGATGGATGGATGGATGGATGGATGGATGGATGGATGGATGGATGGATGGATGGATGGATGGATGGATGGATGGATGGATGGATGGATGGATGGATGGATGGACGGACGGACGGATGCATGGACATTTTTCCTGTGATGTCAAAGCTGAATTTTCAGCATCATTACTCCAGTCTTCAGTGTCACATGATCCTTCAGAAATCATTCTAATGTGCTGATTTGCTGCTCAAGAAACATTTCTGCACAAGCAATGCTGGAAGAACTTGGCCAAAAGAAGGTATCTTATAAGATGTCTACTTTTTGCAATTTCTTAATGAGTGCACCTTAAAATGCTGCCTACATAGCCTACAGTGCTCACTGAGGTTTAGAACAGAGCCTGTATGCAACAATAGGTGCGTCCCAATTCGCGTACTTATGCACTATTCTATGACATTTTTAAGTATAAATAGTGCAAGTAGTGCGTTCACACTGAAAATTCCAAAAAGAAAAAAGTACAATTTAAATTCCTGGATGATGCACTACATTAACTGAAAAAACGAAGTGTGGAATGTTGAACACTTCATGCACTGTCAGACTCTGATGTTAAATGACAAAATAAGCTTATACAATTCACGCACTACATGGATGAGTACATAGTGTATAGTTTGCATCATTTGGGATGCAACTTATGTCCTTTAAAATCGCAAAAACTCAACTTGGTAATTCAACACATAGGTCAACTGCAAGGGCACCCAAGCAATTGTGAATTTCGTCCAGTTGTGCCAAGAAGTAAATTACAAAACTAGAAAGACAAAGCCCTGGCACGGGCCCCTGGCACAAAAGCAGCCATCCTCTTTCCTGGCATCGGAGTATTAATTAGCCACCTAAGGGCATAGCTAGCAGTTAAAAATATTTGAGAGCTCAGAGGGGGTCTTAAACAGTCTCTTGTTCTCACTTAAGGGATTCAAGAGGAGGAATGGCCCATCAAGGCAAAAAGAGGGGACAAGAATTTGGCATGGGCGAAAAATGAAAACCACTAGCAGCCAAATACTGAAGGATGACAGGGTGTTTCGTATTTTCTGAGGCAGAATCCGAGGAGAATGGAAACCGTGGATCTTATGATGGATAGAAGGACTGGAATGAGTCACGTCAGCGCCTGGCTATTTGATATCTCATACACCGGGAATTTAAGGATTCGGCTCCTATAAAGTTTTGGCTTTAGCTCAGCTCTGAAATTTCTAAGATGACAGTGAGTTTGTAAAGTCTTTCATAGAGGGTGATGCAAGGTGAATTCACAGATATAATGGCAATGTGGAATATTTCTACAGTAAAGAGCAAATATCTATATTCTATACCTGCTTTTCAGTCTGACGACGTGTTATTCTTGTATATAATGCACTATATAAATGAGAATTCATATGTGAGATAGAAGACTCTTTACATCAGTTCATTAAAGTGAAGGATAAGTCAACATCAGTCGTAACTATATGGCGCATAATATTATTTCATATTAATAACACCAGAAAAAAAATTTGAACAGTGCTTTTGAAGTGCTTTTCATCAAAGATGACTCTAGCTCTGAACCTCAGAGCATTTCCTGCAATAATGGAGATGCAATCAGGATTTAGCACCCTATCTGTCAAAACCGGTTAATGTTTCCTTTACAGTCAGTGTCCCAGTTGTGTTAAAAGACTCCAAAAAGTTTCTTGTCTCATCAAACTTTTGACTTTAAAGGATTCACATTAGTCATGGTAAGAAGCCAATGAAGATACTGCATATATTCACCTCATGGTCACCGCAGTCTCTGTCCAATCCACCTGCTGGCTCTCCCAGTCATCTACGGAAACCCAGTCAGAGCTCTGCAGGGCCAGTCTTGCCATAGCAAGTCTGTGTTTCGAAGCAACAAGACCCTGTTTACCATAACTATCACCGACAGGAGATACAATGCCACCCACCACACGATACAGACCTGCGAGATGGAAAAAGACAAAATATCTGACCCAAATTGAGTCAAATACATCATTATCAGATGTCAAATATAAAGCATGCCACAGTTCCTGTAGCTCAAACAGTATAGCAATGCCAACAACATGGGCTCGATTCCTAGGAAATGCATGCAATGATAAAATGTAAACCATGAATGTAATACACCTCTTTTGGGTTAAAGGTGCAGAAAGTGATTTCTGAGAAACACTGTTGAAAGTGGATCGGACTGAGCTGCACAACACACTTGTAGCCAATCAGCAGTAGGGGGCGTGTCCACTCATGATGGGGAGGAGAAAGTGAGCCAATCAGCAGTAGGGGGCGTATCCACTCATAATGGGGGAGGAGAGAGAGTGAGTCAATCAGCAGTAGGGGGCGTGTCCACTCATGATGGGGAGGAGAGAGAGTGAGTCAATCAGCAGTAGGAGGCGTGTCCACTCATGATGGGGAGGAGAGAGAGCCGATCAGCAGTAGGGGGCGTATCCACTCATAATGGGGGAGGAGAGAGAGTGAGTCAATCAGCAGTAGGGGGCGTGTCCACTCATGATGGGGAGGAGAGAGAGTGAGTCAATCAGCAGTAGGAGGCGTGTCCACTCATGATGGGGAGGAGAGAGAGCCGATCAGCAGTAGGGGGCGTGTCCACTCATGATGGGGAGGAGAGAGAGCCGATCAGCAGTAGGGGCGTGTCCACTCATTATGGAGGAGGACAGCAAGTGAGCCAGTCAGCAGTAGGGGGCGTGTCCACTCATGATGGAGGAGGAGAGAGAGCTGATCAGCAGTAGGGGGCGTATCCACTCATAATGGGGGAGGAGAGAGAGTGAGTCAATCAGCAGTAGGGGGCGTGTCCACTCATGATGGGGAGGAGAGAGAGTGAGTCAATCAGCAGTAGGAGGCGTGTCCACTCATGATGGGGAGGAGAGAGAGCCGATCAGCAGTAGGGGGCGTGTCCACTCATGATGGGGAGGAGAGAGAGCCGATCAGCAGTAGGGGCGTGTCCACTCATTATGGAGGAGGACAGCAAGTGAGCCAGTCAGCAGTAGGGGGCGTGTCCACTCACGATGGGGGAGGAGAGAGAGTGAGTCAATCAGCAGTAGGGGGCGTGTCCACTCATGATGGGGAGGAGAGAGAGCCGATCAGCAGTAGGGGCGTGTCCACTCATGATGGAGGAGGAGAGAGAGCTGATCAGCAGTAGGGGGCGTGTCCACTCATGATGGGGGAGGAGAGAGAGTGAGTCAATCAGCAGTAGGAGGCGTGTCCACTCATGATGGGGAGGAGAGAGAGCCGATCAGCAGTAGGGGCGTGTCCACTTATGATGGAGAAGGAGAGCAAGTGAGCCAGTCAGCAGTAGGGGGCGTGTCCACTCACGATGGGGGAGGAGAGAGAGTGAGCCAATCGGCAGTAGGAGGTGTGTCCACTCATGATGGGGAGGAGAGAGAGTGAGCGAGCCAATCAGCAGTAGGGGGCGTGTCCACTCATGAAGGGGAGGAGAGAGAGTGAGCCAATCGGCAGTAGGGGCGTATCCACTCATGATGGGGGAGGAGAGAGAGTGAGTCAATCAGCAGTAGGAGGTGTGTCCACTCATGATGGGGGAGGAGAGAGAGTGAGCCAATCAGCAGTGAGGGGTGTGTCCACTCATGATGTGGGAGGAGTGAGAGTGAGCGATTTGAAGAAAGACTGTAGAAAGAGAGATGGCTGAGAGACGTTACAAAAAACAAAAGCTCAGAGGAATATCACTGGAAAAAGAAGGGATATGATCAGACAAGAGCTTTAGGACCCGTGTTAATATTAGAAAAGCTTTCCAGCTCTGGAGAGACCTGAGCTGGAAGGCCTGAAAACAGACTCTGAGGTTGTGTTGCTTCTGATCCAATCAGCAGTAGGAGGCGTGTCCACTCATGATGGGGAGGAGAGAGAGCCGATCAGCAGTAGGGGGCGTATCCACTCATAATGGGGGAGGAGAGAGAGTGAGTCAATCAGCAGTAGGGGGCGTGTCCACTCATGATGGGGAGGAGAGAGAGTGAGTCAATCAGCAGTAGGAGGCGTGTCCACTCATGATGGGGAGGAGAGAGAGCCGATCAGCAGTAGGGGGCGTGTCCACTCATGATGGGGAGGAGAGAGAGCCGATCAGCAGTAGGGGCGTGTCCACTCATTATGGAGGAGGACAGCAAGTGAGCCAGTCAGCAGTAGGGGGCGTGTCCACTCACGATGGGGGAGGAGAGAGAGTGAGTCAATCAGCAGTAGGGGGCGTGTCCACTCATGATGGGGAGGAGAGAGAGCCGATCAGCAGTAGGGGGCGTGTCCACTCATGATGGAGGAGGAGAGAGAGCTGATCAGCAGTAGGGGGCGTATCCACTCATAATGGGGGAGGAGAGAGAGTGAGTCAATCAGCAGTAGGGGGCGTGTCCACTCATGATGGGGAGGAGAGAGAGTGAGTCAATCAGCAGTAGGAGGCGTGTCCACTCATGATGGGGAGGAGAGAGAGCCGATCAGCAGTAGGGGGCGTGTCCACTCATGATGGGGAGGAGAGAGAGCCGATCAGCAGTAGGGGCGTGTCCACTCATTATGGAGGAGGACAGCAAGTGAGCCAGTCAGCAGTAGGGGGCGTGTCCACTCACGATGGGGGAGGAGAGAGAGTGAGTCAATCAGCAGTAGGGGGCGTGTCCACTCATGATGGGGAGGAGAGAGAGCCGATCAGCAGTAGGGGCGTGTCCACTCATGATGGAGGAGGAGAGAGAGCTGATCAGCAGTAGGGGGCGTGTCCACTCATGATGGGGGAGGAGAGAGAGTGAGTCAATCAGCAGTAGGAGGCGTGTCCACTCATGATGGGGAGGAGAGAGAGCCGATCAGCAGTAGGGGCGTGTCCACTTATGATGGAGAAGGAGAGCAAGTGAGCCAGTCAGCAGTAGGGGGCGTGTCCACTCACGATGGGGGAGGAGAGAGAGTGAGCCAATCGGCAGTAGGAGGTGTGTCCACTCATGATGGGGAGGAGAGAGAGTGAGCGAGCCAATCAGCAGTAGGGGGCGTGTCCACTCATGAAGGGGAGGAGAGAGAGTGAGCCAATCGGCAGTAGGGGCGTATCCACTCATGATGGGGGAGGAGAGAGAGTGAGTCAATCAGCAGTAGGAGGTGTGTCCACTCATGATGGGGGAGGAGAGAGAGTGAGCCAATCAGCAGTGAGGGGTGTGTCCACTCATGATGTGGGAGGAGTGAGAGTGAGCGATTTGAAGAAAGACTGTAGAAAGAGAGATGGCTGAGAGACGTTACAAAAAACAAAAGCTCAGAGGAATATCACTGGAAAAAGAAGGGATATGATCAGACAAGAGCTTTAGGACCCGTGTTAATATTAGAAAAGCTTTCCAGCTCTGGAGAGACCTGAGCTGGAAGGCCTGAAAACAGACTCTGAGGTTGTGTTGCTTCTGATCCATATGTGAATAACACTGGTTTTGCTGTTTCACAGAAGATAAGCTGTTGTTGTAATGTTTGCTGTAGGAACAGTTTTGAGTGTCATTGTTTTTCCTTGTTGTTCGCTCAAGCATTATTTTGATTGGCTTCAGCTATGATAAAGAGACATCAATTCTTGCATTGCATGTTTGTGCATTTTGGGGGTGGGGCAATGAAGGGAGGGGTGTTCGTTTGGGTTGATTTCAAATATCAACAGTGTATCAATCTCTTACTGCAAATATCAATCACTTACTGCACCTTTAAAGCATCTGCTTTAAAGGAACACTCCACTTTTTTTGAAAATAGGCTCATTTTCCAACTCCCCTAGAGTTAAACAGTTGAGATTTACCATTTTCGAATCCATTCAGCCGATCTCCGGTTCTGGCGGTACCACTTTTAGCATAGCTTAGCATAGTTCATTGAATCTGATTAGACCGTTAGCATCGCGCTTAAAAATGACCAAAGAGTTTAGATATTTTTCCTATTTAAAACTTGACTCTTCTGTAGTTAAATCGTGTACTAAGACCGACGGAAAATAAAAAGTTGTGATTTTCTAGGCTGATATGGCTAGGAACTATACTCTCATTCTGGCGTAATAATCAAGGAACTTTGCTGCCGTTCCATGGCTGCAGCAGTGCAATGATATTACGCAGCGCCCGTGAGCCCCTGCTTGCACAGGGAACGTGCCTTGCAACCATGGAGACGTTTGTGAGAGACGCTGCGTAATATCATTGCGCCTGCTGCAGCCAATATCTAAACTCTTTGGTGATTTTTAAGCGCGATGCTAACGGTCTAATCAGATTCAATGAACTATGCTAAGCTATGCTAAAAGTGGTACCGCCCGAACCGGAGATCGGCTGAATGGATTCGAAAATGGTAAAACTCAACTGTTTAACTCTAGGAGGGTTGGAAAATGAGCCTATTTTCAAAAAAAGTGGAGTGTTCCTTTAAATGTAAATAAGTGGCTTATTAAATAGACATTGATTCCTTTTCTAAGTGCAACAGCCCTACAAAATTTTCCAAGTCACTGCACACAAATTAACACAGGCTTTGCATACACAGGCAGACTCTAATGAGTAGCTGAATGCTTAATGTTTTTGCCAAATAATGTTCTAATTTTGCAGAGTCAAGATGAATTCACATCACACTGCAATTGTTTGCATTTTCTCATTTAGCTGCTCATGCAAAAAATTATAAAACAGAATTTATCAATAAAATTAAGTTTTAAAAGTCTGTTTTAATTTTTCATAAAAATGGCAACGAACCAAAAACAAGTCTCCAGACACTCTTGAGGTAATATAATATGCAAGCTATTTGGCAACTTGTCATGCTATTTCTGAAAGTACTGGAGTACACTTTGTACAGTAAATAAACACAAGCAAAAACATCAGTGTGCCAGCACCATGTTGAGGCTGTTGAGAGGTGCAGTTACATCATGTCTGCACTGCAAGCTAGCAGTGCAACACAACAAAATGTTCCAACTCTAATCTAACTTAAAATGCTTGCTTGCATTGTAGATTCAGTGTTTGAGCAGCTACAAAGCCTTTTGCTTGTAAACGTTGGGTATGAACTTATGCAAACATTTTCACAGGTCAGCTGATGTATCTAATGCAAAAGCACTGCTAAGAGCATTAAACATTTACATTTTGCATTTGTCGCTCATTCCTTACAGCCTTATACAAAAAAAGCCTCTGCATAAAATAAATATGTATTCAATAACAGGTTTAGACAAGGGTTATTATAGCAAAAATATTTTTTTGTTAATTCAAATTAAGCCAAAATAAAATAAATAATAAATATTAGTTGAAAAACGTCAACTAAACTAAAATTAAAAATGTTGCCATGACCTTTAACTGGAATAAGTTTAAGTTGAAGCACTAACTTAACTGTAAATAACTAAAACTGAAATAAAAATAAATGAAACAAAAATAGAAATATTTTAAAAAATAATAATAAAAATAACAAAAGTGTGGAAGCTTATTTCCACCACTGAATAAAAAATAGAAAATTGCGTTTTTATTTCATAATTCAGACTTTTTTCTCGCATTTGCAAGTTTACATCTTGCAATTCTAACTTTTTTCTCAGAATTTTGAGATATAAACTCGCAATTGCAAGTTATAAAGCCCAATTAATATTTTTAATAAAAAAAAATAATTAAAAAGTCAGCCCTCAATTCTGACATTTTCTCGCAATTCTGACTTTATAAATCGCATTTGTGAGTTTATATCTCATTCGCAATTCTAACTAAAATTAAGATGAAAACTACAAATAAAAAATAAAAGCTAATTTAAAATATTAACAAAAGTATAATAAACTCAAGTAAAAACTAAATTAACACTTTAGACATACTTCAGACTAGAATTAAACAAAAATAAATCAAAATGCAGTTATATAACAACAGAAATCACTTCAACGTGACAGGCCCAGAGGGACAGTGGAAAGGAGGCCAGTTTTGGCCTGATAACAGATGATGGCCAGTTTCAAGTAAATGAACAGGTGGAACCAACCCGTCTGGTGCATGTGGTCTCTGGCCAGCTCAAATAGCCGCATGTGCTGGTGGGTAATGGGATTGAAAGAGCCACAGGCCAGCAAAACCAGAGGAATACGGCCAGCCATTTCAGTGTCTCACACCATAGTATACTGGAGAACACTACAATAAAGAAAAATCTTAATCACAAAGCAGCCAACATTTGCAATATGAGCACAGAACTAAATGGTTTGCAGTGAAATGGGAAAACTATTTAGGAACAAATGATGTGATCTATGCATATTTGAGACAATCAAGCAGGATTAATGAGGACATAACATAAAGCACAATACTTAATACCAAATATGCTACAGTAGCATGCCTGAACTGGACTTTACTCTCTTTGCAATGAATTATGTATGAATAAAAACATGTTTTTTTAATTGTTTTGGCTCTTATACTATTATTATATTAATTATGATTATGCTTGTAGGTCAAATTCCTTTACAAATATCACACTATGAAAAATAGAAACTATTGCAAAAAGCAAAACAGTATAACAACATCATGACTTTGATTTCATGTTTAAATGTGAAGCGTCTGGCTAATAATTGTGATTTTTTTGTACATATGTGATGTATGTTAATGATGCTGTCAACCACATTTCTATCTTTAATACCTGAGGAATCCCTCATAGCACACTGAAAGTTTCTTAAATAGTGTGAAAATAGACTGTTTTGTAAGCATTGGACTCATTCAATTTGTTTGCCAAGTCAAGCCAAGGTATACAGAGCAACAAGTGCAAATTACACACTGGACAAGCCACTCTTTGATGACAAAATTACACTGTCTAAACCATACTCTGTAAACATACAACTATTATTTATTAAAATAATAGGTAAACAGATGGATGCAAAATACATATTGTGTAAATTCCTGACAACAAAAATATGTGTATGTGTGTTTAATGATGTAGGGGTTACAAAATAGGGAAAAAATAGGACATAACACAATGTGAACAGGTCAGAATGACCAAACAAGAACACCTAAAGTGACTTAAAAACACATGAATAAAAGAAATCTGTAAAGGCTGGCCATGTGAATGAAAAGATAAAATGGAAAACTGTAGCAGTTGTGGCATCCATGGTACAATCATAGGGCATTGATGATATTCGACGCTATATTGATATACTTTGATCAGCAAAATCATTAACAGTAAACTTGAGAGCTTCTAGTAAACAGTTAACACGGTTTTAATTTAATTCATGACTTAGACAGCTGCCGTTATCCGACAAATATGCAATTAAACAAAATATTTAAGGTAAATGTGTACCTTATCCAAAGATTTCTTCCATGTTTAAGCAAAGGCTACATGCTATATCGTTAGCCGTATGTTTCACTATTAACGTCCCCCAGAACATTGATAGAAAAACACAGTTCCTATCTATAGGGCGTCAGCGGCCACTAGTGGCGATGACAGAAGGGGTCATATGGCAAGCCGTTTTGACTTTTATTCATTCTCAGGATGAATTCTTGATATCTGTAATTGTATTTTCACTAGTGAAATGTCACCATAGACATATGAATATTGATTTCAAAAATGAGCATTTTTACTAGTACTGTATTTCTGATATGTGAAATTGGAATTTCAACTAGTAAGAAATCAATTATTGATATCAGCAATTGAATGCTGATATCAATAATTGATTTCTTACTAGTTGAAATTCCAATTTCACATATCAGAAATACAGTACTAGTAAAAATGCTCATTTTTGAAATCAATATTCAGTTGTCACTAGTTGAAATGTCTATTTTTGATATCAACAATTGAAATGCTACTAGTAAAAATAGTAGGCCTAGATATTTTTGATATCTGAAAATGCATTTCTGATATCAATATAATTTCAGATATCTAAAATGGCTTTCTTACTATCATTGTCACTAGTGAAAATCAATTATCGATATCAAGAATAGATATTTGCACTAGTAACAAAGTAATTAATGATATCAAAAATTAGCATTTTTACTAGTAAGAATTGTATTTCTGATATGTGAAATTGGAATTTCAACAAGTAAGAAATCAATTATTGATATCAACAATTGAATTTGAATGAAAGCCTATGGTGACATTTCACTAGTGAAAATACAATTACAGATATCAAGAATTCTAGATTTTACTAGTGGAAATGTAATTCCTGATATCAACAATTTCGTTCTTGATATCAACAATTTAGTTCTTGATGTCAACAATTCAGTTCTTGATATCAACAATTCAGTTCTTGATATCAACAATTCAGTTCTTGATATCAACAATTAAGTTCTTGATATCAACAATTCAGTTCTTGATGTTAACAATTTAGTTCTTGATGTCAACAATTCAGTTCTTGATATCAACAATTCAGTTCTTGATATCAACAATTCAGTTCTTGATATCAACAATTCAGTTCTTGATATCAACAATTAAGTTCTTGATATCAACAATTCAGTTCTTGATATCAACAATTCAGTTCTTGATATCAACAATTCAGTTCTTGATATCAACAATTCACTTCTTGATATCAGCAATTCAGTTCTTGAGATCAACAATTCACTTCTTGATATCAACAATTAAGTTCTTGATGTCAACAATTAAGTTCTTGATGTCAACAATTAAGTTCTTGATGTCAACAATTCAGTTCTTGATATCAACAATTCAGTTCTTGAGATCAACAATTCAGTTCTTGATATCAACAATTCACTTGATATCAACAATTCAGTTCTTGAGATCAACAATTCAGTTCTTGATATCAACAATTAAGTTCTTGAGATCAACAATTCAGTTCTTGAGATCAACAATTCAGTTCTTGATATCAACAATTCAGTTCTTGATATCAACAATTCAGTTCTTGATATCAACAATTCAGTTCTTGATATCAACAATTAAGTTCTTGATATCAACAATTCACTTCTTGATATCAACAATTCAGTTCTTGATATCAACAATTCAGTTCTTGATATCAACAATTCAGTTCTTGATATCAACAATTCACTTCTTGAGATCAACAATTCAGTTCTTGATATCAACAATTCAGTTCTTGATATCAACAATTCAGTTCTTGATATCAACAATTAAGTTCTTGATATCAACAATTCACTTCTTGATATCAACAATTCAGTTCTTGATATCAACAATTCAGTTCTTGATATCAACAATTCAGTTCTTGATATCAACAATTCAGTTCTTGATATCAACAATTCAGTTCTTGATATCAACAATTCAGTTCTTGATATCAACAATTCATATCCTGAAAATGAATAAATGTCAAAACGGCTTGCCAAAGGGTCAGGCCTACATTCAATAATAAGAGAGAGACTATTGATTTCACACTGTATTTAATCATAATGACCGACCTCCTTCGCTCTAGCTGTACCTTTAATGACAAGGACTCGTTCAAAGTCAAATGATATGAACAGTTTATCTGATGGAGCGTCTTGAGGATGATTAAAGTTTTCAATGGGCACAATTCTCAAAGCAAGTCTCCATTATCTGTTTAAAGACCTAATGTGAAGTGAATTATATTCATTCTGTACATCACAGACTCTAATGGGCCGCAAAAGACATTGATAACGACTCTATTGGAACATAGTCTCTAAGGATATGGATATACATCGTCATCCACCTTCTCTTTTTCCTTTCTTAGCCCTTCATGCATTATGTATTACCTTTTTAACATAAATATCTAACCTGCGGGAGAGAGAAAAACCCTTTTCTAATCACCCTTCAAGGAGACTTTCTGTTGCCCTTCAAAAAGGCACTTTGCACAAAACTACCCTAATTATAGCTACTAAAGAGGAAATGGGCTGTAAAGATCCATACTTTGAGCTAATGTGACTAATGTTGTGCCACACTAATGGAGTCATATTCTTTGTATTACATCATGCAGACTGTTTGGCCTTGTCAATATCATCTATTCGTTTTGAGCCTGCATTTTTGCATCACGTGTGGCTACAGATACAATATTGAACAAGAACATTTGAGAGCACAAATCACTGCTATTTAAAAGAGAATGTCTCTCTTTTTATTTATATTACTGACTCACTCTTTTGTGATCTCAAGTAGGCAGTAATTAAACGCATAGGGTGACCCCTCTTGGGAGGTAGTAGTACTGCCACAAATACTGAGAACTCTCCAAGGTGCTAAAAAGATTGACTCCATGAGCAAATGATGGATTCTGAGTCTAACTGAGGCAGTGAAAAACACATAAAGCAAATAAAAAATGTAATATCTGTGGATGATGCATCACCTCCACTGAGAATCCTAAATAAGTGATTCCTGCAAGAGAGGAGTTCAGACTTCATTTGAGCAGATTGCTCTCATAAGATTTTAAATAGAATTGGAATTAATTATTTAGAGAGCTTCATAATAGCAAAAGACACAGCTAAGACATATTACAGCTATGTCTGTAGAATATTATGGGAGTGGAGAGATGTGGGTAATAAGACACAAAGATTGAATATCATTAATGAAAACAGGTATTAATCTTTGTGTCAGGTGTCTTGGAATGTTGTTATCAATGTATGTACATATGTTTAGAATTTAATACAACAACTAATTACAGTCTTTGCATTTGATTAGTCCGGCGCGCTGGGAATTCACTGTGTCAAACTATTAAAAATAGTTTTTGGTAAATAAAATAAAGCTGAAATAAAATAAAATATAAATATTAGATGAAAAACTTAACCTTAATCTGCAATAAATTGGTTTAGGCTGAAGTAGCCTAAAATTACTAAACTAAAACAGATGAATTATATTTATATAGAAATGTTAGGCTACACATTTTTTTAAGACTGTTCATTTTGGATTAGTGTTTTTTTAAAACGGCTTTTTATTTAATTTATCACTTAGACAGCTGGTGTTATCTGGGAATTATGCAATTAAACAAAATGTTTAAGATTAATGTGTGGAGATGTGCGGAGAACCCTTCTCATGTGTTTGCAATTTGCATAATGATGCATTTAAAAGTTAATGGCCAAATGTATCATTGCAAAAGTTCACAATGCTGTTGCAGATGAAATATAATGTAGATAACATTGTATAAATATAATTTCGTCAGGTTAGATACTGATAATTAATCACTCAAATCCTTTCTCTTCTTAACCGTCAGACAAGAATATATCCGCCATGTTTGTAGTTTTTAACAATTTGGGTTGTGGGCAATATTAGCCATTAGAGTGGGCACGGATCAGTGTTGCCACGTCCGCGGTTTTTCCCATGTAATTGGGCTACTTTTACACTGTTGCCGCGGGATGTTTTTCATGTCCGCAGGTTGAATCGACTCAAAAAAGTGTGATATTTAGTCCCTGGAATGCGAAATTTACCAGGGGAGCCCCTCCAAAAATGTGAATTTTACCCCCCGGAACAGGGTTGCCAGGTTTTCACAACAAAACCCGCCCAATTGCTCCTCAAAACTAGCCCAATCGCATTTCATGGGGGTCCCATGGTAAAAATCGCATTCCCGGGGAGAAAAATTTGCGTTTTTGGCGGAACTCCCCTGGTAAAATTCGCATTCCAAGAGCTAAATATCATGTTATTTTGGGTTGATTCAACCTGCGGACATGAACAACAACCAGCGGCAACGGTGTAAAAGTAGCCCAATTCTTGGCAACACTGCCCCAGAACGTGATTTTTACTGTGGGACACCCCTGATATGCGATTGGGCTAGTTTTGAGGAGCAATCCTGCACGGATCTCCACTTCGGATTCTAACCATAAAAAGTAGACCATCCGGATATCTTTGGAATACTCATTTCAACATACTACGATTTGGGATGCACTAATTCTAATTTCGAATACTATTTAGTACGGATAGTATGTGAATTGTAATGCAGCAAGTGATTCATTCAGGAACGAAGCGCAGTAGTGAGTCATTGAATCAATTAAATAACATATTTCAAATCAGCAACAAAATCTTACATGAACCGTCCCATAAATGTTGTTTCTTATGCTCAAATGGCATTAAAAAGCTTATTTTTCAGGCTAGACAAGTGCGAGTTTATATGGGAACCAGAGCTTCTAACGGCAGCTGCAGTGACACAATGACTTTATCAATCAGCGATTGGCTCTTTTACTCAAAAGGTGGGATATATTCTGCCATTTTGCGCATTGCAGTTTCTCCAAAGACAATAATAATAATAATAATAATAAAAATACTATAATAATAATACTAATAATACAAGATGCGTTACTCTCGTATTGTTTTGAATGGGAGAAAGTGCAACGCGCAATATGGCGGAATAAGTCCCGCCTTCTAAATAAGAGCCAATCGCAGATAGATGCGCATTTAGGACTGTGCATGCGCATTAGCTTGATCCAGCCTGAAACCCTAGAAACTACATTAATGAGACAGTTGTTGTTAGATTTCATTGGTGATTTCAAATATGAAATTTAATCGAAAGCTTGGCAAACAGCTTTGGAGAATTTGATGTTTCCCCAAGAGATAGGAGCTGCACTACCATGCCTGCAAAGATGGCCGCTGAGTGAAATGACTTGTCTTAAAGGGACTTTGAGTTTCTTCCATTTATAACTAATAGGAGTGAACCGTCTTTCTATATCTATAGTCGTTGGTACTTTCCACATTTAGCCCGTTGTAAAAGTTCAGTTTTTTCCTTGTATCATTGCTGCCTCCAGTTTTGTAAGGTCATCATAAGTCATTAATGGCATAATCGCCATGGCTCCTCAGTGGTGCAGAACTTATCGCCCTAAAATCAAAGCTTTGGAACAGTGAACAAAGCAGTGACCATACAATGTTGTTGCTTCTGTTGATGTATTAAGATCCTGCTGGTGGAGTAATTAAAGATCGCAATCCGAAGCCGAGGATATTGCTGCAAAACTTCAGCGAAACTGTGTACATCATCCATAATACACTGGCAGCTTAACCTGCTTCAGGCATGAGCGTGAGCAGCTTCCTCTCATATAACTTAGAGAACGCGGCTCCTTCCTCTCATGTCTGCTCTGTGCTGGATGTTTAGACTTGCAGATGCGTTGATAAAAGAGTGAAGAAGCTTTCACCTAGAGCAAATTTACTCAACAGAATGCATCCCCTGAAATGCAACAAGCCAAACGATTGGAATGAATGAGCGCAAATGGTTTTTCCAATCTATCAGCTGTGCAGGTAAATTAGGTTTCAGGAAGACTGGGGAAATAATATGGCATTTTAAACCAGCTCATTTTTTTTCAAGCAACTAAAACGATTATCAGAAATTCCCACAGGCTTCGACAAAATTGACATTTAACTAAGAAAAAATAGGGAATAAAATGAGTTGTGGGTTAGAATTTTAAATGGATTCCTGAAAGTTTTCTTTCTCAATTGTGATGAAACTGCATCTTAAAGACTGACTTTTATACAAGTATTTATAGTACTTCCCACTAAATGATTTCATTGTCTTGACTTATCATATTTACATAATGCAGATCTTAATCTATTCCTAATTAAGTGTTCTGCATGTCTCAGTGTCTAAACATTATATTTTTATCACGATTTGTGTGCATTTGAACTGTTTTAATACTTTACCTAAAGGAAGGTTTTATTTACAGTGTTTTGATATCTTCCATTGAACCTAGGTAGTGCTGGGTGGAAATGAGAAGACCTTCAGTTCATGGCTGAACGCTCATTAAAAGCTTTTCCAGTCAACCTGGCCACATGGGAAGTCCACAGTACACGTGCTCTTCTTCACCGCAGCCGACAAATCTCACTTCACCTGAGGGGAAGACTTAGGTAGGGCACGAGTCGCCATTAGAAATGAAAACGTTTGATGTCGAGAATACACTCTGCATGTGAAGTGGTTGTTTTTTACAGAAAAGAGGTTGTGATTTAGTACACATATGGTTAATGCATGGGAGGATACGGACGACAGGTAATTTTCAAGGACAACCATGAAAAAAAAGGAAATTAATATGGATTGAAAATGGTCCTAGAGAAAATGGATTACTGCAGCTCAAAAGACTGCATTTCAAATCAGTGTGACTTTTCAACATGTAACATAATCAGAGTAAATTCTGTTAAATTCCGAGCGTGAGAATTTTACATCTTTGGTTTCCAGCATTTGATGCTTTTGTACCTAAATATATTGGGGCCAATGATGTGACGGGTCATTCTTTTTGTCCAAAGGCATTAATAATAATAATAAAAACTAAGATGACATCCAAAGTATGTAAGGTAGTACAACTAGATCTCTTTTATTGAATCCAAAAGGTTTTAATTATATTTTGCTACATATAAAGGTATTTTAAAGATTTTGAAGTGTCAAAAGGTCATTCGGTTTAACCGTCCAAAGGCCAATACAGCCATTTCATTTGTGATTAAAATATCTTAAAATGTAATAAATGTATATATTTTTTATTCCGGCATGATTTTATAACATCATATATCAACATAGTGCAAAATGGTATTAAAATTGTATGTAGAAGTCGTTGCTTTGTTATGAGAAAGAATGAATTTCATTGATGTCATTTTGAGTAACCAATATAAAGGGACCATTTTGGATCAAGTCATGCGGTCAGTATTATGAGACAGGATGTGACTTCATTCAGACACCTGCAAAGGACCACATGGTCGTGAAGCAAAGTAACTAACTCTCTTTTAACTATTTGAAAAATTCATGTTTTCACTTGATCATACGCATGTCCCGAAACATCAGGTCATTCGGTACAACCGCTATAAAACATGGAAAATGTTGTAATATTTTAAAAACATGTACTAAATATAAAATGTTTGATTGTCCTTTTGCTAGCTAGCTAGATATCAGCCTGTTAGCATTGTTTGAAAATATTGTCATTCGGTATAACCAAAATTGTCATTCGGTAAAACTGAAATTTTGGTTAAACCGAATGACTTTTTTGGTGACAAATTTTGTCCATCTTGTAAAAAATGACAAAAGCAGTGTTAACTGATTATAAAAGCCACATAATCTCATTGTTAACACTTAATAAAACTTCAAAATTAATTATATGTTATGTTTTTTACACTTTTAAAAAACTTATTCGTCAATGACCCATTGATAAACACCAAATACAGGTGATAAAATGGAAGCCTACATGAAAAATCAATGTCTATAAAAAAATGGGCTTTTAAGTATGGCTAAATAATGCAATAAATGCTAATTAAACATAAAAATAACATAAAACACTAATGCAAATAACTAATAAAAAAGTGAAGGAACACACACACACACACACACACACATACACACACACACACATATCTATCTATCTATCTATCTATCTATCTATCTATCTATCTGTCTATCTATCTATCTATCTATCTATCTATCTAACTATCTATCTATCTATCTATCAATGTTTATATGTGTGTGTGTGTGTTTGTTGTATTTTTACTGTATATGAAAGTGTTTCATATTGTACAATGACTTAGAACAACAATTATTTTTTTAATCATAGCCAATGAAATGCAAACATTATAAACCATAAAAAAAAAAAAAAAAAAAAAAAAAAAATTCCCAGCACTCTTGTTTGTGTTATTGTTAGTAATTTTTAATGTGCCTGAAAGGCACAGGACAACAGCTACCCACCTTGGGAGAAGCCTTGTCATTAGATTAAGATAATGATGATATCAATAATAAATGAGAAGGATGTTTGGACAAAATCATGCTGTGTGTTTACACTGTGCTGCCTCAGTCTGATAAAATAGAAATATTAAAAAACTCATTTCAAATCGACCAGTAAGCGCAAATGTAAATTAGTTTCTAATATCACATCAAAATATAAAATATAAAATTCTCCAGCGTAGCATTTATACAGGGCGTGAATAAATGCCTTATCATAGGTCAAGATTAATTGCTCGGGGAGTGACGTAGCAGCCTGATCCTGGGGGTTTAACTCGCGCAACGCGCAGACACACAGACCGCGTTACCTCGTGCGCTCGGACCGCGTCGCGCGCTGCTGGGAGTTCACTAGCGAGACTTCAGTTCCCCGTCGCTCAAGGACAGATAAAGCGAGAGAGTGGTGTTTTTTCTTTTTTAGATTAACAGAGGAAGAATCAGGTCATCGCATTCTGTTCGAAGTGTTGGGCTCATCATGAAGATGTGCGTGATAACAGCGATGCTTTTCCTGGTGCTCTCCGGGCAGTGCGGCATCCTGGCTGGGAAAGGTAAGGCAGATCGGACAACTTGGAATGTCACCGCGTGAAAAGAAACACCTGGATCAGTGTCTTAGATCAGATGTGATCAATAACTATCAGTTTGGTGAATTCACAGCATCAACGAGTGTCTTCTATTAGGTTGGCAATGTGTCCTTATGTAGTACAAGTTTGTCTTTCTTCTCCACGTTTTCTTAATGCTCAACGAGATGATCAAAAAATCTAGATGTTTTGATTACTATTTTTCACCACAATACAGACTGCGAATCATATATTTACGCTTTCTCAGCATGATCCATATTACAGCTATTTTCCATCATCAATATTTCATTGACCTTTAAGGCACATTTCTACTGATCTTATCTGTTCTGTTCATGCTTAAGAGCATAAAGCAGTAGCTTTTCCATTGCTCCCATGAAAAAAATGTGTTTTGGGAGCACAAACATTGAGATAAGAGATCTAATTGTGTCTCTGGGGCAGTAATGAATATGGAGCAGCTCAGTTATTTGTTAGTGCACGAGTGCAATGCTTTAGATGATGTGTGATAAATTACAGTCGGGTTGGATCATGTGGACTGGCAATGAAAGGCTGAGAGTGTCGTTTCTGGTTGGCAATGAGTCTTCCCGTATCGAGTACATGTGTATCCATTTCTTTTTCTATCAGTATGAGTTTAACATGCATGATGACCCTTCTTTTAGGACACCTAAATCTGTTGGGACTACATTTTTTTAGGTGACATGAATCAAAAGACCTTGTCCCCACATGTTTGTATTTTGGTGTTGTGATATGGCAGGTGCCTCAAGAAGAGATTTTGTTAGGGAATGATGCTGATTTGGTTTCTGAGGGTTGCTTGGTTGCTGGGTTAAAAACAACTCAAGTTGGGTTGAAAATGGGCAAACCCAGCGGTTGGGTTAAATGTTTGACCAACTTACTGGGTAGTTTTTTTTAACCCAATTGTTTAAAAATGACTGTATTGCTGGCTTAAAACGAACCCAAAATAGGTTGTAAATTAAAAATCAGACACATAATTACTAGAAGCAACAATAATAATCAAAAGGTGAACATTTATTAATAAGCAGTTTAATAAATGTTTAATTATTATTAATTACACTTATTAATAAATGCTCATTCCCAGCATATTTTGGATTCATTTTAAGCGAGAAATACAGATTTGTCCATTTTTCAACCCAACAGCTTTTATTAGAGTGTATGAAGTTGCTAGGGTGTTTCTAAATGTTGCCCTTCTGGTCTGAGTCCTGCTAAGTCTCTATGACATTTTGATATGGACATATGAACCCTCTGACCCCTATTTCAAGTCTAAAGGAATTTTTCTGACCATTTTGCCACCAGCCAGGCATACATCGTACATGCAATCCTTAACAAAAGTCACCTTTCCTCAATAAGCCATCATTCATGTTTATAGCACAATGGGTTATGCACTTAGGTTTTGGGTGAAAGAATAATAATAATATTATTAAAAGTGATGCCTTGCTAAATCACTAACCAATACAGTCTGCGATTTTTCCCAGCATGAGCCTTAATATAGATATTTCCCCTCATCAATATTTCATTGACCTTCATAGCACATTTCTAGTGATCTATCTGCTTGATCAGTTTAATTTACGACACTTGTAGTAGCTGCATTTCTTCTTAATCTTCACCATAATGTTCAATGAGGCGTTCAATGGCTGCATAGTCCTTAAGACTTCAAGAGCATAAAGCAGTGGATTTTTTTCATCGCTCCCATGGAAAAAGCTGCTAATGTGTTTGTACGATCACAAACATTGAGATAAGAGATCTAATTGTGTCTCTGGGGCAGTGATGAATATGGAGCAGTTCAATTATTCGTCAGCACACAAGTGAAATGTCTGTCAGTAGGCCTACCTGCATGCCCTGATTTACTTTCCTTAGAAGTAACTTCTTGCTTGAGATTTGGCTCTTTCAGTGTAACAGATTGGCGAATCAGGGAATCGGAACCTTGAATATTTGCATATCAATTTTCTGGATTCTAGCACTCCATAAAATTTTGAACGCAATGAATACGAGTTGAAAATTAAACTCCTTTATGCATGAAGAACTGCACAAGGTGAGCATGCCATTAGAAGAGAAGGAACAGAGTAGAAATATGAGGCAGAATCGCAAACTATAAACCAGTCATTAAATCCAAGCCTTTCACATTATGACTCAACACTTTCATAGGCATGATATGACAGTTGAAAACCTTCCAAACCTTGTGATATGTCTGGCAGATTGCCTTCAAAACTCTGCCTCTCCAAAAAAAGAGAAGGATTTCATCAAAATTACATCAGAATGCTATTGTAATACTGAATTCACTAGCAGCCTGGCCTATCTCTGAGTGCAAAACAGTTTATTTTATTTTAGACGCATTCACATCAGTGTATTATAATGTCAGTGTTAGTGCATCATACAGTTGAATTACTTGTTCCTACTTTTATGATTGTGCATTCAGAGTATACATTTTGTCAGTATGTGTGTATGAGAACCAAAGCAACGACCTTGGCGTAGTTAGCGCCATGTGCTACCAGATGGATTTCGTAACATGCAGAGCTTGACCGCTTTAATTAACAATCGGCTTGTTTTGATGTTGGCAAGGCCGTGTGTTATTGTGTCTGAGAATTGGAGAGTATTTCTAAAACTCAGAGGCTTAGAGAAAAAGAGAGATTCTGAGTTTGGCTTCAGCACACTGGAGTACACAAGAAAGGGATAAAACGGAAAGACAGCAGTGACAAATAAGGGTAGGTCTGTAAAAGCAGGCTGAGATTTATGCTGGCCTTTTCAGAGAAAGCACAGTGTTATCCCAGAGCTAAATAAATTGGGTTGCTGATCTGGAATAGATGCATAACTTACCTAAGTACATCAAGCTTGTGGGAAAGCAAAGGCATTCTCTTTTTTTGCATCACTGCCGTTGTTCAGGAAGCAAAGCAGAGTATTGAAAACACTCTGCTAAGTGGACCGCAGCTGTTAGATTTGTCTTAGTCTCTTGTTTCGAGAGATCTAGCTTTGTTTTTGTTTTTTTTGTCACAATGTGGTTTCTCAAGAAGCATACCAATCTTCAAGCCAGAATGCCATGCAAATGCTCAACTTAATTTAAACTTTAATTACCCAGCATGCACCATTAGCGTCGGCGTGATGAGCGGCAGGGAGGGATGAGGGAAAAAGAAAGGGAGGGAACGACAGGAAAGGGCTGCATTTGGAGGTAAGATGGGCCCTGTCAGTGGCGCTCTCCCGCCAGCTGGTCAGATGGCACCAGTCTCTCCCAGGGGTCAGCTCTGGCCAATCTGCACAGGAATAACACTGGATGCTCTTCCACACACACACTCGCACAACTGTAGTTCCACTCGGATGCATTTCCAAATCATGAAGATCAAAGCAAGCGTGTGCACTATAAAGCATGGGTTTTTAACTCAATTCCTGCAGAGTTTAGCTCAAACCTTGATCAAACTCACCTGCTTGTAGCTGTCTAGGAATCCTGAAGACCTTGATTAGTTTGTTCAGGTTTGTTTGATTAGAGTTGGAGCTAAAGGGGCCATTTACACTACACCAGGGGTGGGCAAACTCGGTCCTGGAGGACCGCTGTCTCTGCAGAGTTTTGCTCCAACCCTAATCAAACACACCTGAACCAGCTAATCAAGGTATTCAGGATTACATGCAGGTTTTATCAGGGTTTCAGCTAAACTCTGTAGGACAGTGGCCCTCCAGGACCGAGTTTGCCCACCCCTGCACTACACCATTATCAACTAAAAACGAAAAATGTTTTATTCGTTTTGGCTGTTCATTTACACGACAACAGCTTTTTGGGGGCCTGAAAACTCAAGCTTTTGAAAACGGGTTTCACATTGCAAGTTTTTGAAAACGATACTGTTTTTGTCCACATGTAAACAGGAGTAGACTGTAAAAAAAGATGGATGACTCACCTTCACTCTCTTCCATTGTAGTAAGTGAAGAAGAATCGGTTAATAATGTAGAACAACTCATAATGTGGTGTATGGCAGGAGTGTCCAGACTCGGTCTTGGAGGGCCACTGTCCTGCAGAGTTTTGCTCCAACCAGCTCCAAAACACCTTCCTGTAAGTTTCTAGTATGCCTAGTTAGACCTTGATTAGCTGGTTCAGGTGTGTTTAATTGGGGTTGGAGCTAAACTCTGCTGGACAGTGGCCCTCCAGGAATGAGTTTGGACACCCCTGGTGTAAGGTAAACAGTTCTGGAAATGTATAAATTAAAGTTAAAGCTCCAATCTCCTCCTGAAAATCCAGGAAAAAGCTGTAATCTCAGCTGTCAATCTTGACGTCAAAACCCGTGTTTTTATATCATCAAGTAACTAACTAAAGACAAACTTTTTAAAGAACAAACAGTTTAACTAACATCAGCGTGATAACTGCCTAAAATGACAGAAGCCATCTTTGGAAAACATTGCATCATTACATTACATGGAGAGGGTGAGGTTTATGACCTATACTGTATCCAGCCACCTGGGGGCGGTCGAGATGCTTTGGCTTCACTTTTCCGGACTCGTGTGGCACGCTTGGTTCAGTCTGTAGGCGTATAGTGTTTCTTTACAAAGTGACATCGCCATCTACTGGTCTGGCAGCAGAACACAGTGTTTTTAGTCGTTTTCTTGGATCTGTGTGAACGGGGATTGTTTTGACAATGTAGTCACCTGTACGCGAACAACACAAAGGAAAAACTTTTCAGTTTTTAGTACATCGTTGTCGTGTAAACATTTCCAAACTCTGCAGGAAAGTGGACTTCAAGGGCCAGAGTTGAGAACCCCTTCTATAAAGGGTGCTATAAAAATTTAAGGTTTTGTCATTTACTCACCCTCACAGCAAAAGAACTCCGTGGCAGATCAGCTGTGGAGGTATCGCAGCTTCCGGAACGTATCCGCGAACAGACCCGTATCGGCGTCTACTTGCGCGCAGTGACGGATCTGCAACGAAGGCGGATCGCGGACCCGCCGTGGCTCCGCGCTGCATCCGCTCCGCATCCGCGATTAAAACCTTACCTCCGCGGCGAGTCCGTTTGGGACCTGCAAATTAATACAACCATTACAGTAAAGGTACGTGCGTGTCTGCGGATCCAACATGGGTCCGCTCAGGATTCGCTGATTGACAGTAGAATTTACTGCGCCGCCCGGAGGTGGAGCTGATCCTCTGGGCGGCACCAAAACGAATGTGACTTGGCGACTTGGATGCGGATCCGTCTAGGAGTCTCCTGCTGTGTGGGCACCCTCATGTCATGTACGACTGTTTTTCTTCTGTGGAGCACAGAAGATTTATTGAAAAATGTCCATATTTAGGATAAAAATGGACTTCAAAATCTTTTGTCTTTAACAGAAGACAGCAGAGTAAATGATGACAGTATTGTGAACTATCCCTTTAACTTACATGCAAAGTCATAGTTACACACGGACACTCCCACCCACAAATGGAGTGTATTTTCTCTCCTCGCTGCGGCTGATTGCCTGGTGCTGTTGGTGGAGCACTGGGACCCTGCTCGTATTTGCTGACCGTCTCTGAGAAGTGGGCTAGTCCCTGAGATTCAGTCTCAATTAAATTGCTCTAGTTCCAGAGAGAGGGATTCTGGGACGTTGTCCTCCAGCTTTCCTTCTAATTGCCTGCACTGGGTGCTGGTGAGCTGACAACTTGCTATTGGGTGAAAAGGGAGCCCATGGTGATTGGGTCCAAGTGTGTGTGTAGGCGTTTACATGGCCGTATGTTACAGAGCGACGGATCATGACTGTTTCCCAGTATGATGCATGTCTTTCTTTAGAAGTGAATGTGAGTGAATGGATGTAATCACAGTGTTTACAATGGCGCGCTTTAAGATGGATTATTTCCAGTAGACCGCGAGACAGAACCCGCCTCTCTGTGTGAGAGATTGAATGTAGCGTAGTCAGTGTTCGGATCCTGTCCTCCATTTTTCCGAACATTCTCAGCCAGAGTTTTGAAAACCCAGAGAAGTCTCTGAAACATCTATGCCATGTTGTTATTATTAAACAAGACTTATTGTCAAGACCTTGCAGCGCTGTCACTCACTGACCCCAGGTTTTGTGCCGCACTGAACACGCTGTGCTGAAAACAAGCTAACCGCATGGAAGCAGCAAACATAACTCATTCCTGTCCTCCTTTAGTTACACCTTACCATAGCACCTTTTTAAGGGCAACATCTTCCCAGTATATGCTGCTCTGACCTTTTTGCCGTTGTAGGGCAGTGCTATACTCCATGTTTCATTGAAGTTGAACCTTTTCTCAGTCTGCTTGCCATTTGTACAACTTGCAGTAAAAGCATTGTCTGATGACCTGCGATGATTGGATCATGCCGCAAGCTGCTGGCAGATTCCCTCTGCATCTTGGAAAGAAGCAGCGTACATCTCATCTTTCCGGATTGATCTGTGGAAATACTCTCTCTGACCTTCCATGGTGACAGGACAGCCGAGAGAGTCCAAACGAGAGAGCAAATCAGTGGCTTTAATAGATCTCTGGGCTGGGTACCGAGCACTGCCAAGACTCCACTTCGAAGGTCTAGATCACCAAGGCCATGCTTAGATTAGTCTTGGAGAATCTGGCCTGGAGGACTGGAGTTGAAGTGCACTGATCTGTTAGTTTTCTTATTTTTCTAGGTGTTAGTCTATTGCAGGCCTATTACCCATACATAGGAAAATGATAATTGGGTTGGTCCTGAAAAGCCCTTGACCAACTTTGGGGTCTTCAGAACAAACAGTTTAATAGGCTAGTTTTACCCTTTTTTTCTTCTTCTGTTTATAATTTTTTAAACCTTTTTGTTTAGAAACAAAGTTCTTTTTATTATTGGCTGCTATTTTGGAACATGTAATTGTTTTCTTTCCCACTGATACTCCTACTTTTGTCCAATTCTCACTGAAATTGGCACAGATGATTGTTGGACTAGTCTGCACAAAAATTACTGAACAGATTTTTGATTTTTGCTACTATTACAGAGAAACACCCTACCAAATTGAATGTGACTTTTAGCATCTTTGACATTCTCAGTTCTATGTCAGTGGCGTAGCGTGAAGATTAGGTCTTTCATAGGTATGGTCAAACCCCAATTTCTAAACCATTTTCTTTTAATTTTGAAGTGCATGTATGCAACGTGTTCCTTCTGTAATTCCTTGTCTAAACCATTACACGATGCCTATGAACATGTGGCCTCAATTGCATGCCTTGCAGATGTATTATTTAGTTGCTATAGCTAAACATGTGACAATTTTGAGAGGTTTCCATGAAATTGCAGTGCTCAGCTTTCCCCCAAAGCATTTCCTCAGAAGTTATGTCACTGTTTGCGTGGTTAGGCTGCAGTAGAGGATATGGCTAAATTTGATGCTTTTACAAATCGTGCCTTTTCTATTTTTTTCTAGCTGAAAGAAAAACAGCCGTTTCTATGCTGCAAACTAATGGCCATTTGATCTCCTTCATTTGTCTGGCTAGGATCGAACGCTGTGCCGATCTGATACCAACAGAGCCAATTTTAATTGAGCCGTTGGTGGATATTCTTGTAACGCGCTGGGGGAATGCAAGACGCAGGTGCTGCCCTTTGTGCTGTTCGGATGCTCCGAGAAGGCTTGGAGTTTTATCTTCGGCTCATAAATGAGTTAGGAGGATGTTAATGTTCTGCGGGTGCAGGAGACACCCGGGCTGTCAAACTGCAGGTGTTTGTTTTAGATAGGAGCAGCTGCGGTACCGCCCCCTCCTTCCTCCCAGGTGGAAAAGCGCAGAGTCGGGGCGCGTGGCTCCTGATCTTTTCTCTGGCTTGCGAAAACACACATGCGGTGACTGTTGGGACTCAAACAGAGATAATGTGAATTCACTTTGCTGGGTAGTTTTAATTACAGCCAGGATCTGCACACATCAGCGTAAAATATTAATGCAGGTGCGACATCTCTCTGTGTTTCAACGGATCAGTGTGAGTGAGTTGTTGGGGATGAGAGAGTGAGAGAGAGAGCACACTGGCACAAAGAGAGATGAAAAAGAGACAGCCACTATCCGTCTGAGTGTTTTCATACGTGTGGCGCCTGTCATATGACTGTGCTGACTGAAGCTGAAATCAATAGTGCATGCCATGGTCCTCTCGCCACCGCTGCAGGAATGTAAAATGCTACGTCGTGCAACAAAGGCACAAGCAGAGAGCAAATGGGTGTTTTTGGGGTGTATTTGTAGGGCTGTATATGATATGTCTCTCTCCTCAGTGCTTGATTTCCCGTGGAGTCGGATGCTGTCCGCGAGCAGTCCCACTTCAGTGGCAAGCAGTGCCGCCCTGCGAGAACGGAGGAAGTGGAAGCTTGTCCACATGAAAGCAGTTATTAATTTTCATGGTGCGTCTTGCAGTCAAAGGCATTATCTTTCCTTCTCGCCTGCAGTGATACACTTGATTCGCTTTTAGTATGTCCGTTAAAATATGTTCTCCTCTGTTAGAGGAAGATAGGGATAGAGAAGATAAAAGGAAAAAATAGGGAAGATTCCTAGCAACTGAGCTGAAAATGGTGCTTTCAGTCACCTGGCCTCAGAACTTCCACTAACAACCGCAACCTTGTTCCCTCTCACCATCATGCTCTTTGTTCTTTTTTTTGTGGGTGTTTTCATCTCATGTGTTTACTGTGTAGCAGTTTTTGTAGGTGTAATAAGAGGGTTTTTAGAAAGATCTCAGCCAGGGTTCAAAATTAACAGGCATCAAGTAAAATTGACTCTTATTTGAGAAGTAAATTATGGTTTAATTATGTTTTTAGTAATTTTATATATATATTTTTTTTTATTAAATTGCAGTGTGAGAATGTTTTGCACAATGTGAGCCAATTAAAGACTGTTGCTGCAGTCGGATAAAAATTGGTTGGCTATTTTGTGCATCTTCTAATCAGTTTTACCTGGTTGGAACTCCAGAAATCCATTACATTATGAGGATTAAAATTGAAGTGGTTGTTTTTGTGAGACGTGACATTTCACCGATGACGAGACACGGAGAGACTGGCTATATGATGGTGTGAGTGATAAATGGTTTGTGCTGTTTGATGCACATAGGCAAGGGAGAAATGGCTACAATGAATGATTCCTTTGTCATATTGACAAAAAAATATATACAGTCTTTCCTGCACTGCTTTTTTATATGCTGCTGAATCACCAGCGCCATGGCAGAATAAAAATAAAGTTTTGAATGTGATGACAGCATAAATGCAGTGTGCTGCAAAATAATGGCAGGGAAGCATGTCTTTGTATTTTGAGTTGTCCCCACAGGTTGCACGCTAAAAGGACCATCACCTGACCAGCGTAGCCTGATTAATCAATCATTCCAAAAGATACTTAAAGGATTAGTCCACTTTCAATAAAATTTTCCTGATATTTTACTCACCCCCATGTCATCCAAGATGTTCATGTCTTTCTTTCTTCAGTCGAAAATAAATGAAGGTTTTTGATGAAAACATTCCAGGATTATTCTCCTTATAGTGGACTTCAATAGGCACCAGACGGTTGAAGGTCAAAATTACAGTTTCAGTGCAGCTTCAAAGAGCTTTAAATGATACCAGACGAGGAATAAGGGTCTTATCTAGCGTCATTTTCGAAAAAAAAAAGTAGATATAAACAAATGATTGGATTCCAAGTGGTTCCGCCCAAACCGCACTTTCGTATTCTTCAAAAAGCTTACGCTGTATGTCCTACACCTTCCTTATTCTACTTACGCAACGAATGCGAAAGTGCGGTTTTGGCGGAACTACTTGGAAGGCGATCATTTGTTTATATCTACATTTTTTTTCGAAAATGACGCTAGATAAGACCCTTATTCCTCATCTGGTATCGTTTAAAGCTCTTTGAAGCTGCACTAAAACTGTAATTTTGACCTTCAACCGTTTGGAGTCCATTGAAGTCCACTATAAGGAGAATAATCGTGGAATGTTTTCATCAAAAACCTTCATTTCTTTTCGACTGAAGAAAGACATGGATGACATGGGGGTGAGTAAATTATCAGGAAAATTTTATTTGAAAGTGAACTAATCCTTTAAACTCAGGTGTTACCATTAAAAATTTGCAGCACCCACCTTTTACGATATTTTATATATAAGTGTTGATGGTGCAAAAACAGTTGTGTAGGAAATGCTCTATATATGTTTAATGAAAAGTTGTGCAAAATGCAACATTTTGGATCTGATCTCAGAGCTGCTTCTCTTTTCTGACAACTCCAACAAATTCTCCATGACTTTATGGAACACAGAAATAATAAAACAAGATCTAAAGCGTTCGTGTGAATCCCAGGGCTTTGCTGAAGGGTTGTAAGTCACTCAGGATGACATCCCAACTGAAGTCGATGATCTGTTAGAGAAATATGGAGAGGAGCTATATGAATCCTCTGGACCCCTCACAGATGTCAGGCTTGAGTTATTGCTGACCTTACAGGGGTTTTTCACACCATGTCGTAGCGATACGCTGACCATTTATTTGGACTTATTACCAAAGTGCACAAAAGGGACAGATAGACATTAATATTAATGTCGGGACATTAAAAGATTTAATGAGCAACACTATTCTATCTACGACTCAACAACCCATGATGAGTGAATTACTTTGGAGTGTGAGATGCTCATGTGAACAAATAGGACCAAATAAATCATAGACTTTTATTTAAAAATACAGTGGAGAGGAAATAGTGGGGAGAAGACGAGATCAGATGAACTAGTGGTCATCTGATATATATATATAACCAAGGCCAATATATGTCTAGTGTTGACTTCGATACCAAGTCGGTACTGAAATTTAAAAAAAATGTTACGATATCAGCATTTCCCCCTAGCATTTTGAGTGCTGTTGCATGGATTCTTAAACAACCTCTGATTGGCCATTGTGTTCACATGCTCAACAGATATGTCTGTGATTGGCTACAATGAACAACGCTTCAAAAACATGTTGTTCACCAAACACTTGCACAGATACACACGGGAACGTTTATAAGCAGCAGATCCCTTGATAGATGCCTGCTTTCAAATGCTGCCATGTGTATCTGTTGAGTGTGTGAACACAATGACCAATCAGAGGTCCAATCAGAAGAATTTGCTCAACAGCACTCAAAATGCTTGAGGGAAATGCTGATATTTTGACTTTTGACAACGCTAATATCGGCCAATATTTGGCATTTTTAATGATTGGCATTGGCCGATAAGTGTCAGAATTTTGACACTGCCTTCAAAAAATCCTTATCAGTTGACCACTAATTTAAAGGTGCCCTAGATTCAAAAATTGAATTTACCTTGGCATAGTTAAATAACAAGAGTTCAGTACATGGAAATGACATACAGTGAGTCTCAAACTCCATTGTTTCCTCCTTCTTATATAAATCTCATTTGTTTAAAAGACCTCCCAAGAACAGGCGAATCTCAACATAACACTGACTGTTACGTAACAGTCGGGATCATTAATATGTACGCCCCCAATATTTGCATATGCCAGCTCATGTTCCCAACATTATGAAAGGGATTATACGTCTGGATGTGCACAGCTGAATCATCAGACTAGGTAAGCAAGCAAGGACGATAGCGAAAAATGGCAGATGGAGCAATAATAACTCACATGATCCATGATATCATGATATTTTTAGTGATGTTTGTAAATTGTCTTTCTAAATGTTTTGTTAGCATGTTGCTAATGTACTGTTAAATGTGGTTAAAGTTACCATCGTTTCTTACTGTATTCACGGAGACAAGAGCCGTCGCTATTTTCATTATTAAACACTTGCAGTCTGTATAATTCATAAACACAACTTCATTCTTTATAAATCTCTCCAACAGTGTAGCATTAGCCGTTAGCCACGGAGCACTATCAAACTCATTCAGAATCAAATGTAAACATCCAAATAAACACTCTACTTACGCGATTAGACATGCTGCATGACGAACACTTTGTAATGATCCATTTTGAGGGTTATATTAGCTGTTTGAACTTTTTTTATGTTGTTTAAGGCAAGCTCGAGCTCTTGGGGTGGGGAGCGTCAGCATTTAAAGGGCCACACACCCTGAATCAGCTCATTTATAATGATGCCCCAAAATAGGCAGTTAAAAAAATGAATTAAAAAAAAATCTATGGGATATTTTGAGCTGAAACTTCACAGACACATTCAGGGGACACCTTAGACTTATATTACATCTTTTAAAAAAAAGTTCTAGGGCACCTTTAACTCCTGCTATCTAACTGAGAACCAAAGCTCAATATGATGTATTTCTTTTCTGCAAAAAACAATCTACCTCTGGAGCCCCTGAATCCAAACATGCACTACCGTAGCCATCACCTTGTAAAGGGCTTTGATAGGTGCCTGACTTGTTCTTTGCTCCTTCTCGCTCTCACTTTGTCTGTATAAAAGCCAGAGTGATCCCAGCTTTTGTGCTGACCGAACTTGAAGCCAGCTGCTCCTCTTGCAGGCGTTGAAGAGGTTTTTCAGGGCTACTAGGCGTGAAGGTTTTCGGTGCTGACACAGAGCCTCTCTCTAACTCTCCTGTCTTTCTCCAGTCTGAGTCATTATCTCTCCAAAACCCTTCTTTCCTCCACCCTCCTCTCTTCCCTCTCAGCGAGAGCACGGTGCGCTAGACTCACGGGGAAAAGGAGCACAGGCCTAATTGGATTTGGGAGCAATCTGTCGCCTCGCCTTTCTCTTTCGGATCACACATACAATCGCAGGTGCCCTTTATTTCCTCTCTGCTGTCCACAATGTTTTCATGTCGACCGGCTCGTCTTGTTCACTTGTTTTTTTTTTGTTTTTTTTTGCCATTTACACTAAAAAAGAGCTGTGTAGGACAACCTCACAAAAAGAAAGCGTTTTCATGAAAGTTTTAGAAATGATCTTGGCTTTGTAATCTGACTCAGTCTTGCTGTTTTGGTAAATATATACAGGCCGCGTTTGCTCAGGGTGAACCTGCAGGGATCTGCAGTGACTCTCGGCAGCACCGCACCGAAAGAACAGAAGTATGAAAACAACACAAGTGTGTTGCCATCTCAGCGCTTGTGTGTGTGTGTTGTGTACCTGCACACACTCCCCCTGAGTGCTCATTACTCATGTTTGGAGCTGAATTGTCCCTGTCTGAACACCTGTGCCAGTGCGCTCGAGGCTCCCAGATGAATGCAAGTGAGGCTCTCCTCTCCTCTCCTCTCCTCTCCTCTCCTCTCCTCTCCTCTCCTCTCCTCTCCTCTCCTCTCCTCTCCTCTCCTCTCCTCTCCTCTCCTCTCCTCTCCTCTCCTCTCCTCTCCTCTCCTCTCCTCTCCTCTCCTCTCCTCATGATGTCACCAATAGGTTTCTGAAGAGCATTTTTGAAGCCCAAAGTAGGTGGAGCTGGCCTTCGCCATCTTGGCAGAACATCACACCCAGATATCTGAAAATGGGCAAAGAGGCGGAGTGTGGGTGGAGCTGAGGTGCCTGGTTACTGAATCCATGCCCGCTTAGCTCGACGTGATCAAGTTAGCTAACTATTTTACATGCAAACAATACAATTTAAATTACTACAGTGTCCAAAAGGTCTTAATAAATGTATTTTAGCTTAAAAAGGTCTGTTGCACTGTCTATTCTTGAGTACTTACAGGCTTATTTCCTACACATATTTTTAAGGACATGTCAACATTTAAAATAAATACTTTCAGAAAAGTCTGTTTGTAAATGTTATGCTATTTATGAAATGCAGACAATGTTTCAGACCGGTTTAGGCAAGGCAATTTTATTTGTATAGCACATTTCATACACAATGGTAATTCAAAGTGCTTTACATAAAGAAGAACCAAATACATAATAATAAAAATGGAACGCATAAGAAATGGAAAAAACAGAATTTCCACCTATCTGGATGGAAGCGTTAGGAAGTTTCAGGGAGTTTTTTGTTGTCCGTCAGAGCGGATCTAAACAGATCTTCCTCACACAGAGAGATAATTATTTATATTTGTCAGGTAGCTACGTGATTACAGACAAATCTTCCTGTACTAACTCTATCCAGAGCTGCATCCAGGGATAACAAATGCTTACTTCCTAATTCTCCCAGCTCTTTCAACCAGAAAACAAGATTTAAAATGCATTAAAAGTCAGAAATAAAAAGATGATACATAAAATATATAAAATGCATTAAAAATTAAATAAAAATGAGAAAAAAAGAATTGAAAGAATAAAAAGATAATACGTATAAAATAAAATGCAAACAGTTCGGACATATCTATGGTCTACAGTCTATGGTTTCAGCCTACAGCTAATCACAGCCTGTCGGATTCTGGAGTGCAGTAAAGTTATAAATAAAATTACAAAAGATAAATGAATTATTTTAAATAACCGAAGCCCACTGGAAAAAATGGATCCCAGACTTCTTGGACGGTCTTTTGGTACAATTAACCACACAGCAAACCATATTATTTGATAATTGTATGAAATAATCCAGAAAAAAGCATAAACACAGCAGAGATGTCAAGTGGAGCGGCTGGAATTAGCTGAGGTGACGTGACGGCTAACAGACAGCAGACAAATGACAGCAGCGGCAATCCACCTGTCACTCAAGTGGCCACGCCCTTAATTATGCAGAACTTTAAGGCTTAATATAATTTAAACGGATGAGTTATAAAAAAATTAACCCCCCTCACAGTCGTCATGAAGGGCAAAATTAACTATATAGACCAAAACCACTTCTTGTACCAGGCTGTAAACATATTTTTTTCTGCATTAAAGTTGGGAATTTTAACATGGGGGGTCTATGGGATTGAATCCCTTTTGGAGCCTGTCTCTAGCGGACAGTTGATGAATTGCAGTTTAAGTCACTTCCATGTTGGATTCAAGAGAGAGACCACTCACCCGCTTTCTTTCCTGTTCTGTCCAAAACTCACTCTCCCGCTCACTCACTTTCTTTTCTGTTTTGTCACTCACTCCCTCTACCCACTCTCTTTCTCTCTCCGGCCATATCTCTCCCCCTCTTTCTCTCCTTTTCTCTTAATGCAACCTGGTTCCGGAGAGCAGGAACTATCTGACCTATTTTCAGCACAGTTCTTCTCTGGTGTATTCGTTTAGGGCATAATTTGTTGCGGTTGTGTTACTCCTGTCTGTAAGTTTGTTTGAGAGTTACTGACCGAGAGGGTGAGAAATGGACAGTGTGATGATACGGTAGAAAAGAGTTTAAATTAATAAAGAAGCACTCTTTAATATCTCATTTTCTTTCTGTTTGAAACCAGTGAGATTTACCATAGAGAAACTGGTTTCTTTTACTCGAGTGTTTTGCTTTGTTAGGATTTTTTTTTCTCCCCCTGAGAATTAGACGCATGTAGGCATGTGACGGTATCAAATTTTCATGTTGCGATCATTGCTGAAGCTTTTATTACAGTATACGGTATCATCACGATATTAAAATAAGTTTCAAAAAAAGTGTTGTCATACTACAGTAGTCAACATTTGATGCGGATCAAAACATTTCATCAAAGTTGTCTTAAAACCTTCTTCTTAGGACAACTTTAATGAACTTTTTTGATCCACTTCAAATACTGTATAACAGGTTTCTGGGGTAACCGCTGCATTTCTGCTGTTCCGTCAGCGCCCTCTGCTGTCAGAGAGTGAACGTGCACTTTCATCCAGCGCGTCTCCTCTCTTTCCTTCATGTGCTTGTCATGCACGTTGGACTTGTTTACATCTGAGTGCTTGTGTTCTTTTGACGCAGCATACAGCGGTGTTGTGCATTTTATACGGTTGATGGGTAAAGTATTCTTAAAATGTATTATAAAAAATTAATAATTCATAATAATAATAATTCACAGTATTTTGAAGTTCCCACGATAACAATATCGTCCATATTCATTATCGTGATATATCGTATGTCACATGTCTAGACACATGATCTCATGTTTCTCATCTAGAGTTTCAAAGCTGATCTAATGTCTCAAACTGCTCAAATTTTTTAAGACGCCAGAATCCAATGTATGAATCCAATCATTCTCGTCTAAATGATCCGACTCATGCTATATCCATATTAAAGCTCCATACTCTTGCGTTATCAACAACTGACAGAGTATGTATCATTTGTTTCTGTTTGTATTTCTCCTAAGGAATTTAATGAGAAACATCAGAAACAAAACAAAAAAAAAAAACATTTCCTTTGGGATTATAAGTCGTGACTTGAAGTAGAAATCTCTCAGTATGTCTGAAGTGACTGATGTGTGTTTGTTTTAACTGAAAGAGAGCGACTCTGTTGGTGTGTATGCATATGTCCGTGTTATCTCTCTGCGGCAGTGGCAATGGACGTCCTCTCCAGCATATTTCAGTCTATTTTGATGTCTTGCTGGGCTCTCTAGCGAGTGCTGCCTGCTGTGGGCCGCGCTCAAGCGTAACCACAATGCCACTGCAACCCAGCGTGTGGTTGAGGGGGCGTGGGGCTTCGAAGTCGACTTCCTCCTCCTCAGTCGTCCTGTTGCCATATCTCGCTGTCTTACCCCCTGCTTTCCCACCGTATGCCTATCCCACCCCCCCCCGCACACAATTTTAATAAATTGTGTTTGCGGTTGTTTTACATGCGACGAGTAATTGATTGCATCAGATCTTTTGCATTTGGCTTCTTTTTTTGCCAACCTCCCCTGCTAACTTACAAATAGATAAATCTGAGGCGGCAGGGAATCAGGGAAAGGAAATTCAGTGGTCTCATTGACATTTAGTTTGTTTCGTTTTTGCTAGCATTATTTTTACCCCCTATCAGCGGAAAAAAGAGATTCTGCTGGGTCAGCTCAATTTGTGTGTGTTTATTTTTGCTGTTTGTCTGGCTGACCTGCTCACATCACTTTAAAAACCACTACTCTGGATTTCAGAACGGTGGATAAACGGCAGTTTGAGACATGCTTCACTGACAGCTGCTCTGCTGAGGCCAGTTTTGTTCGAGGACTGTGTGCTTGCAAAGCATTAGAGTGGTTTCTTCTAGACAGCAAGAGATAAAATGGAGACCAAACTGAGACTTTCGCTTAAGTCTCTAGCTTTGCCTGAGGAAAAAATAAACTTCAATAATCCCACCATTCCTCTTGAGTTTTTCCTCTAGATTTCAACGTTCACACGTTTTTGTTTGAAAAGGCTCTGATTTTTCTGTTTATGCCTTAAGTTTTCCACCATGAAAAATAAAGACTTTAGTGCTAATTTGTAAAATGACATTAGCAATGTAATTGCTTCTTGCTGATCGCATGATACTGATATATCTCCATGATAGCAATATCAGATTGATCATAAATGACGGACAAGTCCTGTTTTGGATGTCTTGCATGTGACCGATGTAAATCAGTGATAATTTTCACAGGTTTTTGTTTGGACAAAGCTTTCTAAACCATTATAAAGCCTAAAGTTGATACTTCAATATAGAATAACTGCAAACTCCATGACGTCTTTTGAAGAAAAAGCACACTGTACATTCTTAATATGTGAAATTTAGATATTCATTGCAGGTAAGTAACAAATGATGTCAAAGTTTTTGGAGAGTTTTAGTTGTTTTGTCCAAGAGTTTGGCACCACCGGCAGCAAAACATCCAGTCCAAACACTATCAACAGTCAAAGAACATGAGGTTCCTGAGTTTTGTAGCAATTCACGAGGCATTTTCTCAGCCTGCTGTCAGGTAGCTATTCGTGCAGACTTTCAAAGCCGGCACTCGGTGCTTAAGGACTTTTTTTCAGGATAGAGGATGATAAGCACTTCCTTTTGGCAGAAAAGGACCCAGTCAAATACAAATCTGAGCAAAACTCAAAACAAGTGCTGACAGCCAGACCACATCCTATACTCCAATCCTATTTTATTCTCTCTCCGTCTCTTCTGTTTGTCTTCAATTCTATTTCTACACAGACAAGTACTATAGTGCTACCAAGGTATTGGATTGAATAATACCATGGTACTTTTGAGATATACCATGGTATGTCATGATTATCATTTTCATATACCATATTTTTATTATATTGGACAGACGGTGATCATTTGAATTGATTTTTTT
Source organism: Ancherythroculter nigrocauda (assembly GCA_036281575.1). Classification (NCBI taxonomy): domain Eukaryota; kingdom Metazoa; phylum Chordata; class Actinopteri; order Cypriniformes; family Xenocyprididae; genus Ancherythroculter; species Ancherythroculter nigrocauda. The sequence continues at coordinate 3,601,662 of VTFQ01000008.1, read as the reverse complement.
AAATTTGTATTTAGCATTAGATCATCGCACACCAGTGTTACCAAGTCTGCTTTTTTCCTGCAGAATTGGGGTACTTGCGGGGTACCGTGGTTTGTTTTTCATGTCCGCGGGTTGAAGCGACCCCAAATAACATGATATTTAGTCCCTGGAATGCGAATTTTACCAGGGGAATCTCTCGAAAAACATGGATTTTACCCCCCAGAAAGGCCAGTTTTGAGTAGCACTTGGGCGGGTTTTGTTGTGAAAACCTGGCAACCCGGTCGGACACCCAACTGAATGCTAATTCAGAATGAGGTAAGAATGTTATTTTAATGAGTATGAATTAGAAATGATTTAAAGATAAGAACGTTATCAAAGGTTTGAGTCAAAATGTTACCATGTCCAAAAACAACCCATGGCAGTACCAGTTAGGTACATTTTTCTAGCTTTTTCATTGTTCTCTCTCTCTCTTTCCCACTTTTCAGACACTGCAGTGATCTCTCCACTCTTAGTTCTGGCTCTTAGCACCCTGCGTCTTTTGTGCTGTGCCCTCTCTGTTGTCAGAGATAACTCTTAATGCAAGGCCACTGACAACACCGAAGAGAATTTGAAATATCAATATCCATCCTCTTCAGGGGGAATCTCAAGACTGATAGCTCGCAGCAGTGGCCTCAGCTGAGCCCGTCTGTCGGTAAGCGAGATGCACGGCTCATGGCACATAGCTTTGAATCTCTAGTCATTTAGCATGCCAGCTTTAGCCCAAGCCGAGTCCTGTCTGCAGCCCAGTCTTTCAGATGCGCTCAATGACCTTGAGCTGATGCCAGTCGGAGCCAGCAGCACTCCGGTGGCATACAAGCAGAGAGTGGGCAGGAGAGAGAGGGAGAGAGAATTTCCAGACAGGAAATGCAGAATTGCTCACATTCTTCTCCCCCTGTATTAAATGAAAAGGCCGTATGAGAAAAGTCATGGAAATTAATTCAATCCAAAAAGCTGTTCTAAACTGCTTCATATACTTAAAGGTGCCCAAAAACATGTTTTCAAAAGATGTAATATAAGTTTAAGTGTCCCCTGAATGTGTCTGTGAAGTTTCAGCTCAAAATACCCCATAGTTTTTTTTTTTTTATTAATTTTTTTAACTGCCTACTTTGGGGCATCATTATAAACGCGCCGATTTATGCAGCGCAGCCCCTTTAAATCTCGTGCTCTCCGCCCACGGAGCTCGCGCTTGCCTTAAACAGCTATAAACAAAGTTCACACAGCTAATATAACCCTCAAAATGGATCTTTACAAAGTGTTCGTCATGCAACATGTCTAATTGCGTAAGTAGAGTATTTAATTGGATGTTTACATTTGATTCTGAATGAGTTTGAGGCTGTGCTCCGTGGCTAACGGCTAATGCTACACTGTTGGAGAGATTTACAAAGAATGAAGTTGTGTTTATGAATTATACAGACTGCAAGTGTTTAAAAAATAAATAACGACAGTCTTGTCTCCGTGAATACAGTAAGAAACAATGGTAACTTTAACCACATTTAACAGTACATTAGCAACATGCTAACGAAACATTTAGAAAGACTATTTACAAATATCACTAAAAATATCATGTTATCATGAATCATGTCAGTTATTATTGCTCCATCTGCCATTTTTCGCTATTGTCCTTGCTTGCTTACTTAGTCTGATGATTCAGCTGTGCACAGATCCAGACGTTAATACTGGCTGCCCTTGTCTAATGCCTTTCATAATGTTGGGAACATGAGCTGGCATATGCAAATGTTGGGGGCGTACATATTAATGATCCCGACTGTTACATAACAGTTGGTGTTATGTTGAGATTCGCCTGTTCTTCTGAGGTCTTTTAAACAAATGAGATTTATATAAGAAGGAGGAAACAATGGAGTTTGAGACTCACTGTATGTCATTTCCATGTACTGAACTCTTGTTATTCAACTATGTTGAGGTAAATTCAATTTTTGAATGTAGGGCACTTTTAAGCATATGCTTATATATATAAAAATATATTATTTAAAAAAAAAAAAAAAAAAAAAAAAAAAAAAAATATATATATATATATATAAGGATCATGTGACACTGAAGACTGGAGTAATGATGCTGAAAATTCAGCTTTGTTCACAGGAATAAATTTACATTTTAAAATATATTAGAAGACAAATCAGATATTTTGAATTGCAACATGATTTTTTTTTTTAATTTATTGGTCAAATTAATTCGGCTGGTGAGCATTACACTTCAAAAGCATTAAATTACAGACCTTTTGAACTGTAATGTATATTATGGATATATAAAAATACATTAAATATATAACAAATATGAATATAAAATTATACAATCATTTATTTTAAAAAAAGCCACCACTGGATTTTAAATCATTTTATAATTACATCATATTTTTAATATATTTATGGATTGCAGTTTAATTTTTAAACTGCAATCCCATCCATGTTTACAGTAAACTTGAATTTGACTGTAAAGGTCATGGAAATTGATCAAAAGGTGTTGAAATCACAGGTTGCTGTCACTTGTGTGCACCTGACTTTGCAATTACTTTGCTGCTTTTGATTTACAATAAACTATAAACAAGCCCTCATTCCATGACAAAATACCAGCAAAATTGGATTCAATAAAAGCTTCAGATCTAGGAGTCAATAAACAATAGTACAGGCTTTAATAATGGAGTGAGTCAGAAACTCAGGCAGAGTAACCCAATGCGATGTTCCTGTTCAACCAACGCTCAGACGCCTTTCAGAAGCGCGTTCATTTTTTGTTATCACCCAGCCTGAGGAGGATGATTCATATTCTTTGAAATGCCACCGCTGCCAATTCCTCCACAACCTCAGGCGTTCACTGGCCTGCTTCATTGTTTGTTTCTCAATATTACACGCTCATGTTGTCAATAATAAACGCTGACAATTACTCTCTTCTAACAAATTTTTTGCATGTCTTGAAGTCTTCCAACATCTCAGATTTATTCATGTCACTGCCCATTAGCTGGTCACGTACAGTAGGTTGAATACAGACAGAACAGGTCTAATATTCAAAATCTGACCTGGTAACTTGTAGAGCTGTATGATTGATCGTTAAAAGATTGCAGTTTCGATTCAAACATCCTAAATGACTACGGTTCATGCCTGTCTATTAAGTCTTTGACAAGTGCGATCGCAGCGAACATTGAATTCTGTGTCGGCGCTGCCTCTGAGCCAGAGAGAGCAGTTGTCATGTATAGGTATGAAACGGCTTCACAATCTGTCTTTTCAACCATATAAACACTCAGAGGCGGCCTTTGTAATTTGGAAGCCTGTTTCAAAGAAGTTGAAGGCCCCCCAATGAGAAAAAAGACAGACAAAACATTGTTAAATATAACAGAGATAATAAAGTAATTGCAGTCGCATTGCATACAGTGTTATCTCATATTTCACTCTTAATAGTCTATAAATGCGATCTTTCTCTTTAACCAGAACAATTGTTACAATCACTACCGAAAACAAAAACAGCATTTAATCTTTGTCACTCTCTCAGCCCCCCAGATAAACTGAAATGATACTAAAACCAGCAGAAGGTGGCGGCAAATCATTGTATTAACGAGTGAGTCATTGAATCATTCAGTCATTCAACTCGTTCAAAATGGCTGATTCATTCAGGGCAAAGCAAGTGAGTCGTTGAGTCATTCGAGAACGATTCATTCAAAAACGTAGATTTATTCAGTACGAAACTGAAGCTGTATTGGAGCTATTTTTGTTGGCAAAATGGAGGAAAATTTGATAACATTATCTAAAATGTAATTCACCTAATATTAACTTATTGCTTATTAAACTGTTGTAGAAAATCAATATCACATTTGCAGACATGCTCATATTTGGGAAAACAGCACACTTGCTTGTGTTGTATTGCTTATAAACATTTAAAACAGCAACATATACAGAGACATTTTTGCATCATATATTGGATTTTGGGGGCTTTTTTTATTAATTTTGGTGAAATGTTTGCTTCAAGCCCCCTTTGATCCCCGGGGGCGGGGCTCATTTTCGAGCACCCTTCAGCTGCGAGGCCCGTTTCAAGTGAAATATAGCAAAGGTCACTACTGTAAACACTGATAACTATCAAAATAGAATAAACTACCAACTACTTTAACACTGTTGTTTTTCATGTCCACAGCTTGAAGCGAATGTGAATTTTACCTGGGGAATCCCACCAAAAACGCAGATTTCCCCCGGAACACTATTTTTATTTTATTTTATTTAAAATTTTTTTTGAAACTGGTGGACCCCCCACCCCCGGAACATGATTGGGCTTGTTTTGAGTAGCAATTGGGTGGGTTTTGTTGTGAAAACCTGGCAACCCTGCTCACGTTGAAGACTTTATAGTCAAAGCGCCATTACGTCACCAAAGTAAGGACCTGAAGGTAGGCCGCAAAAGCTTAGGGCTCCATTTGGGACAGGGCCCAGAGTGAGTCATTCATCATTCACCATTCAAACTGATTTAAAAAAAAAAAAAAAAACGACAACAAATTTATTAGATATTTTTAAAATAGGAGGAGGAATTGTGTCAGATTCCTAGTAAATTACTTAATTTGTTTAGTTGTCTATTCAAAATCGTGAGAAAATTGTGATCTCTATTTTAAACCAGACAAATTATTCTCAATTGCAACCAACCAAATCAAGAATGAATGATGCATGACATGTACCAGCTTGGTGTAAAATTAGCAGCTTGAACTGTTCTGCAACTGTGTTTACAAGGCACTAAGTTATGAAATATTCTTATTCTACAGCATAACATGGCGTAATGCAATAGAAATGTTTTGCACATTGTTGTTAACGAGCTTAGCGGCCGCAGTATGTTTGTAAAGATCTGTATCAATTTGTCCCTGCATTCCTCACTTAAACATGGAAAGAAGTGCGTGTATGAAAACAGCCTCCTTATTCTTTAATGCTTGCACTTATTAAGTTATAAATTCTCATATGCTGCATTGATAGGATGGGGTGTGATGATGTGTCGGCGGAGCTCATCACTCACAGGTAGTGCATAAAACGGTGAGCGATGTACCTCGCCGAGTCTTCGCGGACACAATTATGTCATGCACTAGAATATACTGCTTTGATTTGGAGTATAATGTTTGAATAATAGTCACTGGATATTTCATAACTTCATTCAAGGCCTTATTCCTAGTGCTTTTATGTGTCCAACCACTTTTTCTCATAAGATTGTAGTTCTTCAGGTTCCTCTCTCTCTTATGCGGTGGTGAAGAGAGTTGCCTTACAATTCACAGACATCCCAGGTGTTTTTAAACTCTTAGCCACTGTCACTTATTACTCCAATTATCTGTCCACAAAGGAAGCGCATGCATCATAATGGCCGTGCGGCGCACCGCGGTGGGCTTCAGTTGTGGTCTGCCGTTTAGGCGTAATTGGACACGAACTGGTCTCTGTCTTATGCCGTAATCTACCGCGGCCCCACTGCCCTTGTTAGCGCACCATGGCTTTTTTTTTCTTAAACGGATATGCTTTCTGAAATGTCATTACCCTTGTGCGTGTGCGTGTGGTTGTGTGTGTATTTATTTAATAACTGTTTTGAAGAATTGCCAAAAGGGCTTCCTAGAAAATGAGACCTGATGGTTCCTAAATCTCCATCTGTTTATATTGCGCTCTCCCTCTGGGCATCTAGAGGCTGATGGACCTGGAGCATGGTAAGCGGTAATGGCCCACGGCTGCAGCCCAGCAGCCGACCCTGACACTATAAGAAAAGATGGGCTAACAGTGCCAATATAAGCAACACGTACTGATTTGTAAGTCTCTCTCCGCACTGATCCCAGAGCTCAGCGTTTCGTTGGGTATCCCACTTCTTCTTTTAGTGAACTTTTAAGTGGTAGATCATCCAAACATTCATGTCGCCCCAAACCTGTTTATTATTCTTTCTTGCGAAGAAAACTGATGCGACGGCAGTTACGCTTTCTTCCTAAGTTGAATACGGAAGACCGTCTGGCTGAAGCTAGATATTTTACTTCATAACTTGTTAAATATGGATATTTTTCTTACACAAACGAATCGCTTCGCTTTAGAAGGCCGGCTCCGGGAGCCGTGTGGAGTACGTTTTGCTTTGGATGGATGCACTTTCTTCAGTTCATACTCATTGATGCTGTTCACTGCCATTATAAAGCTCGGATGCGTCAGGATATTTATGAACATAACTCAGATTGTGTTCATCAGAAAGAAGAAAGTCATATATACCTAGGATGGCTTGAGGGCGAGTAAAGCTTGGGCTAATTTTCAATTGAAAGTGAACTAATCTTTAAAGTATACAAGTTTGGTATACCAAAAGTACAATTGCAAGGTATTTTTATTAAGTACGTAATATGTAAATGTATTTGTAGTATACTTACCATGAAATAAATGTATTTCAAATACATTGTAGTATATAGGGTATTCACTGAAAATGATATATAGCTCTCAAAAACATGCTTTTGCACCATTCCTGAATTACTCATAAGATACTCTGGCAAGAGATTGCATTTCGATTGGGATTTTCAGCTAATAACATTTTTGATCTGTTCCTCACAAAGCACTATTGTATGACTTAAGGAGAAATATTTTGCTTTTATTTATAAAAGGGGTTCATTTTTGAGTCTCTCCATTCACTTATATTGCTTGACAAAGACAATCTCTGTATGCATGTAGGAAAAATGAAAGTTTTGAATGACTTGGATTGACTAAGTGATGGCAGAACTATTATTTTTGGGTGAACTGAACCTTATTTCTCCAAATGTGCATGCTTTTAAGCTAAAAGCCTATATGAAATGCCATAGAGGTAACATAATTGTTCAGACACTTTGCATCACAGAAATACATTATATTTTAAAGAATATAATAGAATACTATTATTTTAAATTGTAATAATATTTCACAGTATTGTTGTTTATGATGAGCTGAGACATTATTACAGAGGGTTTTTTCACAGCCTACCTGACTGAAAGGCCTCATTAATATGCAAGTCATTTCAGGTCATTATTATGTGATTCTTTTGTCTTCTCAGGTGTAAATGGCCCATTATTCATGATGATTCATGCCTCCACGCATACTGTGTTTCTTGACAAAAAGTGTCTTACAAAAACTAAATCAATATATTGTTTTATATGAAGGAGTAGGCAGCATAATTTTTTACATAATTCTGAAGCAAAAACTCTAGTCTACAACCTCAAATACCCAGAAGTCTTGTGAACAAAGATTTAATATATATTTTTTGGCTTTATTTCAGTGACTTAAGTTTTTTGTTTTTTCAATAACCACGCATAAACGTTTTTCCTTCAAAAACACAAACATGTACATACATGTTCCTCACATATTATTGTAGCCTAGTTTGTGCTGAATACAGTGTAATGACACTTTTTCCATTAATATGTTTATGAACAACTGAAAAAAGCACAAATGTCAGGGCATGTCAAAACTTCTCCAAGGCCCCAAAAATCCTCAGACCCCTGAGGGTTAAAGCATTGCATTAGCAGCTGGTCTCAGATCAGTAAAACTAGAACATTACTCTCTTATCAGTCATTCAGAAATGGTACAAAAGCATGCTTTTGAGAACTTCATGCAAAATAGTAATCAAGATTTTAACCTTTCTGAATAAGTTGGCCTTTTAGACAAACACAAATCCTATCCAGTGTATTATTCTTTCCCCATAAGGTGTCAACATTAAGTGTACTTGTGTCAGATTTTAAGTTAAGTACTTGTCCATGAGAGGCACAACTGCACTTATGCCACGCCACATCAGGATTTATACCTCCACTGCCTCTTGATAAAAGGGGGTCATCCACTTCATGAAATACGATCAAATCCCTCTGTAAAACAGCATTCTGTAGTCAGGCAGTCTGCTGCAATACTACTGAGATTGGTTAATTGAGTCTGTGACTGTCCTGTCATGCTTCAGGATAAACACAATGTCATAATCACAAAATGACAAGGTAGTTATATAAAACACTGTGTGATTTTGATTTGGTTGTTACAGGGTTGTACAATTACGATAAGAATCATAACTCGCACAGTTTTAGCTTTTGTTTCTTTGTGAGTTTCAGCACTCATTTTTGTTGTATCTAAAAGTCAATGAAACATAACACATTTGTGGATCAGACCGTTTAAAACTTGTTGTTACTGGTGTATGTGTTTATATGTGTATATATAGCTGACCTACATAGTCAACATTTTCATTATTAGATACTTGCAGTTGTTTTTTTGTTTTTTTTTGGATTAATTGTGCAGCCCTATTGTGTCATTGTCTTTGCTCTTCTTACCTGATTATCCTTTCGGTTCTTTTTCTACTGTATATTTTAGTTCTACTGTATTGATTGTCTGTTTAATTGGAGGCTGTGGCCACTTCATTGGTAATGAGTCAGAAACTGTTTATTGAAGGAAGCGTTTATTGATCAGAAACATTCATTGATGTAAATTATGCCCACAAGCGACGCTTTAAATGGCCCATTTAAATAGAGCGCTTGTGAATTCTCCGAGGCAGGCCGTGAGCTGTGGATGTGATTGTGTTTTTGCCTGTTTGGCCAGGGATGCAGGCAGAAATGAGTTTACCGCAGTGTTATCAGTCAGAGCCCACATCCGTCAGCGCCTGCCAACATCCTGCCAACTCCTCTGAGTCTAGACCGACCCGATCCCCTCCAAGACCCCAGAATATCACATCCATGACCCTTTCACTTTGTACATTTCTCTCCTGCAGCTCACAATGCCTTCCTTTTTTAAGCTCTGTTCCAAAAGCTAGTGAGCTGTCTTGCTGTCTCTCTCCTGCTGTCTATGTAGGCAGCAGTGTTATTTTGATATTATTTACATACTATTATAGTATTTATTTATTTTTTTTATAAATATTACCATTTAACTTAACGTATGTCAGCTTTAGTTTAGTACTTTAACTTGTTTTTCATTTAGTTTACTGTTCGATGACAAAGCATTACTCTGGATTTCAGTGTCACATGATCCATCAGAAATCATTCTAAAGGCCTGTTCACACCAAGGACGATAAAATAAAGATTTATTTCTGAAAGTCGTATATTTATTCTAAATATAAAAGAATAGCAGAGTCCACAACACAACTATAACGATAACAGCACGGAGAAACAATCACAACAATCGTTGGAATTAATTTCAGAACAATTTTTTCTCCAGCTGATGAATGATAAAAAACATTAGCCGGGTTTCCATTTACAGATTTGTGCAAAACTTTTGCAATATTTTCTAAATGTTGATAAAAAATCTATTGCAAAATGACGCCGTCTCCATTAACTGATGTTATGCGACTAAAATGTAATTTTTTCCTATTGCGATAAGTCATTACAAAAATCATGCCAACGGATGTTGGTTGGTTGAAGTATATCTCAGCCACTGCACTAGCCATTATTTTTAATCAAAGGAGACGTAGGCGTGTTATCCATGCATTAATGGCAAGGAAAGCACCTTATATTTGGGAGCGGCCACGTATGAGGTGTTTCTGGGTGTTTCTTCCTCTTATTTGCTTCAAGGTCTTGATAAATTGTTGCATTCGTTGTTGTTTAGAATCCAGTATTCCTGTAATTCTGTTGTTTTTTTATGAGTTTAATAAAGAACTCTCTCGTCTTTTGTCCAAACATACCACGCCATCTTTAAAGAATGATCATGTGGCATTTACGTATGCGAGGTGACCTGTTAATGCAAAAAAACGTGTTTCCTTTGCATTTTTGCAAAATATTCCTTTTTCGAATTGCCTGACAAACCACCTAATGTGAGCGTAAACTTTTTTTTTGGGGGGATATATGGGAGTTTTTTGCGTAATTGACATATTGGCCGAATTTTCAATTCGCAATTTCAGTTTGCACAATTTGAAGGGAAACGCAGCTACAGACAGCCAATCAGAATCCATTCTGCTTTAAGAGCTTGAGCATTTAAAGTGGCAGATGACAACTGCAGCGTGCGCTTATAATAAACAGAAAAATCCCCTGGTGTGGATTCTAATATAGTTTTCGTTTTCGTTATATAGCTAATATCGTTTTTGTTGTAGTTATCTTTATAGTTCTTGGTGTGAATGGGCCTTAATATGCTGATTTGGTGCTCAAGAAAAGTTCTAAACTAAAAAAAAAAGATGTGTTGCTTATTATTGTTGTGGTAACAGTGGTGCTTTTTTTTCATTTCATTCATTGATGAATAGAAGTTCATGAGAATGGCATTTATTTGAAACAGGAATGTTTGTAAAAAGCCTTTACTGTTACTTTTGATTGTAGCAATAGCCAACAATTACATTGTATAGTTCAAAATTATTTCTTTTATGCCAAAAATCATTAGGATATTAAGTAAAGATATTCATGTTCCATGAAGATATTTTGTAAATTTCCTGCTGTAAATATATCAAACATTTATTTTTGTGAATGGATATGCATTGCTAAGGACTTAATTTGGATAACTTTAAAGGCAATGTAATATATATAAAAAATTATAATTTGTATATTTATCCACCATCTTGGATGTGTTTCATAGAACACTTCACTGGGATTGCCGTCTCTGTGAAATGCAATGTTGCCTTAGGTTATAACGAGGCAGCATAATTAAAGGTGCTAAAGAGGATGTTTTGTTTTATACATTTTTGCAATATTACTTGAAACTGTCTTTACTAACTGATAAAAGACTATTTATTAGGTGCACTGAAAGGAATAATATTAATATACATAATCTGTGCACGAGGTAGGGCCTTAAAAACATCAGCCAATTGGCCCTCTGGCTTGTCAATCACTGCCGTGACGTTCCTTGTGAGAGACGAGCGCGGCTGCGCGCTCCAGTAACTTTCCACACTCCACAGGCGCTGCATGCGATGTTTTTGTCAGGAGACAGAAGTAACAACTGCCGATTATGAGTTACCTGCGGTGAGTCCGACATAATGAATCCACTAACACGACACAGCGAATGCCGGTGGTAAACACTCGTGTTCAATACTCGTGCACGAGTTTTGGGAGGCGTTCCCTTGAAATGAGCTGTGAAGGAGGGGGGTTGTTCTTACGCATGCGCTCATTTCAAAAACTCAGTAACAAGTCTTTGGTTTCTCAGTCGACAAAAAGATCCTCTTTAGCACCTTTAAGCACCCACTTTTTGAAACAGCCTTTGCATCAAAGTCTGCCTACAATGGCTTGAAACTCTGCCTCCTTAGGCATCTTGGTAGGTTTTGGAACAGAGCATTTGTCTCTCTCTCTCTTAGTCACTGTTTTACGTCTTTTCTCTTGATGTAAAGACAGAAGAAGAAAATGGGGGGGGGAAACAAGCTAAGGATAAAAGAGAAGCACAATTGGGTTGTGTTGATGCTGCTCTTTGTTCCTTGGTGTGCAGTTTGCTCTGGAGCGATTCATCATGATTATCTTGTCGTAGGCAGGTAATGTCACAGGCTGGACCGAGGCTATTTATGGAGCCGCTGCTGCAGCCGGTGCCCTGTGCTTGGCAGCAGCCATCCCTCTCCAGGCCAGGCACACATTCTGCATGGTGACAGCTTCAGGACAGAGGGATCGAGGGCTGGATCAAAGAGAGGGAGAGACACGTAGATAGATGGAGAGAGATGGATGCAGAATGAGATGGTTCTACCTGCGGGTGACGGTTACAGTTAAATGACCACATGATGCAAACAATGTCCCTGAAAATGAGTCCTGCCAGTGGAACAAGCAGCCCAGCGGAAACGTCAGCCTGCTGGGGACAAACTGAACTGGAGGAAGACAACTCATTCAATCACTGCTATCAGAAAGCTCTTGGGTTTGGCTATACACAGGGCTGTGTTTGTAAATGAATTATGGATGTGCTGTATGTTATACATGGGGTGCTTGTAGTTTTGAGAATTCACTTATTTTTTAGTCAGAACTGAACACTGATAGATATTTATTTATTTCAGTATTTTATCTTCAAAGTTCAAGCTCAAGTTTCATTCATCAGCTTCTTGCTGACAGTAACGAGCTTTGAAGCACAATATTCCGTATCACTTATCATAATTAAATTCATTGGTTGTCATAATTTATTTTTTAATTTGGATAATTAATTGTTCATACTCAATGCCCCCATTTTTACATTTAAATGACATTAGATGTCATTTAACGCTCAATTAAAGTTTAATTTTCAAAAACATTTTAACATATTACGTCACTGTTAAAAAATATCAAATCTCATTATATAGTCTCAAAATGAAAATCTAGTTTTTATACTGTTTAGTTAGATAAATGCACTTGTGGCATTTAAATTTATTTATTTTTCTTTCGACTTTTAATTTTTGACAATATACTGTATAGTGACAATTTATCGTTATTAACCATAATCTGAAAATCGTTTTTGTAAATTTATGTGTTAATTAATTTCCCATTCCTGTCAGGGCCAAAGGCTATGATAGATTTTATGATAGATAACTTCAATACGATGCCATACAGATTTTTAATTATGATCTCATAATGTTTTGATAATTTAGGTAAGTTTGCTGCAATAGCTTTCACACACCACAGGGAGGCTTTATTTGAAAAGACAAGTAAACGGTCAGTAATAAAATGAGAACAAATAAACCAATTGCAACCAATTGCAGAAATAAATAGATTAGAATAAAGAGACAAATGAAATAAATATGGCTTCAAGTTTTTTTCGGTGGGTCTAACAGTTGGCTAGTATTTAGATAAGAAACACAACAAGAAATTAGAGTAATTAATGTTAAAATAACACTGGATCGACTTCATTGTAAAAAAAACAATTACAGATTAATGCTTACAATTAAATTTACAGAGAGAGTAGAGAGTGATTTTTTTTCTTTTTGACTTTTGTTCTTTGATTAACATGACAGCAGCAGGTTAATTAGACTGCTGTCACTTTAAGAGCGTAAGCATGTACGGTTACAGATGTTGCAGTCTTTCTCAACTATTTACGTTCCCAAACTGACTGTGTTTACATGAATACTCCCCGAGATGGGCATTTAGACAATGTTGTATGTATTTGACTGTTTAAAGTTGTTTACTGTTTAAACTTTGCTTCTCTATGTGATGTCTGTCTGAGTGAAACGGCATTTGAAATGAGAGTGCGGGACGTGATTTCGTCCTTCGGGAATTGATTGGATCATTGGAAGTTGGGTGTTGCTAACAAAATGGATCTGAATGGCAGTTTGTGGTCAGTTGTGGGGGATTTCTCTCCACCAGATTATTTATTGAGGATGACGATGACGAGGATGATCAATGGAACTAAATAGCAAGAGTATGCGAGAGAGAGAGACTGACTGACTGACTGAGCGCATCCTCCATCAAGGTTAAGTCATTCATAAAAAATTATTTTGCCATGTCCAAAGAGTAATGTTGTTGTAATATATCCTAATATCCTTTCAGTGTTTAAGGGTACTGTACTCCCCAATGACTGGCATCAGCACTGATTAATGCATTGATCTCTATAAAGTAGGGCTGCAACAATTAATCGCGATTAATCATTTGCAAAATAAAAGTCTTTGTTTACGTAATATATATGTGTGTGTTCTGTGTATAATAATTATGTATATATAAATTTATATTTAAGAAAAATGTTATATTTATATATAAAATATTTGTTTATATGTAATATAAAAATATATAAATATATATATTTATAATACATGCATATATTTCTAAACTTTATACCTGTATGTGTGTGTATTTATATATACATAATTATTATACACAGAACACACACATATATATTACGTAAAAACAGACTTTTATTTTGCAAACGATTAATCGCGATTAATCGTTGCAGCCCTACTATAAAGTGAAGCATCAGCTTCAGCGTTCCCCTGTTTACCCAGCGACAGTGTTTATCCCTGCGCTTAAACGGTTAAATACACACAACATTGTGTTTACCTCAGTACTCCCAAAGATGGGCATTTAGACAGTCAGTTTGGGAACATAGTTGAGAAAGTTGGAAAGAAAGACAGAAAAATACCGTACATTGTGTAACAGTACATTGGATCCATGCTTACGCTCTTAAAGTGACAGCAGCCTAATAAACCTGCTGCTGTCATGCACTAGATCATCACTGGATCTGCTGGCAGTTCCAAATAACTCCGCCCTCAAGTCATTACATGTGACAGGAAGAGATGATGAGTCGTTTTGAGGGGGAGGGGAGGATAAAGTTTTTGATTAAAGATTATGAGAGCACATTAATTAAAAAAACTAATGAAGTGCATGGATACATTATCTTTAATAAATACTACAATATTCCATACCAAAATTAGAATTATCGGTAACACTTTATTTTAGGGTCTTTTAACTAGTTACTTATTAACATGCATGTTAATAGAATATTGGCTATTTATTAGTATTTATTAAGCACATATTAATGCCTTATTCTGCATGACCATATTCTACGTTCTTAATTCTACCTAATACCTAAACTTAACAACTATCTTACTAACTAGTAATTAGCAGTAATTAGGAATTTATTGAGGGAAAAGTCGTAGTTAATAGTTTATATGTGTTCCCTATACTAAAGTGCTACCAAATGATCAATTTTGATTTTATGTTGACTTTAAAGGTGCCGTAGAACGTCTTTTTACAAGATGTAATATAAGTCTAAGGTGTCCCCTGAATGTGTCTGTGAAGTTTCAGCTCAAAATACCCCATAGATTTTTTTTAATTCATTTTTTTAACTGCCTATTTTGGGGCATCATTAAATATGAGCCGATTTAGGCTGCGGCCCCTTTAAATGCTCACGCTCCCCACCCACGGAGCTCGCGCTTGCCTTTAACAGATAAACAAAGTTCAAACAGCTAATATAACCCTCAAAATTGTTCTTTACAAAGTGTTCGTCATGCAGCATGTCTAATCGCGTAAGTATGGTATTTATTTGGATGTTTACATTTGATTCTGAATGAGTTTGATAGTGCTCTGTGGCTAACGGCTAATGCTACACTGTTGGAGAGATTTATAAAGAAAGAAGTTGTGTTTATGCATTATACAGACTGCAATTGTTTAATAATGAAAATAACGTCAGTCTTGTCTCCGTGAATACAGTAAGAAACGTTGGTAACTTTAACCTCATTTAACAGTACATTAGCAACATGCTAACGAAACATTTAGAAAGACAATTTACAAATATCACTAAAAATATCATGATATCATGTCAGTTATTATTGCTCCATCTGCCATTTTTCGCTATTGTTCTTGCTTGCTTACCTAGTCTGATGATTCAGCTGTGCACAGATCCAGACGTTAATACTGGCTGCCCTTGTCTAATGCCTTGAACATGGGCTGGCATATGCAAATATTGGGGGCGTACATATTAATGATCCCGACTGTTACGTAACAGACTGTGTTATGTTGAGATTCACCTGTTCTTCAGAGGTCTTTTAAACAAATGAGATTTATATAAGAAGGAGAAAACAATGATGTTTGAGACTCACTGTATGTCATTTCCATGTACTGAACTCTTGTTATTCAACTATACCCGAGATAAATTCAGTTTTTAATTCTAGGGCACCTTTAAGCGCAATACGCTATGAAAACAACTCAATTTGGTACTTGCGAGCTGTTTGAGAGGCGGCCTTACTTGTATAGATCAGTGGTATATGCTTTTGGTGTGAGCGTGAAACCTGCGGAAATGACCAGTTATGCATTATTCAACCAGAGCAAATAAGATGGATGGATGGATAGATGGATGGATAGATATGAGATATGATAGATGAGTATTCTTAATATCAACCATTTATCATCATTAGCCATAATATGAAAATTGTTTTTGGCTTATCAAAATTTTAACATTGCTGCATTGCTACATTAAATGTATCTAACAAAAAAAATGTATCTTTAACAAAACTAGCACTTATGTGGACTTTTATTATTGATGTACATTTTCTGATAATTGCTTACATTGAAGCAGGTTTGTGGAGTGTTTTCTTGGAATGTATATGTCGTGATTTGGACTTTTTTTGTGTGCGTTTTCCATTTCTTTATGTAAGGTGTGCAGAAGAATGTGGAATGCCTTTGAAAGTTTGATGAAGGTCTGGGTGCCCAAGTGTGCCCTGGATAAAACCTGCCCAGAATGCTGAATATTGCATACAAGATCCTTTTAAAAGCACAAATCCAGCTAGTCATTAACCAAAGAGGCAAAACAGGGCAGAGCCGGGCCAAGGATGATGCTTCAGGCCTTCAGTGCGCATGTACGTGTGCATCTGCACATAAAAGAAACAGACAGTGAGACAGAGATTGTGTTTCCACATGAATTTGTGAGAGTGTGGTGTGTGTGTGCGCATTAATATACTTTCTTTGTCTCTCCACATTTTTCGTGTTTGTGCTGCATAGTCCATCATCCTCTGTGATTTTTGTGCCTTTTTGATGATGTGCTTTTAAATTTGTAGACTGTTTCTACATGTCTGGCCCTCCAAGGGAAGGAACGTTGTCTTATAAATATGGATTGTGTCGGCTGCCGTGTTTTCCCCACCTCAGATTCCTGCTCTGATAGTGTAACATATGACCACTTTTAAACCCTACGCCTGCTATAAATCTATCCTAGCCTTTGGCCCTGACAGGAACAGGAAATTAATTAATATTAATATTTATGGCAGAGTGACAGTTACTTCCTCCCGGCGAGAATTCAGATCCGTTCCTCGGCGGCTCGTGAACGAAGCCCAAGCGATAGATACCGCTGTTCATTTGTCTCTGCCCGGGATTCTTTGCTCCGTCAGAGAAAGTACTTAGCAAACAGAGCAGGACATCATTATGGTGTGGTCCGTGTTTCAACCCCCCTCCTCCTCCCAATCTGTTTTGGCAGCTCCCTGCAACTGGACTGGAGCTGATCTGTGAATGTGTTTATCTCCGCTTGACCCTGCCTCTCCAGAAGATATTTGTCCTACGCTGCTCACACCTTCCCTTGACCTTGGCTGCCGCGACCATTAATTACGTAGCCCGTGCCGCAATCAACTTTCGCATCAGCACTTAGATAAAGGACACACGCATGCCGAGATAAACAGAGCCGTTCGCTTCGCTCTCCTCGCTGGGTCAAATGCCCGTTTAAAACATCTGAAGCAGCTCATTACCTACAAAGTGCTGTGTTTTGGGTGGGCATAGATACTCGCCACTTAACCCATTATGAATTGTTTTCAAATTATCCAACCATTTATTATGCTGCCAAGCAGCCTGTGAAGACAACTACATCATATTAAACCGTTTCTGGTGTTGTTCTGGCAATAATTTGCTTTGATTATGTGCAATTAGCAGATGTTTTGTATCCAAAATTGCTTGTCCTACTGTATGATTGTGCCGTGTGATGGTATACCATTTTGCAATGTCATTTAGAGATATATTTGTGCAGCTAATAATGTGCTTGTATCTGTTATTTTCAGTTTCAAGGTTTGTGAATGTTTATCTAATCAGATTTAAGAATTAGAACTGTCCTTTTTTTATGTTAATGTAACTCTTAAGTACTCTGGTAAATCTTTATTTTAAACCCGAGTGTTTCATAACATTTTAAGCAGTAATATCAGGCTTGTTCTGTTATGAAGTTTAATGATCTTACTAAGATTATTTAGATTTTTTGATAATTGCATCCACATTTCAAATACAATAATTGAATGAGATGAAGTGCACTGAAAAAAAGATGTTTCTAAGTTGTAAATATTATAGATTATTGGAGTAAATTTGACAAAAATACTATTTCAGGCTTTCTGCCTCAAAATTTCACATTTAATTCAATGTGTTACTTACCGTTTCTTAAAAATTGTTTGTAAATTTTACAAAACTAGTTAAAACTAGGTTTTTTTTCTTCTTTTTATTTTTCTTCAGTGCACTGGTTGGAATTGTAAACCATTTTGTGTTGTGATTTTTTATATATATATATATATATATATATATATATATATATATATATATATATATATATATATATATATATATATATATATAATATTTATTTGTGAACCCCTTGCAGAATCTGCAAAATGTTAATAATTTTAACAAAATAAGAGGGATCATACAAAATGCATGTTATTTTTTGTTTAGTACTGTCTTGAATTAGATATTTTACATAAAAGATGTTTACATTTAGTCCATAAGACAAAAAAAAAAAAAATAGTCCCTCAGTTGTCCTCAGTGTGAAAAGATGGACCTCAAAATCATAGTCATTGTTGGAAAGGGTTCAAATATGCAAAAGATGCTGGAAAATCAAAGAATTTGCAGGACCTGGAGGATTTTTTTTCTGAAGAAAGTTGGACAGTTTAGCTGCTCAGAACAAACAAGGGACTCATGAACAACCATCACAAAAACAAACATCCAGTCGTGGATCATCCAGAATCATGGGTATGTAAACTTTTGAACTTAGACATTTTTATAAATTTAGCTTTTATTTTGTCTTGTGGACTTTATGTAAACATCTGTTATGTGAAATATCTTATTCAGGACAGTACTAAATAAAAAATAACATGCATTTTGTATGATCCCTTTAACATTTTGCATATTCTGCAAGGGGTTTACAAAATTTCAAGCAGCACTGTACATATATATACCATTACTCATACCATATATAAGATTTGTCATTCTGCCAGCACTATAATACCCTCATGACAGGCAATCCCTGTGGAACGAGCTAGGTTAAGTGCCTTGCTCAAGGGCACCATGGTGGTAGATTCATGGATCAGCATGTCTGCCCTTTGAACCAACAACTTTTAGATTACATTCAGTGTCCATTTAGTGGGTTTCTCAATCAAATAACTCTTTAAATTACATGCATACATAAGCATTATGCTTCCCACTAGTGCAGACTATGGTAGAAGCATCATATATTTTCTTTTTCCCCTGCACACAGCTGATGTGTGCTTCACCTCTCTCTGCCCTATCCTCCGTTCCAGGTAAAATGCTAAATAAAATGCAAAATGGCTGATATACATCCTGATAAGCAGTAAAAAATTTGATAACACTTCAGTATGGGAAACAATTAACACTTTTAACTAGTTGCTTATTAGCCTGAATATTGACTGTTTATTAGTACTTAAGCACATATATATAGGGGTGCCATGTCATCCAAGATGTTCATGTCTTTCTTTCTTCAGTCATAAAGAAATGAAGGTTTTTGAGGAAAACATTCCAGGATTATTCTCCATATAATGGACTTCAATGGCCAAACGGTTGAAGGTCCAAATGTCAGTTTCAGTGCAGTTTCAAGGAGCTCTACATGATCCCAGACGAGGAGTCTTATCTAGCGAAACGATCGGCCATTTTCTAAAAAAAAAAAATTGATATACTTTTTCACCACAAATGCTCATCTTGCACTGCTCTGCAATTCGCACACGTGACGTAATCATGTTGGAAAGGTCACACGTGACGTAGGCATAAGTACCAATCCAGTGTCTACAAAGCGAATGTCAAAAAGACGAAAGTCAAACGGCCTTTACAAAAAAAAAACAGTAAAAGATGTCGGACGATTTTGAAGTTTGAGGAGAAAATGAGATGTAGTTTCTCACCCTACCATGGTACATCCCCCTACATCACACGTGACCTTTTCAATGTGATTAGTGGTTAAAAGTTTATATATATATATATATATATATATATTAAAAAAATATTTATTTATTTATTTATTTTAGTAAATGGCCGATGGTTTCTCTAGATAAGACTCTTATTCCTCGTCTGGGATCATGTAGAGCTCTTTGAAACTGCACTGAAACTGACATTTGGACCCTCAACCCATTGAACCCCAGTGAAGTCCACTATAAGGAGAAAAATCCTGGAATGTTTTCCTCAAAAACCTTCATTTCTTCTCGACTAAAGAAGAAAGACATCAATATCTTGGATGACATGGGGGTGAGTAAATGATCAGGGAATTTATTTCTGAAGTGAACTAATCCTTTAATAGTGAATATGTGTTCCCCATACTAAAGTGTTACCAAAAATGTTATCACTAACAATGATTTGGACCCACTTTTATCAAAGCAAAGAGAGTGGCATGTGACAAACATGTGTGCTACATGAAGCTATTAATTCTTATTCTTATTTTATTTCAATTTTTTGTTCTTTAGCTTATATGTTTGTATAGTACTTACTATTTATTATCCACATTTTAGGTTTTTTCTCCTCAGATTCTCAATTTAATCACTGCTTTTGGGCACACCAGTTTAACATTAACATAAAATGCTTATCTGGTGCAATGCAAAAGGCATTAACAAGTGTTATGTTCCTTCATGACTTCGTTACTTTGTTATTCATGACACTTTGAGTGAGTGAAAGAGTCTGCGGCGACGAGTGGCAGTCTAACATTGTTTGATCGGCACGATGGGGAAAAGAAACACGGCAAATGAATAGTTTGTCCCTTTGAAGCATCACGGAACTCGCAATGTCAGAATGTCATTCTTATTCCTTATTTCTTTTCATATAATTGCGAATGCATTGATGCACACGTTAAATGGTATTTTTATGTGACACTGGGACAGTTGCTTTATCGTAAGGCACAATTCCTCAAACGCTCACCTTTTTATCCTTCAAGCTTCAAAAGTGCGCTTGATCAAAATCTGCAGTTAACTGAAGCATCAAATAGAAATATAAACAGTGGCCTGTCATTCAATTTCCATTCGAAATGCAGCGTGAGGGGGGAAAAAAATACTCAGGCGGGTGCTTAATGTTCTGGTGATGGAAAGCAAAGTAAATAGCTAAAATGGTTTTTCATCATAGGTTTTATCTCTTTTCTCTTCGTACTTACCTCCAGGCTTCAAAATCGGATGTACAAACTACATACTAACATCCGAACTCTTAAAACAAGCCATAAAGTATAAATGAAGCATATAGTGCACTTTGCGAGCTTGCATCTCCATCCATTTTTTTTTTTTTTTTTTTTTGTAATAATGTGAGATAGCATAACCGTGGATATCATAACCGTTATGGAGACAATCATTTCTCTCACATCATGCATTTTCTCCATGTATCCAGTGGATCATTTCACAGAAATTTAGTAATAGTCAATTTGCTGTGTGAGTTTTTGAACGTTAAAAGCCTATGTGGATTGGATGGTGATTATTGTGATAGCCATCATTTTCCCAACAATGTTCTCTCAGTGCATTTGTGTGACAGAGCCATTAATGGAAACCTGTTTACTTTAAACTGAGGTGAAGGCAGGAGACAGCTTTCAGATAAATAGCTTGTTATCGCTCTCTCACTCACTCCTTCACCATCACTCTATCGCTCTCTATCGTTTCCTCTCTCTCTCCCTTCATTTTCCTCCCATTCTACCTGCATCTGTATGGACAGAGCCTTGAAGAAAGATTGGCGATATTGTAGGCAGGCACTTGGCAGGAGGTTGGTGGCTGTTAATTTAAGAATGAGGGCCATTTGCTAATGTTGAGCACCCCTCTGCGCTTATAGTCGCATCACAGGGTTCAAGCTCTTAGACGAATGGATGCTGAGCGCAATCTAGAGATGAGCAATTGTGCAATCAGTACATCAATATAACCGCATCCTTCCCTCCTCAGCGACTGTGGAAGATGGGACTAGAAAGAGTCTTAAAGCTAAAAAGGTGAAGGATTGACTATCAAAAAGGCAACACGCTATATATTGACTAAGTGTTGCAATCAGTAGTTCTGCCACTAGTTGACTATCTATATCTGAGAGCAAAACTGGTTTTGTCAAAGCAAATTTATTAAATTGTTTAATATATCTAATTTAAAATATCTATTTTTTTCAATATAATATATACACTACCATTTACAAGTTTGGAGAACAGTTATTTGAAACTGTCATATTTCATTTTCGTGTTTTTGATCAAATAAATTCCACCTTACAGAACAAAAGAAACTTTTCAAATCCCATTTTTAAAGAACTTACCAACCCCAAACTTTTGAACCTTTGTATTCATTGTTCATTGTTAGTTAATTTTTCTGTTTTGCTGTATGTTTGGTTCCCTGGACCACAAAACCAGTCATAAGTCGCACGGGTATATTTGTAGCAATAGCTAACAATATATTGTATGGGTCAAAATTATTGATTTTTCTTTTATGCCAAAAATCATTAGGATATTAAGTAAAGATCATGTTCCATGAAGATATTTTTTACATTTCCTAATATAAATATATCAAAAATGATCAATATGCATTGTCATTTGGACAATTTTCTCAATATTTTTATTTTTCTGCACTCTCATATTCCAGATTTTGTATCTCGGCCAAATATTGTCATATCCTAACAAACCTTACATCAATGGATAGCTTATTTATTCAGATTTTTTCAGATGTATAAATCTCAATTTCAGAAAACTGACCCTTAAGACTGGTTTTGTGGTCCAGGGTCACATTTAGTATTGTTAAATACTTTTTATAGTGGTAAGAAAAAAATAAAAAGGTTTCTAAAATATTCTTTTGTTACATTAAAACACCATTTAACACACTAAAAATAAGTGTTGGCTCAAAATGCAGCATCTTTTTTTGAGTTATGACAACTAATGAAATTACTTTCCACCAACAAACTTCATTTAAGATAAAGAAACTTAATCATTTGAAGCATGAACATAATTTAAGTTTGATTACTTTAAAAAATTAAGTTAAAATACACAGCTACCTTAGCACATGCTAAATGTTCATTAAATTCACATGCTAAATAAGTTATACATGCTAAATAAGATATTACTTGTCACTGGCATTAGCGCAGTCATTGCTTGTAGAGTTAATGTAGTGTTTATCTTCATGGATCTCTTCAGCACAATGGTAATCACAAAAACATGACAGAAACTCTTTTAAATGTCAGACATAACAGCATTAAACACTAACAGTTCTTTCCCTTCACTAAAAACAAATAAAATAACACTTAATTTTACCTATTCATTCCTAGAGCATGCTGGTCACTAGAAATCCACTGCCCTAATTTTAAAAGTTATCAAGACAATTTCATTAAGTTACTAAAACTTAATTTTTAACAAAAATCAATTAACGCAGACATTTGAGTTTAAATGACAAACTATATTAAGTTAATGTAATTATAAACACGATTACCTCAACATAACTCAACAATATAATGTTTACAACTTAAAAGGTTTAATTAAATCAATAAATGTATTATTTTTAACTAAGTTGTGGTAACAGGTCCCCTGAATGACTTTTTAGAGTGATTTCAACTAGGTTGCAGTGAAATGTTGCTACTTTCTAGAAGTTTCTTACACCTTATGTGGCTGAAGTAGCTTCAGTGACTTTATGAGAAAAAAATCTTGATTTACTTTCTTGGAGTGTTGGGTTTCTTTTCGCAATGGTTCTTCAGGTTCTTTGAAAAAAAGTTTGGGTTTTTAACAAAAATGCTTTACATTTTCCCTTACACAGCTGTATATGGTCACATTGCAGTCTTTGCACAGTTTCGTAGATAAAGGATGTGACACAACTTCTGACTGACAAATCTCTCCCTGAATTTATTCATTTATGGAGCTAAAATGTTTCTTGAGGAAAGATTGTTGGCAGGCTTCTTGAGGGGGAAAAAAGAGACGACAGAGACTGGGGCTGCTGGACGCAGAGAATGGAAGAAAGGATGTTATAGTTTAATTTTATTTTTCCATTTGCTTTAGTCCCCAGAGCTCTGCGGCCATCTTCAAAGCCATTGTTCCCCCTCTGTTTTTCCAGCGAGTGCCATATTCCTCTCGCTGACCCCGGGGAGAGCGCTTCCTGCATTAACTTTGCAAACACAGTCGGGGATAGCTGCCAGGGCCAAGCGCAAATTGAATTCTTTTTTATCTCTTTAAAGGTGGGACGGGAGGGAAATAACTAAATAGCCCTGTGTTACAAGCCAGTGTCTGTGGCAGCATTAGTCCTTATAGCTGGAGCAAATTGACTTAAATTAGATCAAGGCCAATTTGGTGAAGGCCACACAGTGGGTCAGGAGCTATACCTGAAGGCATGGATCCACCTGGAATCATCTCTGCCAGTTTTATTATGTTTGAATGCTAAATTGTATGTTTTTTTTTTCAGTGGCCTCTCTTAAAGTGTTAGTTCACCCAAAAGTGAAAATACTGTCATCATTTACTCACCCTCATGTCGTTCCAAACCCGTAAGACTTTCGTTCATCTTGATGTTTGAACCAGTGAGGTTCATTCTAGTGTTATGCATCACGTTTGAGCTTCAGCAAGAACCAATGAGGTTCATTCTCGTGTTACGCATCATGTTTGAGCTTCATCAAGAACCAATGAGGTTCACTCTCGTGTTACGCAGCATGATTGAGCTTCAGCAAGAACCAATGAGGTTCATTCTAGTGTTACGCATCACGATTGAGCTTCAGCAAGAACCAATGAGGTTCATTCTAGTGTTATGCATCACGTTTGAGCTTCAGCAAGAACCAATGAGGTTCATTCTAGTGTTATGCATCATGTTTGAGCTTCAGAAAGAACCAATGAGGTTCATTCTAGTGTTATGCATCACGTTTGAGCTTCAGCAAGAACCAATGAGGTTCATTCTCGTGTTACGCATCATGTTTGAGCTTCGTCTAGAACCAATGAGGTTCACTCTCGTGTTACGCAGCATGATTGAGCTTCAGCAAGAACCAATGAGGTTCATTCTAGTGTTACGATTCACGATTGAGCTTCAGCAAGAACCAATGATGTTCATTCTCGTGTTATGCTGCACATTTGAGCTTCAGCAAGAACCAATGAGGTTCATTCTCGTGTTACGCATCATGATTGAGCTTCAGCAAGAACCAATGAGGTTCATTCTTGTGTTACACATCACGATTGAGCTTCAGCAAGAACCAATGATGTTCATTCTCGTGTTATGCTGCACATTTGAGCTTCAGCAAGAACCAATGAGGTTCATTCTCGTGTTACGCATCATGATTGAGCTTCAGCAAGAACCAATGAGGTTCATTCTTGTGTTACACATCACGATTGAGCTTCAGCAAGAACCAATGATGTTCATTCTCGTGTTATGCTGCACATTTGAGCTTCAGCAAGAACCAATGATGTTCATTCTCGTGTTATGCTGCACATTTGAGCTTCAGCAAGAACCAATGAGGTTCATTCTCGTGTTACGCATCATGATTGAGCTTCAGCAAGAACCAATGAGGTTCATTCTTGTGTTACACATCACGATTGAGCTTCAGCAAGAACCAATGATGTTCATTCTTGTGTTATGCTGCACATTTGAGCTTCAGCAAGAACCAATGATGTTCATTCTCGTGTTATGCTGCACATTTGAGCTTCAGCAAGAACCAATGAGGTTCATTCTCGTGTTACGCATCACGATTGAGCTTCAGCAAGAACCAATGATGTTCATTCTCATGTTACGCATCACGATTGAGCTTCAGCAAGAACCAATGATGTTCATTCTCATGTTACGCATCACGATTGAGCTTCAGCAAGAACCAATGAGGTTCATTCTTGTGTTACACAGCACATTTGAGCTTCAGCAAGAACCAATGAGGTTCATTCTTGTTACACAGCACATTTGAGCTTCAGCAAGAACCAATGAGGTTCATTCTTGTGTTACACAGCACATTTGAGTTTCACACAAGAACCAATGAGGTTCATTCTCGTGTTACACATCACGCTTGAGCTTCAGCAAGAACCAATGATGTTCATTCTCGTGTTACGCATCACGATTGAGCTTCAGCAAGAACCAGTGAGGTTCATTCTCGTGTTACGCATCACGATTGAGCTTCAGCAAGAACCAATGATGTTCATTCTCATGTTATGCTGCACATTTGAGCTTCAGCAAGAACCAATGATGTTCATTCTCGTGTTACGCAGCACGTTTGAGCTTCCTCAAGAACCAGTGAGGTTCATTCTTGTTACACAGCACATTTGAGCTTCAGCAAGAACCAATGAGGTTCATTCTTGTGTTACACAGCACATTTGAGTTTCACACAAGAACCAATGAGGTTCATTCTCGTGTTACACATCACGCTTGAGCTTCAGCAAGAACCAATGATGTTCATTCTCGTGTTACGCATCACGATTGAGCTTCAGCAAGAACCAGTGAGGTTCATTCTCGTGTTACGCATCACGATTGAGCTTCAGCAAGAACCAATGATGTTCATTCTCATGTTATGCTGCACATTTGAGCTTCAGCAAGAACCAATGATGTTCATTCTCGTGTTACGCAGCACGTTTGAGCTTCCTCAAGAACCAGTGAGGTTCATTCTTGTTACACAGCACATTTGAGCTTCAGCAAGAACCAATGAGGTTCATTCTTGTGTTACACAGCACATTTGAGTTTCACACAAGAACCAATGAGGTTCATTCTCGTGTTACACATCACGCTTGAGCTTCAGCAAGAACCAATGATGTTCATTCTCGTGTTACGCATCACGATTGAGCTTCAGCAAGAACCAGTGAGGTTCATTCTCGTGTTACGCATCACGATTGAGCTTCAGCAAGAACCAATGATGTTCATTCTCATGTTATGCTGCACATTTGAGCTTCAGCAAGAACCAATTATGTTCATTCTCGTGTTACGCAGCACGTTTGAGCTTCCTCAAGAACCAGTGAGGTTCATTCTTGTGTTGCGCAGCACGTTTGATCTTCAGCAAGAACCAGTGAGGTTCATTCTTGTGTTACACAGCACGTTTGAGCTTCAGCAAGAACCAATGAGGTTCATTCTTGTGTTACACAGCACATTTGAGTTTCACACAAGAACCAATGAGGTTCATTCTCGTGTTACGCATCACGATTGAGCTTCAGCAAGAACCAATGAGGTTCATTCTCGTGTTACGCAGCACATTTGATCTTCAGCAAGAACCAGTGAGGTTCATTCTTGTGTTACGCAGCACGTTTGAGCTTCATCAAGAACCAGTGAGGTTCGTTCTTGTGTTACGCAGCACGTTTGATCTTCAGCAAGAACCAGTGAGGTTCATTCTCGTGTTACACAGCACGTTTGATCTTCAGCAAGAACCAGTGAGGTTCATTCTTGTGTTACGCAGCACGTTTGATCTTCAGCAAGAACCAGTGAGGTTCATTCTCGTGTTACGCAGCACGTTTGATCTTCAGCAAGAACCAGTGAGGTTCGTTCTTGTGTTACGCAGCACGTTTGATCTTCAGCAAGAACCAGTGAGGTTCGTTCTCGTGTTACGCAGCACGTTTGATCTTCAGCAAGAATCAGTGAGGTTCGTTCTTGTGTTACGCAGCACGTTTGAGCTTCATCAAGAACCAGTGAGGTTCATTCTTGTGTTACGCAGCACGTTTGATCTTCAGCAAGAACCAGTGAGGTTCGTTCTCGTGTTACGCAGCACGTTTGAGCTTCCTCAAGAACCAGTGAGGTTCGTTCTCGTGTTACGCAGCACGTTTGATCTTCAGCAAGAACCAGTGAAATTCGTTCTCGTGTTACGCAGCACGTTTGATCTTCAGCAAGAACCAATGAGGTTCGTTCTCGTGTTACGCAGCACGTTTGAGCTTCAGCAAGAACCAATGAGGTTCATTCTTGTGTTACACAGCACATTTGAGTTTCACACAAGAACCAATGAGGTTCATTCTCGTGTTACGCATCACGATTGAGCTTCAGCAAGAACCAATGAGGTTCATTCTCGTGTTACGCAGCACGTTTGATCTTCAGCAAGAACCAGTGAGGTTCGTTCTCGTGTTACGCAGCACGTTTGAGCTTCCTCAAGAACCAGTGAGGTTCGTTCTCGTGTTACGCAGCACGTTTGATCTTCAGCAAGAACCAATGAGGTTCATTCTCGTGTTACGCAGCACGTTTGAGCTTCATCAAGAACCAACAAGGTTCATTCTCGTGTTACGCAGCACGTTTGAGCTTCATCAAGAACCAACGAGGTTCATTCTCGTGTTACGCAGCACGTTTGAGCTTCATCAAGAACCAACGAGGTTCATTCTCGTGTTACGCAGCGCGTTTGAGCTTCCGCAAGAACCAATGAGGTTCATTCTCGTGTTACGCAGCACGTTTGATCTTCAGCAAGAACCAGTGAGGTTCATTCTTGTGTTACGCAGCACGTTTGATCTTCAGCAAGAACCAGTGAGGTTCGTTCTCGTGTTACGCAGCACGTTTGATCTTCAGCAAGAACCAGTGAGGTTCATTCTTGTGTTACGCAGCACGTTTGAGCTTCATCAAGAACCAGTGAGGTTCATTCTTGTGTTACGCAGCACGTTTGATCTTCAGCAAGAACCAGTGAGGTTCGTTCTCGTGTTACGCAGCACGTTTGAGCTTCCTCAAGAACCAGTGAGGTTCGTTCTCGTGTTACGCAGCACGTTTGATCTTCAGCAAGAACCAACGAGGTTCATTCTCGTGTTACGCAGCGCGTTTGAGCTTCATCAAGAACCAATGAGGTTCATTCTCTTGTTACGCAGCACGTTTGAGCTTCATCAAGAACCAATGAGGTTAAGTCTCCTGTTACGCAGCGCGTTTGAGCTTCATCAAGAACCAATGAGGTTCATTCTCGTGTTACGCAGCGCGTTTGAGCTTCATCAAGAACCAGTGAGGTTCATTCTTGTGTTACGCAGCACGTTTGAGCTTCATCAAGAACCAGTGAGGTTCATTCTTGTGTTACGCAGCACGTTTGATCTTCAGCAAGAACCAGTGAGGTTCGTTCTCGTGTTACGCAGCACGTTTGATCTTCAGCAAGAACCAACGAGGTTCATTCTCGTGTTACGCAGCACGTTTGAGCTTCATCAAGAACCAATGAGATTAAGTCTCGTGTTACGCAGCGCATTTGAGCTTCATCAAGAACCAATGAGGTTCATTCTCGTGTTACGCAGCGCGCTTGAGCTTCATCAAGAACCAGTGAGGTTCATTCTCGTGTTACGCAGCGCGTTTGAGCTTCATCAAGAACCAATGAGGTTCATTCTCGTGTTACGCAGCGCGTTTGAGCTTCATCAAGAACCAGTGAAGTTCATTCTCGTGTTACGCAGCATGATTGAGCTTCAGCAAGAACCAACAAGGTTCATTTTCATTTTACGCAGCACATTTGAGCTTCCTAAAGACGTTTTGTTCTTGCGTGTCAAGCAGATTTGGTTGAGCTTCTGTTTGTTCGCTGATCAATGTTTATATGTGAATAAAAGACTAAATTCAATCTGTTATCTATCAATGAAATATCTTCATTTTTGTTTTGAAGATGAAAAGTATTACGGATTTGGAACAACATGAGGGTAAGTAAATTATGACAGATGTCATTTTTGGGTGAACTAACTCTTTAATGCTTGCACAGAAAACTACTGAAAGTGTCGCTGAAGGCAAGTTTT
The DNA here is from genome assembly GCA_036281575.1 of Ancherythroculter nigrocauda. Taxonomy (NCBI): domain Eukaryota; kingdom Metazoa; phylum Chordata; class Actinopteri; order Cypriniformes; family Xenocyprididae; genus Ancherythroculter; species Ancherythroculter nigrocauda. The sequence goes on along the minus strand of VTFQ01000008.1, from coordinate 3,572,545 downwards.
AGATGTAGTGCTCATAACTGGAATGAGTGCACTTTAAACTTGAAGTGTGATTTTTGTCATATTTCATTGCTTCTAAAAGCTTGAGGGTTCATCTCAGAGCAGAGGGGTTCTGGTGAGGTTGATTTGAGCATTGTAGCCTGAAGGCAGCGATGTCAGAATCCATCTCTCCCATCATTTCAGTTCCATGCAGGACTATAAAATGCACCTGGGTTGGAATACAAGCGCGGAAATGGCTGTCATCTTTCTGAAATGATGCAGCTCAAGCGTGAATCAATGATTATAGCGTATTGCCACGTGTCGCATCTTCACAAGAAATGCTTTTATTTGTGCTGTGATGTTTGTGGGAGCTTTTAGGAGATGCTGAATGTATCAAGGTCATGTGCAAGACCAAAGGGAGGTGAGATGAGAGTGTCTTGACAAGTGACATGAAGGCCCTGTCCTGGATGTCAACGTGCGTTCCGTCATTTTGTCACAGACGCAGAGAAGCTTCCCAAAATCCTGCTCTCGGCATCCACCACGTTCTTGTCAGACTGTCTTTCTCCTTGACATGGACCAAACCAGCTGCACGGACGACAGGTGATTAAAGTGTCAACATTCCTGACAGGCAGACAGTACAGAGACGGGGGCCAGCTCGCATTTGAGTTCCCTCAACCCCTAACCGCATTAGCAGCTGTGGACACACATATGCATGCATACCTGTTGCATGTCATTCTACCTTTCTTGTGCCTAATGTACACAGCAAGGGTGGCACGGGAGCCCTTCTGAAATGACATTTAGGTGTCTTTACACACCGTTAAGTGCTGCTCAGAGATGGCAGAAATGCATTTACACAGCAATTGTAACTATATACTTTGATACTATAGGGGCTGCGGTGGTTCAGAGCAGACATCATTTAGTCAGGATTTTATGTGGCATTACTTCATCACAGAATTTTGAGCAGGCACAGAGTGTAAAGATGCCTTACGACCACTGGCTGTTGTCTAAAGAAACATGTTCTATTAGTGTGCTAGTACTAGGGTTTATAACCAGTCCTATTTTTTTGGTCCATCAGAAACATACAGTGTAACCAGTGAAGTCCAGAGTAAATTACTCTCATGAGCTGGTTCTTTTTAGTCAATCAGTTTCTAATCATTTGAAGTAGAAAAACAAGTCATTTATTTAATTATGCCTGAGGCTTGTGTAGTTACTGACTGATTATGATATTGTGTAATACACAGTGTGATGGTAGGCTATTTTGTAAAAACAAAAGAAATAAATGAACTGTTACCACTTTTTTTCTTGTTTTACATTATTGAAATGTTCCTAGCATTTGGTAACCAAGATATTTTTTGTTTTCCAAATAAATCTTTTTAAATCCAATTCAAAATCTTTACACTTGTTGATTACATTAGTTAACATGAACTAACAATAAATCATATGATGAAGTTCATATGTTTGGTGTCAGTAAGGTTTGTAAAATGTTTTTGAGTCTCTCATGCTCAGTAAGGTGACAGTTGACTACAGGATCAAAAACAGAACTTGTGATTTATATATATATATATATATATATATATATATATATATATATATATATATATATATATATATATATATATATATGCTGATTTGGTGCTTGAGTAACATTCTTTTACCTCATCCTTCTTCTTCTTCTCCTCCTTCTCTTCCTTCCCCTCCTCCTCTTTAACCCCTTCTCCTCCTTCTCCATATACTTCTCCTTCTCCATCCCCTTCCCTTCTTCTTCTTCTTCTTCTTCTCCTTTTCCATGCCCTTCCCCTCTTCCTTCTCCTTCTTCCCTTCATTCTCCTCCTTCTCCTTTTCCATCCCCTTCTCCTCCTCCTTCTTCTCCTCCTTCTTCTCCTTCACCTCTTCCTTCTCCTTGTTCCCTTTGTTCTTCTCCTCTTTCTTCTGCTCCTCCTCCTTCTCATCCCCTTCCCCTCTTCCTCTTCTTCCTCGTCCTCCTCCTCCTCCTTCTTCTTCTCCTTCTTCCCTTCGTTCTCATCCTTCTTCTTTTTCTCCTTCTCTTTTTCCATCCCCTTCCTCTCTTCCTTCTCCTCCTCCTTCTCCTCCTTCTTCTCTTTCTTCTCCTCCTCCTTCTTCTTCTCCTCCTCCTTCTCCTTCTTCTCATCCCCTTCCCCTCTTCCTCCTCGTTCTCCTTCTTCTTCTCCTCCTCCTTCTCTTTCTTCCCCTTCTTCTTATGCTCCTTCTCCTCCTCCTCCTCCTCTTTCATCTCCTACTTCTTCAAATAAAAGAACTTCTTCACTCTTCACTGTCACTTTTGATCAATTGAATGCATCCTTGCTGAATAAAAGTATTCATCACTTTAAAAAAAATCTTACTTCACAACTTTAGAACAGTAGTGTAATAAGGAACACCAACAAGTAATAATATATGCTGCGAAAATGCTCATTGTTAGTTCATGATAGCTAATGTATTGAGAAATTATAACAAATGGAACCACAATTGTTAAGAGTATTCTGAACCGGGTTCATTAAATACCTTACGATTCCCTCTCCATGCGTTAAGATGGGTGGCAAGGCCGGTCACTGGCAATTTGAGAAAGCTGCCAAACAGCTCAACACCTTTGGGAACTTGATTGCACCCACTAGCCTTATTAAAGAGTTCATATAGCCTAAGGGCTGCATCTCTATATGTCACCCTGAGATATTTGGGTTGTGCGCTGTAGATTCAACTCGTCGATTTTCAGTAATATATTACATGAAGTTGCCTTTGGAAATTGCAAAGGTGGGAAAGTGGCCAGGGTAGTATGTGAGGCTATCACAGGTACAATGTCCTGTGCCTTGAGACATCTTTTCACCAAAGTCATTACAAGTCTATGCTTGTTCTCAGAAACCAAAACACATTTTTATTGGAATTATATTTCTGTATTATTTTGATGCTGATTACCCCACACAAGTGTTTGTTCTCATTCTTTTCTTCTTTTCAGACTCATCACATAACAACCACATTGCAATGAGACAAAATAATAATGTTATGAGCAAAGCCGAATAATTTATAGTCGTCCTATTACGCGCTGCTCGAGTGCCCATCGGCGCTCATCCATTCAGATGTTGACTGGCTTTGTTTTCAGACGAGAGGCGGCACAACCTTCTTATCAGACCTCCATCTAAAAATCATCTCGCACAATAAAGGAAATGGAACAACACAATATCTTTCTCTTTCTTTTGTTTACCATCGGTATGCATAAGAGCGGAGGATGGATTCAAACGCATCTTTGTTTCTTAATGCACTTTGTACATTTTCCCTCTTTTGTGCATGTTTTTCATATGAATCAAATATGAGAATTTGATTTTGAGCCATCTTCTATAAGATAATTCATTTCTTTTGGAGGGCAAGAGTGGGGGCAAAAATACTTGCCAACCCACCCATAAAACACACCATACAGTATATACAAGATAATATTTTAAACTACAAAAATACAAAAGTTATATAACATATGTATTTGTTTTTATATTTTTTACACAGTGTGTATTTTTTATATTTTTATACTCCACTGTTCAAAAGTTTGGGGTCATTAGTTTATATTAGTATATATATATAATGTGTGTGTGTGTATAATATTTTATTCATCATAGTTTCTTCATATATCAAGCAGCATGACTGTTTTCAACATTGATAATAGTAAGAAATGATGAGTAAATCAGCAGTTGTGTGTACATGTAGGTGTACATACATTTATATATAGATGTTTGTACTTACAAACATCTATGATCAAACAAGTTCAAAAGGTGATCTATATATATATATATATATATATTTTACTAACAGTGGTTGCGCGCCCTCTTCATAACATCGTGCAGGTGAGACCCAAATTGGCTCCAGATTTGCCCTCTGGCCGTATCTGCCACGGTTCTCGAGGAATGAGAAGTGAATTTATTAGCAGTTTTAATCCCATGCTGCATTAAAATCGGATTTTATGATGTGAGTGAAATTTAGTCCCACAGATGTCTTGTAGTCTGCATCTGCAGCGCAGCAGGAAAATAAGGTAATAATCCCCGAACGGTGTGCTTGTATAATGCTACCCACAATTCCCTGCCCTCCAAATCACTGGCATGTCTGAATCATCCATCAAAACATTTGTTTTATTTTGTTATTCTGCACTCCGAGAGAAACCGAGAGCCAAAATCCATCTTTTGACGGGCTGAATGGCTTTTAATTCGATTTCCTCATTGCGAATTGAGTTAGAGAAATAAGAACAGCGCAGGAGGGAAAGAAACATGGTGGGCGAGGCTTGTAAAAAGAAAGACATCAGATTAACATGTCATTTTCCGGTTTGACTATAAGTATCTGTTTTTTAATACTCAAACATGTTTTCTATTACATTTTCCATCACTTTGGAAATTGTTTTGGCATTATGCTGTCGGGGAAAATGATCATTGATGAAATCCCATTAAAGAGCAGTCATTTGCCCGTCTGTTCCCTGTTTGTTTTCTTTTGCTTTGCTGTCAGTTCACAGGAACTATAAACCTCTTCACAATCCATGAGAGAATTCTTTCATCAGGATTGTATGGACATCCAATATTTAATGTTTGATGAAAAATCTGCCATCAATGGCTTGGTAAACTGATAGTCCTTTTCACAGCTGGTTTTATAATTGATTACATTGGGTTTAGACAGGTGAGCCAGTAGATTGATTCTTCTTGTGTTGAACCACACAAGGAGTTTGTTTTGACAATGCTGTAACATTATGAAACAACAAACTCCTAATTAATCCTCCCTAGACAGAGGATTTGGGAGAAAGGAAGAGAGCAAATAATAATTAATCTAAAAAAAGGCAAAAAGAGCAAAATGTATGGAAGAAAGATTTGGTTCTTTTTTGCCCATATTTCTAAGGAACTGCAGCGGCTGAATAATTGGACACAATGAGCTCTGTATGAACAGATGTGTTCATTTGGCCTCCTTTTTTTTTCCCTCAGTGCCCCGCTTTGGTCTAGACAATGTTCATCTCTCTGAAACCCGGCCATTCATTCACACTGATGGTAAACAAGTCCCTGCTGCAGATGATTGATGTCCGAAATGTCAGTGGAATTTAATGGAGATGGTTTCTCGAACTTGAAAAAAGGCAGAGAAAAGGAAACATTAAGAAGATTACACTGAAGAAAGACCATGTATCATTTTAGCAGATTTTTCTAAAAGAAGCAGAGGGAAAAAATATCTGCATGAATAAATTATTTTTGGTGCCAAAAAAAAAAAAAATGCAACATTTACAAAGATAATGTAATTACTTGTCTTGAGATATGGTTTGGGCCGCTCTGCGAACTTGAATCAAAGCCAAACATTCTCTCTCCATTTATCCTTCACTTTCTTTCTCCATCTGTTTTCTTTTAAACTAAGAAAAAAAAAATGTCAGGGTTACCAGTCCTCTAATTACCAGCATTTAAAGACCCCATAAAATCAGCATCTGAGATTTATGGAAATGAGCTATTTCTGTTAGTTTTGAAGCCATCAATGAGCTTGTCTTGCATAGTCAGACTTTTGTCTAACGACATAATTGGCCAAGGACCGCCCACTTAGTCAGGAGGAGGCCGTGTAACTCAAAGATATGAATATGTACAGTAGATATGCCATATTCAACCGCTCCAGACACGTCATCGCACCCGCCATCTTGGAACGGTCAGTGTGTCGTCACTTACAGTAAGAATCAATGATGCCAACATTGCTCAGCTTCTGGTTGTGAATTAAATTCCCAAACAAATGAGATATCCTTTAACAGGGGAGAATGTTTTGGTTGGTTTGTGGCATGTATTAACTCAATATTACAGGTTTTTAATCTATGGTAATTTCTTTAGTGTCATGTTATCTGACGCCTTGGTCTTGTTGTATTGTATTAGTTTAGCAAAATCATTTGCTTAAGTATATTGCGGATATATATATAATCGGTAACACTTTACAGTTAGGTTCATTAGTTAAACATTAGTTAATGTATTAACTAACATGAACTAACAATGAGCAATACATTTGTTACTGTATGTACTAATCTTTGTTAACGTTAGTTAATGAAAATACAGTTGTTCATTGTTTGTTCATGTTAGTTCACAGTGCATTAACTAATGTTAACAAGATTTTAATAATGTATTAGTAAATGTTGAAATTAACATTAACAAATATTAATAAATGCTGTATAAGTGCAGTTCATTATTAGTTCACGTTAACTAATGTAGTTCTAACTACGCTTGCAGACCGGCTTTGACTGTTCCAATAAAGTGGATAGCTCGCAATATATATATTTATTGTCAGTCAATGACGAAGTTTTTTTTAAAAGTGTAAAACAACCTAATGGAGATATAATAATAATAATAATAATAATAATAATTAATTATTAATTATATAATAATTATTTATTTTTTATTTTTTTACGTTTTATTAACAATGAGATTGTGTTTTTTTATAATAAATTTACACTGCTTATGTAATTTTTCACAAGATGGACAAAATTTGTCACCAAAAAAGTCATTTGGTTTAACCAAAGTTTCGGTTTTACCAAATGACACTTTTGGTTGTACCGAATGACGATATTTTCAAAATATGCTAACAGGCTGATATTTAGCTAGCTAGCAAAACGACAATCAAACATTTTATATTTAGTACAAGTTTTTAAAATATTACAACATTTTCCATGTTTTATAGCGGTTGTACCGAATGACCTGATGTTTCGGGACATGCGTATGAGCACGTGAAAACATGAATTTTTCAAATAGTTAAAAGAGAGTTAGTTACTTTGCTTCACGACCATGTGGTCCTTTGCAGGCGTCTGAATGATGTCACATCCTGTCACATGATACTAACCGCATGACTTGATCCAAAATGGTCCCTTTATTTTGGTTACTCCAAATAACATAAGTGAAATTCATTTTTCCAGACATTCTTTCTCATAACAAAGCAATGACTTCTACACATAATTTTAATACCATTTTGTACTATGTTGATATATGATGTTATAAAATCATGCCAGAATAAAAAAATACATACATTTATTGCATTTTAAGATATTTTAATCACAAATTAAATGGCTGTATTGGCCTTTGGACGGTTAAACCGAATGACCTTTTGACACTTCAAAGTCTTTAAAATTCTTTTATATGTAGCAAAATATAATTAAAACCTTTTAGATTCAATAAAGGAGATCTATTTGTACTACCTTACATACTTTGGATGTCATATCTTTGTTTTTTTTATTATTATTATTAAGGTCTTTGGACAAAAAAATGACCCGTCACATCATTGACCCATGTATATATACATATATCTCTATGGTCTGACTGACATGTAAAGTGACCAATCACAGATTTTTGTTCAACATCTCATTTAGGGGCTGGCACATTACTACAATAATCAATATGCTGCAGATATTACCTTCTTAGTAAAAGTAAATATTTTCGAGATAACGCAAAAGCATTGAAATATATTTGTTCCTCCCATTTCATATTTTTTTTCACCCCAGCACTGTGTTCCTTTAGGGCTCTGTACAACAGTAAATAATTTGTGTCTTCTTTTTATGATTAGAGTTAAATATTTTATTCATAAGGGGTTCAGCTGACGAAAAAGTTTGGGAACCCATGTTTTAGTGGAAAAACTTGCAGTCTTTTGCCAGAAAACAGACGATTCTGCACAAAAATTTTTGTCCAAGGGAATGCTCCCTATATGAGAGTTCCTCCCTTTGCCTCAGATTAAGTATCAATTGATGGTTCATGGCTGTGATGGAACTGAAGTCTTTTGGCTATTTTTTTTTTTTTTTTTTTTTAAATAACATTTCTTCATATTGAAGAAACGAGCCCCTCAATATGAAATGTCAATGAACAACAGAAAACAGCTCTCGTCAAATGATTTCAAGGGGTTTTTAAAGATGCTCCACATTTTGACCCCTAAATTTCAAGATTTGGCCTAAAATTACTAACTGTTTGACAAATACTGAGATAAACACTTGTCTGAAAAGCCTCTACTTCCACAATTATATGTCCCTGCCCAGCCTTTTAGCATGAGTGGAGGTATGTTTCTCTCAGTAATTTGAGGAAGCCAAATGGCATGTGAGGGGTATAATTTTCCCTCGTTGAGTGGATCATTTTGATTTCTGCACAGATGCATATCCTTCAAGAGGACTTGAATGTCCATGAATATCAAAAAGCTCTCTCTCTTTCTCTCTCTCTCTCTCTCTCTCTCCAGCCTAAGGAAGTATTGCATATTTATAGCAGCAAGGCTTTCCGTCCGTCCTTGAGAAGAAACAATCAAACATGCACAGTCAACAGCAGCCGATGCCTGTGAGCTCTTGCTATTTTCCTCATTGTTTCCTATGAAGAGAAATGATAAAACGTTTCATCATCTGAGACTGATGAAAGAGCAATTGTGTGTGCTGCAGATGCTGTGATCTCGCATAAGATTTACCACGTGCAAAAATACAGCAATGAGGAGCATGTGATCAGTTTTGTAGGGATGGTTTTGTTAAAGGGATATTCACCCAAAAATGAAAGTTCTGTCATCATTAACTCACTCTCATGACATTCACAACCCTCTGTAGAACACAAAAGGTGAATTTAAGAGTTTTCATGCACTGGGTTTCTGTACAACAATGGTTCATTGTCTGTCAAGGACAAAAAAAAAAGAAAAAACCTTGAAAGCAACACAAAATCGGTACATACTGACTCATGCATGGTATTCCAAGTCATACAGTAGCTTTGTACAATAGCATGAAGGGAAGATTTCAATGAATTGAAATTTCATCTGTCACACAAAGCTATTGTAGGACTTAATGAGACTATAGTGCTTGAACATAAATGTGTGTCGGCAGTGTGTGTACACAACCACCCTATAATGGTAAAAATCCACCCATTCCTCCACCCATGTTTTAAATCCCCATAAATCATAAGCAGTGTCTTAGAACAAGCCATTTGCAGATTCTAGCAATGTGACATTAATGTGACAACTATTGACGGACTCTGCCCTATTAGCTTATCTCCTCCCCTTGAGTGAGCTGTACACAGTCCATCATGTTTCTCTCCTCGCCAGATCATTTAACAGCAGCATTCAAGTAATAAATGTATTCTTATTAAACCTACTAAAGTTATTCAATCAAGAGCAGTGAGTGATTTTCTACTTTTCTTTTGTTGTTTGATTCATATTAACAGCATATACTGCTGTAGGTACTGAATATATTATGCTGCTGTCACTTTAATACGCAGATCTAATATACATATGTGATTTCTTTCCCTGCTGTTTACGTTCACAGACATAACCGACTGTGTTTATGTGAACTTTGTGTGTGTTTGACATAACCTTGTGTGTATTTGACGGTTTAAGAGCAATAAGACGTGAAAGAGAACTTAGTTTAATACTCACAGGACGCGCCGTATGACAGCCAGCTTTCTGTGCACGTGTTTCAGATGTGTGCGCTCAGAAAACCATATATCAGAAGTTTAGAAATGGCTTTAAAGGTGCCCTAGAACTTCTTTTTAAAAGATGTAATATAAGTCTAAGGTGTCCCCTGAATGTGTCTGTGAAGTTTCAGCTCAAAATACCCCACAGATTTTTTTTTTATTCATTTTTTTAACTGCCTATTTTGGGGCATCATTATAAATGAGCTGATTCAGGGTGTGTGGCCCTTTAAATGCTGACGCTCCCCGCCCACGGAGCTCGCGCTTGCCTTAAACAACATAAAAAAAGTTCAAACAGCTAATATAACCCTCAAAATAGATCTTTACAAAGTGTTCGTCATGCAGCATGTCTAATCGCGTAAGTACAGTGTTTTTTTGGATGTTTACATTTGATTCTGAATGAGTTTGATAGTGCTCCGTGGCTAACGGCTAATGCTACACTGTTGGAGAGATTTATAAAGAATGACGTTGTGTTTATGAATTATACAGACTGCAAGTGTTTAAAAATGAAAATAGCGACGGCTCTTGTCTCCGTGAATACAGTAAGAAACGATGGTAACTTTAACCACATTTAACAGTACATTAGCAAAATGCTAATGAAACATTTAGAAAGACAGTTTACAAATATCACTAAAAATATCATGTTATCATGGATCATGTCAGTTATTATTGCTCCATCTGCCATTTTTCACTATTGTCCTTGCTTGCTTACCTAGTCTGATGATTCAGCTGTGCACAGATCCAGAAGTGTAATCCCTTTCATAATGTTGGAAAGGTGGGCTGGCATATGCAAATATTGGGGGCGTACACCCCGACTGTTACGTAACAGTCGGTGTTATGTTGAGATTCGCCTGTTCTTCGGAGGTCTTTTAAACAAATGAGATTTATATAAGAAGGAGGAAACAATGGAGTTTGAGACTCACTGTATGTCATTTCCATGTACTGAACTCTTGTTATTTAACTATGCCAAGGTAAGTTCAATTTTTGAATCTAGGGCACCTTTAAAACAGATGCAGATAATACACATTTTTTATGATGACGAAGAACTACAATTGTGACCGCGATAAGAGATAATTAAAATCAAACAGATGTTTTTTTAAGGGTTTGGCAGAGTATCCGAGGCACAAGTTGTACAGGCTCCGCCCTATTCTGGAAAGGGGGTGGGGATCAGCAGCTAATTTGCATTTAAAGACACATGCATGAAAAAAAAACCCAGCATGCTTTTCCATCCACTCAAAACTCAGCATGCTATAATAAATGATCTGTGGGGTATTTTGAGCTGAAATTTCAGACACATTCTGGGAAGACTTATATTATATCTTCTAAAAAGGGATATAATAGATCCCCTTTAAGTCGTATGTGCTATAAAAATTGTTTTATGGCAGTTTCTGGAGCTTTACAGATGATTAGTGACTAATGATGTTTTATGAATAACAGCTTGTGAAGATTTTTCAAAACTGAACAAATAACAGCATATGACTTTAAATAAAGGACAGCACTTTTATTTCTTTGTGCTAATTTTTCTTTCTTTTTGTTGAGCTATTGCATATATATATAAAAAAGAAAAATAGTAAATGAGAAAATCTGATTATCTGCTATCTTAGTATCCAGTTTGAAGAGCTAGCTTATGAGCCTGTGATGGTGTTCAAAAGTACCCTACAGCAAGCAATGCCTGAATATTAATATACATATTCAAAATGAAAAGACGTGGATATATTATCTTAGAAGGCTTTTATTTGGTTTTGTCTTCATATAATGGTGCTCAAACAAATGGAACGGTGAATAGGCGATGGGCCCAATTGAACATCACCACTCACAAGCCACGAAGCTCCTTAGAGAAATTACTGGGAATCTGAGCATAGCCGAGAACAATGTGATTTCAGGAATACATTAACATACTGAATAAGAATAAAGTCTTTTTTTAGTTTTACAAGAATACATTTTACTTTTCCTTGCATGTTGTTTAGGCTGGTGAAAAGCTATATTAGGCGTTTGTTTGCCCTTCAATCCAGATTGTGGTTTTCCCTCTGCATTTGTTTGTTTGTAGAGATTCTGGCGGGGGGCACAATATATGCATCTGCATAGAGCCGTTTTCAGATAAGATCACAACAGGAAGACGCGCACGAACACAGGGCAGAATAACTTGATGGGGTCGGCTCAACAGTGGACAGACTTAGCTCCACGATTAACCTTGGAAGGCAAGAGCATAGATGAAAATTATTTAACATCCGACAGGGCCTCGTCCTTTTCAGGGGAAAAAAATAAAACATCTGTGTCCTTGGTAAACACTTGGCTTTTCTTTGAGATGAATGGCTGCCCATTCAGTCATATAGAGCATTCATTTGTCTGGCAAAGAGGGTAGGCTTTGGCAGTTTCTCACAAGGCAGAGTGTTAAAATAGTCATAGTGTATAATTAATTCTGCTTTATTTTCTCAGGGTTTCAAAATAATGAATAGATGAAATAAAAAAATAACTTATAGGCAGTGCTGCTTGGATGTCCTGTCATTCTATCAAAAACAGTGGACTAGAAAAAGAGCTTGCAGCTTCAGTTTTGTTGTGCAGCTATCAGTAGCAAATTACTTGAAAAAAATGTAGAGCTAGCTTCGAAATAATGTTAGATATCAATCCAAATGTTGTCAGTATTTGTTGAGGAAAATTTAAAATGAATGAATGTGACATTGCAAATGATGCTATCTGTGTTGGTATACATTGTTGTTTGCTAAATAGATTTCTAATCTTGTGCACTATGTTCACTACACAGCAAATTATTACAGTAATGATGTATTATACAGCTGGAACTTGATTCTCTTAAAAGCATTAGCAAGCCTCATCTACACTTATTTCCAGTTTGGTGCCTACTTGAACAGTCATCAGCTGTTTTTTAATGCACTCGAGCAAGAAAATGCTCTGATAACCATCTGCACTTAATGTGATTCAGATTTTATATTTATGCAGACACTTTTATTCAGCTCAATCCTGGGGCCATATTCACAAAGAATTTTATCTTACTACTAGGAGTCCCCTTAGAGATTGACAAGGGCCAGATTGTGATGGCTAGACAACTGGGTCAGAGCATCTCCAAAACTGCAGCTCTTGTGGGGTGTCCCCGGTCTGCTGTGGTCAGTATCTATCAAAAGTGCTCCAAGGAAGGAACAGTGGTGAACCGGTGACCGGGTCAAGGCTCATTGATGCACGTGGTGAGCGAAGGCTGGCCTGTGTGGTCCGATCCAACAGACGAGCTACTGTAGCTCAAACTGCTCAAGAAGTTAATGCTGGTTCTGATAGAAAGGTGTCAGAATACACAGAGCATCACAGTTTGTTGGGTATGGAACTGCATAGCCGCAGACCAGTCAGGGTGTCCATGCTGACCCCTGTCCACTGCCAAAAGAGCCAACAGTGAGCATCAGAACTGGACCACGGAGCAATGGAAGAAGGTGGCCTGGTCTGATGAATTACGTTTTCTTTTACATCACGTGGATGGCCGGGTGCGTGTGCGTCTCTTACCTGGGGAACACATGGCACCAGGATGCACTATGGGAAGAAGGCAAGCCGGCGGAGGCAGTGTGATGCTTTGGGCAATGTTCTGCTGGGAAACCTTGGGTCCTGCCATCCATGTGGATGTTACTTTGACACGTACCACCTACCTAAGCATTGTTGCAGACCATGTACACCCTTTCATGGAAACAGTATTCCCTGGTGGCTGTGGCCTCTTTCAGCAGGATAATGCTCCTGCCACAAAGCAAAAATGGTTCAGGAATGGTTTGAGGAGCACAACAACGAGTTTGAGGTGTTGACTTGGCCTCCAAATTCCCCAGATTTCAATCTAATGGAGCATCTGTGGGATGTGCTGAACAAACAAGTCCGATCCATGGAGGCTCCATCTCACAACTTACAGGACTTAAAGGATCTGCTGCTAACATCTTGGTGCAGATGCCACAGCACACCTTCAGGGGTCTAGTGGAGTCCATGCCCTTGCTCCTAAATTTCAGCATTTGGGCCAACCTTTTTAGCCTTAAGACATTTCTTTTTTTTTGCTGTTGCTATTATGGCCCCTGGTTTGTTTGCAGGCCTCCTAAATTGATTATGTTGGTTTGGGTTTTGCTTCTCCACTGGTCACTCTGGGAGACCAGATTAAGACCAAAAACCATCTTAGGCTGGCTGAAGATGTCATCACAGGCAAATCACAAATCCGTATAGGTTTCAGGAAGACTGTATGGTTATTCCAAGGTCATCTTTCGTGTGGGCAAAATGTTGATGAAATAGATTGTATCGCAAAAGGAAGCAATTAAATAGCTGCTTCGTGTAATTTGCTTTATTCTTAGTAACCGTCTCAGCTGTCTTTGCCTATTAAGGCTTTAATTCAATACAGTGAGCCAATTAGCCAGACCTTCAAAATTAATCCACAACATCTGATGTCTTGAAATGGGGTTATAATTATAAGCAAAACAAACAACACATTTTGCAGCAGAAAATGTGCAAATCTTGTATTTTGTAAGCAAGGGTGAGCTCATGGCTTTTAGTGCCTTGTGTAACGGCTACAAATTCTGCTGAATAGCGATCCACAATGCTCGTTGTTCTCTGTTTGCTGTCTTAAATCTTGTGCTAATTCTCTGATTCAAAAAGATGACCCTCTTATTATGATCTGGATCTTTAACCGCCCCAGTTTAGAAAAGCTCACCCTTTAAACCACTGAAATATGACTTGGATATTACCATTGCAAAAATTTGTGCAAATACATAAAATCTGTGCTCCCTCAGGCTCTAGTTTATGTTGAATAATAATAAAATTGTTATTATATGAAAATACTTTTTATTACATGACACATTTATTTATTTGTTTATAATGGCAAGACTTGCTGTTTTGGTAGTCTCATCAACTTTTTTTGGGTAAAGCTTAGAAACACTAGGAAATTGATGCTATTGTAAGCTGGTCTTTGCAGTAAGGCACCTAACTAGCAAACTGACCTGAAAAAGTCAGCAAGATAGAGGGAAGTGCAATGTGCATTAAGTGTTTGGAGCTCCCACTAATTCTGTGATTGTGTTTGTTGCAGTGTAGACCTCTTTTGGCTGCCTCTCAATAGAATTACAGCATGTTATCTTCACAGAGAGAGCTACTGGCAGGCTAGCATATGTTTAACGCAAGGCATATGTTTTGTTTTTTCTCTTCTTTTTGAAACTGAATACTAGTTCCTTAGATGTCTACTTAGCATTACACCCCTTTTTAGCACATGCCTTTGGGCCACAGAAAAAAAAAACTTATGAGTCAGACATAAGCAAGCAAGATTATTTTATGGAGATTTGGTCTCCATGGGGAACATACTGTGGTATGACTAATCAAATGTAGGAGATGAGAGAATTTATCGTGCCGATCGCTAATCAGAGCGATGAAACTATGGCAACTTGTGTGACATGTCGTTTGTTCGTTCTAATGCACTAGTGTACACCACCTAGAAAGTGTGACCCATTCTCTGACCAGACTAAAGCGGTATCAGATTAGATTGTGTTTCCTCCGTCTGTCTGGCTCCTCTTCCAGGAATAGCTCTGTTAGCATAAAGCACAGCAGGGTTGTACTTCTCCTCAGGTACACTCCCCAAGGATGGCATTAACCTCCAGTTTCTCTTGTTCATTAGCCTACAGCCGCAGTTCGGCTCGTGACAGAGTATTACTGGTGGTTAGTGATGTCTATGGCCAAGCCATGGCCTAAGGAGGTGTCTAACACCTGGAGAAGCCATCCATTAGCATTCCCATTCATCTCAGTGGCAGCTGCCCGGATGGCGCAAGATCCCCCGGAAGTATGCAATTTGAAATCTGCCATGTTTGCTTCAGTCCTGAGAACAAGAGGCAGAATCCTGCTGTAATGACAGATAGAGTCCTTTGTTGGAAGTAGAAAGGTAAAATCAGCTACACTATTAACTTTTCTACAGTTATCAGTAATGCAGATGGTCCAAATATTGTAGGTTTTCCAGTAACAAGCTACTATTTCAGTAATTAGCAGTGTGACATGATAGAAAATCCTACATCACTGTTTATATGTTGTATTTCGCACACAGCGGAGGAGTCAAATATGCTCTCCAACACTACATTTCATTTCATGCCTTTGGCAGACACTTTTATCCCAAATGACTTTGAGTTCAAGCAATATTGATCAGTTCATCACAAATTAATGCAGCAATTCCCAGTATGGATCTTTGTTTTATATGTCAAAATATATTATCATCCTGTGGTCAGTTATATAATCCAATCAGAATTCAAGACTGAGACTTAAACTACGGCTACTGGCCCTTTAAATACGGATGAGCCTTTGATATTTCCCACCTTAGTTCCTGATTCAATAGAGTAGTGCAGGTATGATGTCGGAACCCAGAAGTCTAATTCGCCGCTGATTTTCCTTTTCAATTTATAAGAAAAATAAAGCCTTGACAACGATACTTTGACGTTTTGTTCTAAAATGTAAACTGCACACACTCAGTCATACCCCAAACAAAAATGAACTGCTTCAAAATTTGCGTTTTCACTGTGGGTGTATATACAGTGGGTACGGAAAGTATTCAGACCCCCTTAAATTTTTCACTCTTTGTTATATTGCAGCCATTTGCTAAAATCATTTAAGTTCATTTTTTTCCTCATTAATGTACACACAGCACCCCATATTGACAGAAAAACACAGAATTGTTGACATTTTTGCAGATTTATTAAAAAAGAAAAACTGAAATATCACATGGTCCTAAGTATTCAGACCCTTTGCTGTGACACTCATATATTTAACTCAGGTGCTGTCCATTTCTTCTGATCATCCTTGAGATGGTTCTACACCTTCATTTGAGCCCCGCTGTGTTTGATTATACTGATTGGACTTGATTAGGAAAGCCACACACCTGTCTATATAAGTCCTTACAGCTCACAGTGCATGTCAGAGCAAATGAGAATCATGAGGTCAAAGGAACTGCCTGAAGAGCTCAGAGACAGAATTGTGGCAAGGCACAGATCTGGCCAAGGTTACAAAAACATTTCTGCTGCACTTAAGGTTCCTAAGAGCACAGTGGCCTCCATAATCCTTAAATGGAAGACGTTTGGGATGACCAGAACCCTTCCTAGAGCTGGCCGTCCGGCCAAACTGAGCTATCGGGGGAGAAGAGCCTTGGTGAGAGAGGTAAAGAAGAACCCAAAGATCACTGTGGCTGAGCTCCAGAGATGCAGTCGGGAGATGGGAGAAAGTTGTAGAAAGTCAACCATCACTGCAGCCCTCCACCAGTCGGGGCTTTATGGCAGAGTGGCCTGATGGAAGCCTCTCCTCAGTGCAAGACACATGAAAGCCCGCATGGAGTTTGCCAAGATGGTGAGAAATAAGATTCTCTGGTCTGATGAGACCAAGATAGAACTTTTTGGCCTTAATTCTAAGCGATATGTGTGGAGAAAACCAGGCACTGCTCATCACCTGTCCAATACAGTCCCAACAGTGAAGCATGGTGGTGGCAGCATCATGCTGTGGGGGTGTTTTTCAGCTGCAGGGACAGGACGACTGGTTGCAATCGAGGGAAAGATGAATGCGGCCAAGTACAGGGATATCCTGGACAAAAACCTTCTCCAGAGTGCTCAGGACCTCAGACTGGGCTGAAGGTTTACCTTCCAACAAGACAATGACCCTAAGCACACAGCTAAAATAACGAAGGAGTGGCTTCACAACAACTCCATGACTGTTCTTGAATGGCCCAGCCAGAGCCCTGACTTAAACCCAATTGAGCATCTCTGGAGAGACCTAAAAATGGCTGTCCACCAACGTTTACCATCCAACCTGACAGAACTGGAGAGGATCTGCAAGGAGGAATGGCAGAGGATCCCCAAATCCAGGTGTGAAAAACTTGTTGCATCTTTCCCAAAAAGACTCATGGCTGTATTAGATCAAAAGGGTGCTTCTACTAAATACTGAGCAAAGGGTCTGAATACTTAGGACCATGTGATATTTCAGTTTTTCTTTTTTAATAAATCTGCAAAAAATGTCAACAATTCTGTGTTTTTCTGTCAATATGGGGTGCTGTGTGTACAATAATGAGGGAAAAAAAATGAACTTAAATGATTTTAGCAAATGGCTGAAATATAACAAAGAGTGAAAAATTTAAGGGGGTCTGAATACTTTCCGTACCAACTGTAATTTACATTGTAGAACAAAACGGCAAAGTATAGTCAAGTTATGGTTACCATACCATACCAGAATTGTGCTGGTCTATTCTGTTAGCAGCTTCATGGTTTTCTTTTTTTTTTTTTTTTTTTTGTTAAAAGCTTGTAGTGTAACTAACTCCTTTTTCAAAAGGGTTGCTTGATGTAGTTTAAATCTTTAGCCTACAAAAAATTAGCATTTGTCTTGTTTTCCAGTACAAATATCTAAACATTCTTAAAGGGTTAGTTCACCCAAAAATTAAATTTCTATCATTAATTCCACACCTTCGTTCATCTTCGGAATACAAATTAAGATATTTAAATTAAGATACTTTCAAGGCCCTGAAAGGTAGTAAAGACATCATTAAAATAGTCCGATCTTAAAGGCACAATATGTACGTTTTTGCCACCAGCGGTCGCATTTCCAAAACAATAACAAATGCTATGAAGGAAAGTAAAACGATAGGAGATGTCGTTTTCACCATCCAGAGATATATGCAATTCACGAATCATGTTCACGGATGAGGTAATGAATTAGTTTTTGTGTTACCTGTACGTTTGATCACACTATTTTATGTTATCATAATGAATTAGCTGCAAGGAATGTGAAATGTTATGCTGTTACTGATATGTGACTATTTGTCAAATGATTTGGTTGGTTAATGCTGTTCAGTTTTAGGTGTTTAAAACAATCTTACTAAAAGTAAATTTGAACAAACCCACAGTATGTGCAACTAAATATTTTTGTGCAACACATACTGTATAAGTTGTCGCGAAGCTCTCTCCATTTCGAAAATGCCACGCCGATATTGATCCTTGTTTTATTTCTCCCTACAGAAGGAGGCGGTTCCCAATGAACATTGCAAACACTTTAAAGGTGCCCTAGATTCAAAAATTAAATTTATCTTGGCATAGTTAAATAACAAGAGTTCAGTACATGGAAAAGACATACAGTGAGTCTCAAACCCCATTGTTTCCTCCTTCTTATATAAATCTCATTTGTTTAAACGACCTCCGAAGAACAGGCGAATCTCAACATAACACCGACTGTTACGTAACAGTCGGGGTGTACGCCCCAATATTTGCATAATGCCAGCCCATGATGTTCCCAACATTATGAAAGGCATTAGACAAGGGTAGCCAGTTAACGTCTGGATCTGTGCACAGCCAAATCATCAGACTAGGTAAGCAAGAACAACAGCGAAAAATGGCAGATGGAGCAATAATAACTGACATAATCCATGATAGCATGATATTTTTAGTGATATTTGTAAATTGTCTTTCTAAATGTTTTGTTAGCATGTTGCTAATGTACTGTTAAATGTGGTTAAAATTACCATCGGTTATTACTGTATTCACGGAGACAAGAGAGCCGTCGCTATTTTAATTTTTTTAAACACTTGCAGTCTGTATAATTCATAAACACAACTTCATTCTTTATAAATCTCTCCAACAGTGTAGCATTAGCCGTTAGCCACGGAGGACAGCCTCAAATTCACTCAGAATAAAACTTTAACATCCAAATAAATACTTTACTCACATAATTCGAAGCATGCATACAGCGTGCATGACGAACATCTTGTAAAGATCCATTTGAGGGTTATATTAGCTGTGTGAACTTTGTAAATGCCCTGTAATATAGTTGATAGCTCATGTGGCAGGGAGCTCGCGATTTAAGGGGGCGGCGCCGAGTGTAAATCAGTGCATTGTTAATGATGCCCCAAAATAGGCAGTTAAAAAAATTAATTTAAAAAAATCTATGGGGTATTTTGAGCTGAAACTTCACAGACACATTCAGGAGACACGTTAGATTTATATTACATCTTGTGAAAAAGCATTCTTGGGCACCTTTAATAAAATAAACAGACTGAAAGTAAAAGTGGCAGCCCGTCACGGAGAATTGCCGCACACACATAAACAAAACATAACGTAAAACAGTCTGGTCCTCTCTCGTCCTTCACTGCTGTCGTTCCTCCTTTTATGCTTCCGAAGCTCCTCCGTGAGCGATACGAGACCGGTGTGGCTCGCAGATGATGCTCATTATCAATCACGCCACTGTCCTCACGCCGTTCTCTCACGACTCTCCCCGTCTTGCTTGTGACAGTCTGTTTGTCCCAAAGCCTGCTTGACTTACGTTTTTTTAGGATCCTCTGTAGTCGCCAATGAATAATCGTGATCCATGATGCCAACTGATGACTGAACGACACAACAGCGGTGTGCTATATGCTTTATAACCACGTCCGCATTTGCTCACGTATGTTGCAAGTGGAAACTGAGGATAGCACGGATATTACATCATTAGGCGACAAAGACAAGATACGATAGACTGGGTAAACCCAGCCTGATCTGCCGGTGATTTGATTTCGCCCGGCAACTCAGTCTGGAAACCCGTACATTCATTTCTGCTGCATCTGTTACACTTTTGCGGGAACCAATCACAGACTGGCTTATCCACCTTGCTCACTATTGGAGGGTACAGAGCTCTTTCTATGGCTCTGGGCGGGTATAACACGATGATGTCTCTCGCACGACAGTCAATCCAATTCCTTTTAACCTCTCAACGATGCTAAATGACTTCTTTAGTTTAGCAAACAAATCGCTTGACTGGGTGTAAATACCACTCACTTTCATGTTTTTTTGCACAACCTGCAAAAATCGCTCAATGCCATTGCTGCTTCTGCCAACTGCTGATCAATGCTACAAACCAAGCCTGTCTGGAGTTTTCGCATCGCTCTGCAAAAGTACGTCACCCGGATCGTTGATCTGATTGGTTGAAGGACTATCCAATTGCGTGACTAATGCTCGTTGATCACGCCTCTTGTGCAGTAGAAAATACATAGCAAACTCCCCAGACCAATGTTCAATTTTAAATTGAGCTTGGTCTGGTGATAGCCAGACAAAAGATACGAGTCATTATTTGAATGTAAAATTGGAATTTCTCTGGATCTACAAATCTTGGGAACTTTTGGGATAATGCAAGTACACAACTGCATGAAATATATCACACTGTGCAAGTGGTTCCTGGATATTTTATTGCAAAAATCTTACATATTGTGCCTTTAATGTTATGAAGCGACGAGAATACTTTTTGTGCACCAAAACAAAAATGACTTTATTCAACAATTTCTTCTCTCCCTTTGAAATAAGGTTATTTTTTGGACCCCAGTGGGAGCAAAAATAAAATGAGGAACAAAAACACAGAGATACTGAGTAAGAAAATCATTTTTGCAGTGTGAGTGAAACTGTAGCGAATCAGGCTACAATAGCTTATACACACACACACTCACACACACACACAAAACCAAAGGAAATGAGCTTTAGACGCTTTGTTTATGAAGAACACAGCATTTAAGGTGCTCTTGATCTCATTCAGTATTCTCCTTGAGATTCCTCGTGATTTCAGCTTATCTTCACCACAATCTCATTGCTCTCCAACTTGCCATTGCTATGCATGAGTCCCCTTTTCACTGGGGTCCTTCAGGGCACTTTACCAGCAGATAAATGCTGTCCCCATATCAGCAAAGGGCATTTTCAGGACCTCTACATACCACAGCCGATGTTGTTAAATTAATGGAGAAGGGAGTGCTTCCTTCACACACGCCGGCGTACTGTATGTTAATTCTGTCATGTCTAGAAGCAAATATTTATCTGTGACCTCATCATTTGTTCAATATTGTCCTGACATTAGGCGCAGAGTTGCTTGACAGCTCAGGATATGCTTTGGCCATAGTGTAACGCTGATAAGGTAATGTTTAATGCAGAATAGAGAGCCTCAGAGAGATCAGACCTGTCAAGTGTCTTTATCTCTTTTTGTAAGCGTTTTTCGTGCCCACCGTGTATGGAATACCAAAGCAGGATATTAAAATAAACCACATGCAGGCCTAGTTGATACTGTTCCATGACAACGAACACATACGGGGTGTTAAATAAATATGTCTGAGCTGTGGGTCGAAAGGGGAATTATTCATTGAATGATGGTGTTTAGCTACAAGAAATAGCTGTTGGTGCACTTTCTTCTATGGATGCTACTATGTGTGTTGTCCTGGCACATTATGTATGCATACCAGGATCATCAGTTAATGTTTTGCAATTAATTTTATGCTTTTTTTAACGTTACCACATTTAGTTCCTTTTAAGGAAAGAAAACAAAATGTATGTGTATTTATTGGGTATTAATTAATCATTATTTACCAGTGTTTCTTACCAGTCATTTCACTTATGGTAAGAAAGGGCAGAAAAAAAATTAGCCAAAAACAGTTTTTTTGTTTGTTATTAAAAAAACAAACAAACAAGCAAGCCCAGCCCAGATGAGAAAAAGAAATGCAAAAGTAACCTAACTCATTACTTTACATAAAAAGTAACTAAGTAATGTAATCAGTTACTTTTTAAGGGAGTAACACAATATTGTAACACATTATTTTTTAAAAGTAACTGGTTGTCACAGTGAGTGAGAAAGTCTGGCATGAAGCAATTAAATGGAGATGAAAAGAGATGATGTTTTTATTACTCAACAGGTAAAGTATTTTATTGGATAAGATAAATTGCAATATGTAGCTCTGTAACAGAGTTCATTGTAAAGCATTATCTTTTGTGAAGGGTCATTTCATTATGGTAGTTGTTGAGCTGTGCTGGAATTTATTTTCAAGGGAGTGCCGTGTCTATTAATGTCTATAGCTATGTCTTCAGTTAGTCAGATTGAGATCCTTTCCATGGTTATATCTCTTAAAGGGGACCTATTACGCAAAATTTACTTTCAAAAGGTGTTTGAACACTGATGTGTGTGTAAACAACCAGCCTATAATGGTTAAAATCCACCCACTCCTTATTTATAATCCCCATAAATCATAAACAGTCTCTCCAAACAAGTGGTTCCAGATTTCCTCCTACTCTTACGTAAGAGTATGGAAGCCCCGCCCATGATCCCGCCCTGAGTGAGCCGCAGCAGTCGGCCATTTCTGTTTCCTCGCTGTAGCAGCTGGAGATGTACACTGTTTGCACCAAAAAAACATTACAAATGTTCTGTTATTGGATGTACCAACAAACATAAGAGTTTCCAAAGATTCCTGGCATCTGAGCCACTGAGGAGACCATGGTTGAATTGCATTTATGAAGGAAATGTGCCAAAGAAAGTCTGTAAAGTGTTATATATTTGCGCAAATCATTTTACGCTGGTGTGACGATTTGTGCTACCCGCTCAGATTTGAAAAACAATAGGTAGCACAATGCAAATATAATGTTGGTAGCACAATCTAATAGGTAGCATTATTCATCATAAGGTACTGCATATATTCCTCTTTAAATCTTTATCTCTGTACATTTAGGAGAATGTGTCCTACAGTACGCAACAAACATCGGCTGCTTCACTGAAATAATAAATGACCGAATGAGAGCAGATGCACAGGGGCTGAGATGCCCTGCAGGATCTGACACGCGTGAAAGAGAAATGGCTTTTTTAAAATGAGTCGCACAACATTTGCCTTTATTAGATATCATAGCCATCCATTCCCCTGGCACCAGACACACTCTGCACTCACTGAGACCATGGCTATATATGAAGCGGGGAGTGAGATTTAGTTATTCCATCAGCTCTGTAGGCCTGCCATGCCACGTGTGGCTGGCACTTAGCGCCCATGCTGCAATCTCCCAGTGGTCTGCTTTGCTTTATTGAGAGGGGGTGGCAGAGATCAGCGCAGCCAGGCGCTCAGAGCTCGGGGCACAGCTTGGGGTAGGATGGCACCAACCTGGTTCTATTCATCATGAGCTCCAATAATGGAGGCAGATCAGGCACTGTGGTGAAATGGAGGCTCTAACTGATGCCAGTGCCATTGATAGAGCCAACTTAAGTGCCATTAATTGGATCTTGTTTAGGAGGAACTATACACTGCTGCCTGGTGATGCTGTACTGTAAATCTCCCTGCTGCCTCACATGATAAAGCAGCGACTGATCACAGAAGAGGAGTTAGTGATGTATTGTGTAGATTTGTGGTATCTATCAGATCTCTATATACGCTTTTTGTCTCTGTGTACTGTTGTACTGTTCAAAAGAGTTTTTCTGTGAAAGAAATGATTTTATTCAGCAAGTAAAACAGTGTCTATTCAATATAGAATACTGAAGAAATATTTTCCTGAAAAACATTTTCCACATGTTTCTTGAGCACCAAGTCAGCATTAGAATGATTTCTGAAGGATTATGTGACACTATGTTTACATGCACCATTTTTGCTACGATCGGAATATATTAATTCCGCTTGATGAACAAGGACTGGTGGGATGTTGTCCTGCTCCACTCCACAGATGATGAGTGAAAAGAGAATTTCAGAATACAGGACACTCATTTATGAAACTTTATTCAACAGGAAGAAGAGCTTGTTCCACGTGTCATATGTCATTACGCTATTTCTACGTCATTGCACATGCGCAGTACTTTCCAGTTTCGGTTTTCAATCCGATCAAGAGCCCTTTCGATCAGATTAGAAAAAAGAATAAACCAGACCTTCCAAATTTCATTCGGATTGAGCTCAGTCGGATCGATTGAGGTGTTTACATGAAGACTTTTCAGTCCGATTGAGCCATCAATCTGATTACTGACGGATTATTTGGTTGCTTGTAAATGTAGCCAATGAAGACTGGAGTAATGGCTGCTGATATTAAAATAAAAAGTCATTTTAAATTGTAAAAATATTTTTAAAAAATGAATACAGCCTTTTTGAGCATAGGAGACTTTTTTAAAAACATCAAAAAAAAAAAAAAATCTCTCAGATGGATACATGCTGATAGTGAGGTCAGATTTCTGGGTAGTCCATCATACCTTCTGTTGTAGGACTCCTTGTTCATGTCTCACTGGATTATTACAGTATTTACAAAATGAATGTTTTGAAATCAAAATTGATACTTCTTTCTGGCACACTAAAGCAAAATTTTTAAATTTTTAAATCTTTCTGTAAAATGACTTGTGAAGACATTTGCGCATGTACTTTGTGTACAGGATGTTAAATCCAGTCTTTCAACTATGACACTGTAAAGACGGTGGATTTTTTTTTTTTTTTTTAATTGTGTTATGTGTACAAAGATACTAGAAACTAAAAATATACCCTCTGGAATTAAATCGGAATATGCATAACTAGAAGTTCATCTGCCTAGTAGTCTCACAAGAACAATTTTTATATATATATATATATATATATATATATATATATATATATATATATATATATATATATAAATAATACAGGGGCATTTCCTGCAAGGCAAGGGAGGCAGTGTCTCCTCAAAAAAAAAAAAAAAAAAAAAAAAGGATAAGAAAGTAATCCATATTACATATAAAACAACACACATATTACAAATTATGACATTAAAAAGAGGGCAAGTCACTCGTATTTCTAAAGGAACACTGCCCAACAGCGACACCCACTGGTAAAGTTAAAGCAAGAGTCATGCCTCCCTTTGCTCTCATAGAAAACCATTAGACCCCCTATTGCATGTGGTGGGTTTTGTGGGGGGTAATTGAGAATGAATGGGGGAAAGTCACGTGAGAGGAGGCAATGTCTCCATCGTGCTATGATTGGATGCAGTGGGTTATGATTGGATATGATTAGTTTGTGCGATAAATCCTGCCTCTTGTTGATGTGCACGTTCCGTGCATCAGTTTGAATGAACAAATGATGGCGTCAATGGGAAGACTAATTGAAAAGTAAACAGATCATCCAGTGAAATGGCCTGAAATCATGATGACTGTGGGGTTTTTTAGTGCAATCAGCTTGAAATTAAAAATACAATTCGTGTCTGTGACAGACGGTGCATGACTGATGATCCAAAATAGCCTAAGTTGACTATTAAAAAGAAAAACATCAATACACAAATAAAATATATTGTTTAAATTATTATTGCCTTTAGTTATTATTTTGGAATGAATGTAGAAATGCTTAAAACACTAACTTGATGAGATTGACTTGGTTTTGATAAATAGAACATATATTACAATACATTGTTAATGTAAAATTACAAAATAGAATTGTATTTGGTTTCTTTTTTTCTTTTTTGATGTAATGTAAAGTAATGTTCATTTAACAAGGAAGATGTATCAACGTTAAGAGTAATGCACATGAATTTACATTGATTCATAAAAAATGTAAAAATGTGCCTCATTTCAGAACATCACTGCACGCCACTGATATAATACACTGTAATATAATATAATCATATAATATAATATAATATAATATTGTATGGATAAATTCATTTTAGCACTTTAAAAAAAAATATAAGCTGCACATTTTTGCGTTTTAAAAACTCTGTAATGCTTTTTAGATTAGACTTCGATTGTAAGCATTACTGTACAGTAAATGCAGTTTGTTCTCTCTCTCTCTCTCTCTCTCTCTTTTTGTCTCAGACTGAGGGAGGGGGTAAAATTGTCTGGCAATTGAACAGCATGACACAGATACTGTCAACAGAGCTTAACTTGTTTTGAACCCAATACATTAAGGACATCAGTTGGAGGCTATGCTGTTTTTTTTACACACACATTCGCTCCATTAGCATGGGAAACCCTAAAGCGATTCAAAGAAGGTTGCGCATGATTGCTTCACCCATCTCATTAGCAACCTAAATTGTGTTTATTGCAATGCTGAATTGTGTCTGATATGATTTCAATGGACTGTATCACCTTCTATATGGTAAGAGCAGGCGTTTATAAAATATCTAAATCAGAGTACCTTAAAGGGATTATTATCTTAATTGTAGTACAGAAATGTATGTATTAAAATCAAGCTGACATTATTTTCATGATTAAAAGTGGTGGGAACCATGGCACTACGGTCAGCTATAATCAGTTCTTTTCACCCTGAAAGCGGGAAGACTTGTTTTTTTGTAATACACAAAGGGTTGTGCAATTAACATGATTTAAGGGTGCTACCGTTTCCTTGCTAACAACTGAAGCTAGCTGCCAATGTGACCTGAGACTCTTAAAGCAGGGACCATTTATTTTCTCAAGCACTGTAAAACTGTACCAAGCACTTTGTCCAGCTGCTATTGTGAGCTATTCGTTTGTACGAAAGTATGCAAAGACGTTAAGTGCATTGCTAACTGTTTCCATGGGTTTAGCTATTTACTGAAGAGAATCGTGGCTCCAGTGCCGTACACGAAGAGCGCTCCAGCAGTGTCTGTTTTAATGTACCACAATAGCAAATGGAGGCCAAACCAGAGGGCAGGTTGTTGATTTGTTTTGACAGCCAATAGCATGAACTGTCCAAGTAAAAAAAATAAATAAAATAAAGCAATATAAAAATTTAGGAAGGTTTTTGGCCCAAAGCGTTACCAGAGAACCTTGCAGAAGTATGGTAATGACCGTGTTCAAGCTGAATATGAAATTATGGAATGGATTTGAATTTCTTAGCTCTTTGTTTAATGTGGGGTTTTTTTTTCCCTGAAGAGACACATTCCTTCAGTATGCTTGGGAATAAATGAATTAGAAACAGGTTTTTTGTTATGTTGCAGGAGCGGTAGTCTCTCTGATCCATGCTCCTTCAACTTAACCTTTTATTTTAAACCTCTCTAATGGTAAACATGTCAACATGTCAGCTATTTTATGCTATTTAAATGTTAATTCTCATAGTATGATGGAATTTTTTTCATATAAATAGGCATGTTTTCTGTCTTAGTAGTGAGCTGTCAGTTCATATGGTAACTCTCTTTTTATGGTAAATTCATTTTATTTCCATGCATTTGTTTTCTAAGCCATAATTATCTTATTCTTCCCACTCACTAGATCTTATATGGAATCAAAATTGAAGTTATGTGACTTTTAGTCACATTTTAAATTTTATACTAATGTACTCATTTACATTTATTAATTTTGCAGATGCTTTTATCCAAAGCGAGGATAAAAACAACAAGCAAATCTTCATGAAGAGGCAAATAGACAAAAGAAGTGCTCATAATACAAGTTTCAGACATTGCTTAGAGTAGCATAAGCTAGAATAGGGAGGGGTTAAAGGTTAATTTTTTTTTTTTATGATGAGATTAAGTGCTCTCGAAAGAGATGAGTACTCCTGAACATTGACACAATTCGCTTTTAGTAGATATA
This sequence comes from Ancherythroculter nigrocauda, assembly GCA_036281575.1. NCBI lineage: Eukaryota > Metazoa > Chordata > Actinopteri > Cypriniformes > Xenocyprididae > Ancherythroculter > Ancherythroculter nigrocauda. The sequence goes on along the minus strand of VTFQ01000008.1, from coordinate 3,544,928 downwards.
CATACAAAGTGTACAGTGTTGCTCCATGAAAAGGAGAAAAAATAGTGATGACTTATCCTAAACTACACTGATTTTTGTCAATTCCACGTGTAACCAACTAGAAAGTAGCAAATTTAGAGTCTGTAACTAAAGTTTGTTGTCACTTACTGAATGAATAGGATGTCAACATTAGAAAGGGAAATGCACAGCGATTTCATAGGGTTTCAAAGTCCGTTCATACTCTGAGATTTACAGCAACAACATTTTAATTTCAGTTAGTGTAAACACAATTTTGAGTTTTGTATTACCAATACCCTTTTCTCTCACCTTTTACATCTTACGCGATCTTTTGATTAATAGTGTTCTCACAAGGTTTTGCAAAAATCGCTTGCACTCATTCATCACCCCAAAAAAACTGCTCAGACTGCATTCTAAAGGCAAGGATCATAAGGCCATATTTGTAGAAGAACGACCTGTCCTCCGGCATTTGGGCCAGTCAGTCGTGACCATTATTGTTTTTAATGAAATCTTCCCTCCTCCAGTGCCTGACTTTTTATTGCATTATTGCCTCTCTCAATTCTTTTTCCTGCCTTCCCCAGGCTGAGCTGGCATTTTCCTCTCTCTTTAATATCCACAATTATTTCAACATTAGACGAGACGTTACTTTGTGCTGTCTCAACAGACCATCCATCTTTGCATCTGCTTCCTTTTTTCTTGGAAGTGCAACTGAACCTTCCAAAGAAATAAAGAGGAAATTATTTTTGCCTTATTTTTGCCTTCTCCAAGCTGAAGTGTAGAGACCATGACACCACAATTGAAGAGGCAGTTCGGTAACTTGTCCTCCTCTAGGAGGCGCTCTGAATGATCTGACTCTTAGCAGTTCCATTCATCTCAATCGCCATCTTTACTCATGGATGCTTGTAGCTTTTCACTCCTTAAAAGCAAGTTTGGGCAAAATTCAAATTTCAGAGAAGTTCAACAGTATGTTGGGAGATTAAGTGTTCATACACCCAGGTCCATAAATGCATTTAATATAAAGAATTAGTATTGCAAATGACAAAAAAAAAAAAAAAACTAGATGGGTTAACTAGACTGTGCTAACCAGTAGCTATGTTTCCATCCAAAGTCGTGAATTTTACTTGCGTGCAAAATTGGAATATTGCATAAAACATTTGCGAATAAAGCAGCGTTTCCATCCAGTGAGTCGAAGAGAACAAAATCATCACTTCCTGATAAACTGGTGCTAAATATCACTAAGAAAAGTAAGAGAAGCCTCTGTATATAATAATTTTAGTATATAATAAATTAGTTGCGTCTCAGAGCACACAGTCGAAACGCAATAATGTGTTATCTTGCTTTCGGAGGTCTAGGTAATTAAATTGAACCACTTTAATGACAGACTTTGTTCAGGCATTTCAGAACAACCAAAACAGCATTTCAGATGCTGTACGAAAAGATCGGACCACTGGCTAGTCCAGTGACCATCCCATCATGCAAAGTCACATGATTTTTTTTTGAGGCGCATCAAGGAATTTATTCAGTAAACGTGGTTCCATCGTAGTTTATGCACGTTTTCTTATCAGATAAAAAAATGTATCCGACTCAAATAAGCGCATATGTTTTTTTAATGCGCAATTTTAGAATTTAGAATTTTAGATGACAAAATCTGTTAAGAGGTTACTGTTAAATGGATAGTTCATCAAAAAAAAGAGAATTCTGTCAGGTTTGGAACAACTTGAAGGTGATTAAATGATGACAAAATTTTCGTTTTTAGGTGAACTATCCCTTTAAGAGTAAATGTCATCCCACACTGGAAATATCATGTTTGTGTGAAGCCAAATCATCCTGCATATTCAGTGAAAGATTTGCCAGAATCACAAACGCCCGCTGCTTTTTCTTATGATCATATTTTCTTCATTTTGCTTTGTGTATGTCTACTCTCATAGTCCTCTCTCTCCCACACATCACATTCACCACTAACAACAATACTAGTAAATGGAACTCGTGGCTATGGAGATGGGCGAGCCTCAGCGCTGAAGGCTGGTGACGTCATCAGAGAGAGTAAACACTCATTGGCTGTTGACAGGTGAGAGCCCCAGAGATTTTACTCTGCAGTCTTCTTCAGAAGAGCATTCACACTCAGGCCTGAGGCGATTTCCTCATTATTTGTCTGAAAAAGCCCTCTTTATAAAGTTCCTCCATCTATTAATCCCCGAACTGTGAACCAATTGCTGCCTTTCTTTCTCTTTCTGGGGTTTCCTTTATTAAACAAACACACATTCAATTTATTCTTGAATAGTAACCTTCCTGCTTTTATTGCTGTTTTTCATGCTCTGAGCAAACTCAAAACTCACTGCATGTGTTGCCAGTCCAAGAAGTGGCGTAGATTTTGTTTCAACGTTTTCAAGCTCTGAGATATGTCAGTCCATGTCCACATGCCTCTCTATATCAGCCTCATTAACCACATTAGTATTCCTTCAGCTGCAAATGTGAGTGTGTTGTAAGGCAAACGTGTTTATAAAACACCAGCTCCGCTGTGAATGAACCTAATGACACGGTTTCTTCTAGAAGAAGTGTGGGTGCTTGCTTGATGCCCGCGGCCTTGTCATATCTCTCTCTCCACACATTGTTTTTGGCACCCGTTTCTCCACTCAGTGCTCATCATCTGTTTGCCACTCAGATTGGCATTGGGGCTTTTAAAAAGGCAGCAGAAAGGAAGGACTGCAGATGGCCGGGACACATGGTAAACGAGGCTACAGAGACACAGCGTTCACTGCAGTGAACGATTAATGAGAAAACATACCCATACTCTCTAGCCAGACTCTTTCATCTCTCTCTTTCTTTCTTTTTTGTCTCTCTCACTTCTCTCCTTTTGGCTGTGCACTTTCAGTGCAAAAAAAAATTGGGTCTGCCGACAAGAGAAGGGCAGATTTCCTCTTGCGTTTGCAATCCTGGCCTGACTCTCAGTATTTCTCACCAACGTCTCCTTGATCAGCACTTCTCATCTTTATTCACTTCATTAGAGTCGTCTTTTCCCCCAGGACACTTTCTCTCTCTTTTGGAGAAGCTTTTCCGATAGCTCTAAGTTCCTTAATTAACCAGGCAATTAATACAGAGGAGAGAGGCCTTGATGGGAGAAAAACAGTGACAGCGATCGGGAAACGGGCCAGGAAAACCGTTTGTTATGCGGTCTGTGGAGGATGCACAATCCACATATACATGCTGCACATTTTAATTTTGTTTTTAAATTGGTTTAATGTGAAGATAATTTTTTGATTTATATACAGGTGCATCTCAATAAATTAGAATATCATGAAAAAGTTATTTTTTTCTGTAATTTAATTCAAAAAGTGAAACTTAAATATATTCTAGATTTATTAGACATAAAGTAAAATATTTCCAGACTTTTTTGTTTTCATTTTGATGATTACAGCTTGCTGCTCATCAAAATCAAATTATTACTATTAAATTACCATTCTCGGGGTATAAATACTGGGTTTAGGCCAGTAATCCCAACAGCAGTCATAGGGAATTCTGCTGACTTGACAGTTGTCCAGAAGACGATCATCAAGACCCTCTACAATGAGGGTAAGCCACAGAGGGTCACTGCTGAAAGAGCTGGCTGTTCGCAGAGTGCTGTGCCAAAGCATATTCATGGAAAGTTGACTGGAAAGAAAAAGTGTGGTAGGAAAAGGTGTACAAGTGAAAGAAATGACTGCAGGCTTGAGAAGATTGTCAGGCGAAGCTGATTTAAGAACTTAGGAGAGCTTCAGAAGGAGTGGACTGAAGCTGGAGTCAGTGCATCAAGAGCCACCACACACCGATGTCCTCAGGAAATGAGCTACAACTGTCACATTCTAGGTACCAAGCCACTTCTGAACCAAAGAGGCTAAGGAGAAAAAGAACTGGACTGTTGCTCAGTGGTCCAAAGTGCTCTTTTCAGATGAAGGTAAATTTTGCATTTCATTTGTAAATCAAGGTCCCAGAGTCTGGAGGAAGTGTGGAGAGGCACAGAAACCATGTTGCTTGAAGTCCAGTGTAAAGTTTCCACAGTCAGTGATGATTTGGGCTGCCATGTCATCTGCTGGTGTTGGTCCACTGTGTTTTCTGAAGTCCAGTCAACGCAGCCATCTACCAGGAAATTTCACTTCATGCTTCCTTCTGCTGACAAGCTTTATGGAGATGCTGATTTCATTTTCCAGCAGGATTTGGCACCTGCCCACACTGCCAAAGGTACCAAAAGCTGGTTCAATGACCATGGTGTTACTGTGCTTGATTGACCAGCAAACTCGCCTGACCTGAACCCCATAGAGAATATATAGGGTATTGTCAAGAGGAAGATGAGAGACACCAGACCCAACAACACAGATGAGCTGAAAGCCGCTATCAAACAGATATCGCCTCCATGCCACTCCGCATTGATGCAGTAATTCAAGCAAAAGGAGGCCCAACCAACTATTGAGTGCATAGAAATGAACATACATTTCAGAAGCCTGACATTTCTGTTTAAAATATCCTTTTTTTATTGATCTTATGAAGTATTCTAATTTATTGAGATAGAGAATTGGTGGGTCTTTGTTAAATGTGAGCCAAAATCATCACAATTAAAAGAAGACTTAAAGTACTTCAGTCTGTGTGCATTGAATTTATTTAATACACGAGTTGTCAGGGTTCTGTCACTTCTGTCTAGTTTATTTCTTGGTTTTGTGACAGAGCTCTGACACTCCCGTTCTTGTCGTGTTTTTGTGTGAGCGTACGGTCTCGAGTGTTCTCGAGCCGTGCGCTCTCTTGTCTGCGTGCCTTGTTTCATGTTGGGAGCGTGGTGTTCAGATCCCGGCACTCGTGTCTAGTTTGGTTTTGGTTTTGTGTCGGGATTCGGACACTCGCGCTCCCAGTCCTGTCTTTTATTGTGAGCATACGGTCGAGTGTTCCTTCACTTGCCATGCGTTCTTGTCTCATGTTTTGTCTCTTGTATTGTCATGTTTTGTGTAGCACGCGGTTGTTTCCACCTGCCGCGTGCTTTCATGTTTTGTCTTTTGTGTAGCACGCAGTCTGTGTTTCACGGGCTGCGTGCTCTCATGTTGTCTTGTTTTGTGTGAACACGTGGCTTATGAGTTTTCATAGTTGCATGTTCATGTCTCGTCTTGTGTAAGCACATGGCTTGTGATTTGTCTTCATTGGCCATGTGCTTGTGTTTTTGTTTTGTTTGGTGTGAGCACATGGCTTGTCATGTGTTTCTTTGTGTCATGTGCTCTCATGTCTATTGTCTTGACCCCGCCCATCTTGTTACCTGATTATTGGTTGATTTGCCCCACCTGTCCTCCCTCGTTACCTGCCTTGTTTGCTCTCCTATTTATTCTCCTTGTGTTTGCAGTCTTGTGCTGGTTCGTTGTCGTATGTTTCCCTTTGTGCAGCCAAGTCTAGTCTAGTCTAGTCTAGTCTAGTCTAGTCTAGTCTAGTCTAGTCTAGTCTAGTCTAGTCTAGTCTAGTCTAGTCTAGTCTAGTCTAGTCTGGTCTGTTTTTCCCCCACGGGGTAGTTTTTGTTGTGTCTTGTTTTATTTTTTATTATTAATAAAAGCCCTCTCTCTCCTGCATTTGAGTCCTCGTCCTCATCCATCATCAAAACCCTGACACGAGTTCCACAATTTGAGTTTACTGAAATAAACAAACTTTTCCACAACATTCTAATTTATTGAGATGGACCTGTACATTGAATCAGCGCACCTGACAATTAACTGGCTCAAAAAGTATAAAGTTTGAGAAGGCCTGCCATATGTTTAATGCACTTCACTTGTTGATAACAAAGAGTGGAATACTTTTTTTCTTTGCATTTTTATACCAATATTATACAAGATTGTGCTATTTAAATCAATGTGATAAATGAGTTTTGCAAATCAAAACGCAATCAAAAAGTAATCTAGTAATGTAATAGATTACATTACTAACTACAATTTTCATCATGTATTCAGTTATGGATTACAGTAGTGTTATCAAAAGTACCGACTTAGGTACTGAAATTTAAAAATGTGACTAGCATTTTGAGCACTGTTGAGCGGATTCTTAAACTTTTCTGATTGGCCGTTGTGTTCATGCACTCAACATATATGTCTGTGATTGGCTACAATGATCAAAACTTCAATAACATGTTATAAATAGACAGATACACACGCTTGAAAGCAGGCGTCTATCAGCGATTGCTTTCAAACGTGTGTATCTGTGTAAGTGCTCTTTGAAAAGCATCACAGATGTCTATTTATAACATGTTTTTAAAGCGTTGATCATTGTAGCCAATCACAGACATATCTGTTGAGTGCTTGAACACAGTGACCAATCAGAGACATATATGTTGAGCATGTGAACACAATGGCCAATCATAGGTGTTTAAGAATCCGCTCAACAGCGCTCAAGAGGCTAGAGGGATATGCTGGTATATATATATATGCTGGTATATATATATATTATCATATATATATATTTATTTTTGTAACATATTGCCACTTTAAATATTAGTAGCTTGTGTAGCTTACTACTTTCTAAAAATGAGTGCCTTGACTGTATTTTAATTACTAGCAGCTTGACAAGCTACAGTTTGAAAGTGGCTTCCTCAGCACTGCCACAGATACATTGTGTTGCATCGCTCCAGTAATTACAGAACGTGTCTATATATCACCTGAGGCAATATAGATGATCAGTATAAAATACATTTCATAAATAGGTAAGTCATTAGATGAGTTGATCTGAATAATACGCCTATGGCAACAGAATTGCATCCCGTGCTCATTGGTTTTATTCATTATGGGAACATTAAGGCTCAAATGTCTTCTCTAGTGAAAAACTCGTTAACCCCCCGTCGATGTGAGCATCTTTCCGTGGCAAATACGAGTGCGGTGATGGCAAATGCTCTGAAGCTGGACTGGGAAAAAAGCTGTTATTAAAGCCTGTTGTTGTCAAAGCCGGTTGTGGTTAAAGATTTAAAAGGTCTTTGGAAGTGAAAATCTCTCCTCCTCCATCCTGTAAAATGGGTCATTGCAATGCAGCTCTCACTTGTCGCGTTGACGCATTCCTGCGTTCCGACAACAACCCGAGATTGATATCTCTCGACCTTGCCGTGTTAGCGCTGCGCCAGGAGCTGGTTGCTGTTTTTAGTGTTTTTTATTTATTTTTTTTAAATGAATGAGAGTGGGAGGGAGGGTTATGGCAATGCTTGCCGCCCAGTTCCCCGGCCTCCTAATTAGGGAGTAGAGTTCTGATAACCCTGATGGATTAGTGTGGATTGAGGGGAGAGAGAGAGCAGTTGGAAAGAGCCAGACGCCCAGATTCACATTCAGCACAAGGTCACCTCATAACCCAGCACATGAATGGACAGAGCTGGAGTGAAGGAGACTGGCACAAAACATGGAAAAACACAAAGCACATTGAACAGAAATGTGGGTTGCACTTGATTTTACAGTACATGCATTTATGTGTACTTACAGTGTAATTACCTAAAAGTACTAGTTAAGTAAAGGTAACTACATGGGTTAAGGTTAGGTTTAGGTGTGGGTTCAGGGTTAGTATAGTTATTACCGTTACTGTAATATCTATAATAAGTGCATAGTAGGGGAACAGGATTGTAAAATAAAGTGCTACCGAAATGCATGTATGTGTTTTGAAGGTCAAAAGTCAAATTGCACTTGTTTCAGTTTAATTTATTAAATAGCACATTTAATATAGACAGGGTCGACCAAAGTGCTGCAAAGACACAACAGTAAATTCAGACAAAATAAAACTATATACAGCAGTTTCTCCATCCCATAAGCCATTTAAAAAAGATATGTCTTAAGTAAAGTTTTAAAAGCCTTTATACAGAAGTGGCAGATCATAAGTACAAAGGCAAGTTATTCCACAACCGGGTGCTGTCACTGAAAATGCACGATCCCCCTTAAAGGTGCGTTCACACTTGGCATGTTTGGTTTGATTAAAACGAACCCTGGTGCAATTGATATGTTAGGTCGTTTCATTTGAATAAGTGTGAACGCTGCCATCCGAACGCTTGTGTGCACCAAACAAGCAGACCAAGACCGCTGAAAAGATGGGTCTCGGTCCGCTTCCAAACGAACTCTGGTGCGGTTTAAATTAAATTTAAATGCAACACGGACCAAAGACGTGTAAACCAACTAAAAACATCTAAATGATCCAAAAATGTGACATGCTGTCACTAGATGCAACCCTAAAAAGGACAAAATGCTCAAGCATACCTGATTTTTCTCGTCATACAGTAGTTGCCCATCACAGTTCAATATAGACGTCAGAACCACGTCTCCTTGCAGCAGATCTTCATTTGTGTGTGTGACAGAGAGATTCCTGCCACTGTTTTGACTTCTTTACGCACTTTATAAGCTCTTCACGAGTTCTCAGCTGGTCAAAATACCATCATATGAAGGCTACGCACATACAACAAGCGCATTTAGCCCAGCACACAGCATTGTTTTGGATGTTCGGTAAGTTCCCTCATGAAATATGCATCATAAAAGCTGACCATTCAGGTTGTGAACCTATCCCCATGCCTTTAGGTTCAGTATCTTAACACTAAGCGGACCAGGACTAAATGTTTTAAGAGAGTCTTAGATACTGACAGTATTTGATGACCTTAGAAGCCTGTTGGTCTGATGGTAAGAGAAGATCAGGTAACTAGTTTGGTGCCGAACCTGTCAGGGACTTATTAAAAAACGATGTTACCTTAAACTGGTTTCTATTCTCAATGGGAAGCCAGTGCAATCTAGCCAAAACAGGAGTAATACTTTCTCTCTTTCTAGTCCCTGCTAAAAGTCTGGCATTTTGGACCAACTGGAGGCGAGATAAACAAGATTAAGTGACCCCTAAATACAATGAGTTGCAGTAGTCTAGTCTTGATTAAATGAATTCATGGATAACAATTTCCAATTCCCTAAATGAAAGAAAAGATTTGATTTTGGTTATCATCCTAAGCTAAAAAAAAAAAAAAGAAAAAAGATTTAAAAACTTTAATAATAAAGTTATAACAAATTAAGTTTATTTGTTTATCAAATTTAAGTACTGGGTCAAAAATAACTTCCAAATTTCTTGCCTACAGTGTTAGTTATATAACCCAGGGTTTTTAAGATGATATTGGCACAATCAGGACCAAAAACTAACACTTCAGTCTTCAGGAGTCAAATTGCACTTGAAAATGCAGCAGAATAGACCTGTCATTATCTTTTAAAACCACTCACTGCTAATAATGAAATGCATTTCTTTTGTTCTTTATCACTAAATGTTTATTTGAATAATTACTTGGAGGGAAAAGGTAATTGAGGCCACATGTCATTGTTTTAATTTAATTTGTTAATGTTTAATTTCAAAGAGGATGCTCAGTGGCATAATAGTTTTTGCTGATATTGACATTAGTATAGAGCATCACACAGTTTCATTGGTGTCAGCTACTGAACAAAGGATCTTTGTTTTCTCTCTACATGCTTTTTTTCTTGATCTCTCCTTTCTCTTCTCTTGCTTTTCCCTTGTGTTTGAGAATGACAGTCTTATGTATAAGGATCTGCAACTTAATGCAGCCGTGTGGTCCCTCTGGGCTGAGTGACTTTACTGTAAACCATTCTTGCTTGGGCTAGGCAGGAATAGGCTCCATTATCACAATCTGTCCTGAATGAAATGCCCTGAGCGGAGAAAAGCTCAAGAATATAAGTGGTCAATCAGTGTTTGATAAAGGAGAAGATATTTTGTCAGGCACTTATCAGAATTCCCACCTGATTCTGCTGAGCCAACTCACAGGAGAGTTACAGTATAAAAACTGTTGTTTATGTGCTTTATGGCAGGTTTGTACATTTGTTTCATTTCCAGTTTATTTTAGTTTTTATGAAAACAAAATTTTAATTTCTTTGTTTATTTTTTTTTCTTTGATTTTAGTTGATTTTGGAGTCATGTTAAAATATTTTAAGCCCTGTTTAGACCTGGTATTAAAATGCGTTTTGGTCAATCGGATCACAAGTGGATGACACTACATACAGGTGTGAACGGGGTCTAAAATATTTTGAGCTTTTCCACTTTCAACCACTTCCAGAGGTAGTCGAAAACGCATTCGACTGGAATGATTTCGTAGTGTAGATGCTCATGTGATCGAATGTGTTCAAACAGCCACTAAAGTCCGTCTGCTCTCCGTCTACTGAACGTGTAATCATTATGGGAAGCGCGCTAGCCAGAGGGGATTTAAACTGAAGATCCAAGTTTTCTAACACACACTGACAGCGTTCAGCCGGTCTTGCGGCTGTCAGAGCAGAAACGAAAGCTGATGCTCTCCGTATGTTTTCCATTGTCTCCGGTTGCGTTTGTATGTAAACTCCGCAAGCTTATTTTGTCCATTAGATTGAAAGATCTGAAAAAAACCCCATACATTTACCCACCTATAGACTCTCCCCTCGAAGAAATCAGGACAGAAGTGGTTGAAAGTGGACAAAAGAGACGGATTAAAACACCAGGTGTAAACAGGGCCTTAGTTTCAGTTGACTGGTTAGGTGGTTGACTATCTTCCATGTTTCAGAAACCAGCTTGGGCCAGTTAATGACCAACTTGAATCCAGCTACCATGCTATTTTTGTGAGCACCTGCGTGGGTGTGTGGGTGGGGAAAACTCTCAGCACTGTGGGGTGAACAGGTAGGAAAGGATGTCATGGTTCTGGGCGAATGCAGGGAAGAGGCGAGGAAGGTCATTACCATCCAGCTTATCGACCCACCAACTTGCTTGTGCTTCACAAACTGTAGGGCTGTTACTCGCACTCATACATCAATGCTTATGAAATAGCCTTGTCATAAAGACACGTTTGTTGGGGGAGTTCTCATTAATCAAAGGGAGAGTCCTCTGCAGAATCGGCATGGTGGATCAAAGGTAATTACCAGTTATGGCGGAATTTACGAGCAGAAGGTAGCAGACGAATGCTCATCTATACTGAAGAGAAATTTAATTGAAAAAACGAACTGAAGGACTGCAAACTGAGTTTTTAATTAAACGTAGTCATCCCTTCATGCCTCCATGCTGAGACATCGCTTAAGTAAGCATTGCATCATGTCAAAGAAGAGAGCAAGAGTCATGTAGGCTGCTTGCGATGATGTGCCGTCGCCACTGTCGCTCTCCCACAGAGGTGAATGACCCGTGCCTAATTACCGCCGCCACCGAGACTCTGCTGTAGCGCTCCAAGGGGAGGAGAAACTAGCAGTCTGAGGAGTTCAAGAACAATTAAACGTGTGCCCCAGGGGTTGTTGCATTTCTCTTTTGAAGTATTTTCTTATTTCCCTCAATTACAGGGCTTGAAATGGAGAATTTGAGCATGAACGTTTGCATGTTTACATGTGCTTCAGAAGCCCAAGTGATGGAGGCCAAATGGGACGAAAACTTGTTGGAGAAATCACTTCCAAATAGGCCGCAACTTGATTAATACTTTATAATACTTTGTTTGTTCCTTTTTGTTTTGGGCAATACAAATGAAGCTGCATAACTAGATACCCACATGAATAACAATCACACAGTTGTGTCCTTTGCACTAGAGTTTAACAGTCTTGCAGCAAAGCAATTCTTATAGCGGCTGTATCTAAACCTTGGGGTACGCAAATGTCGACCAGATGGAAGTGGTTGGAATTCTGCATAGAGCATGTGAGAAGGATCCAGAGTCATTTTCCTTGCCTAACTGAGAATAATTTTGTCGACTATAGATTGAAGATGGGGGTAAACCCCCAGACCAACCACCTTCATTGCCATATGCACCAAACGGTTCAACTGAGATCTAAGGGTTACTGTCAGATGACCAAACCAGGCTGCTATACCATATAGTAAAACAGACTCATGATCAAACAAGAACATGAGCCTCTGAGAAACTCCAAATAGTTTGAGCCTCCATAGAAGTGATGTGTCATCATATTAAAGATTGAACGAGTCTTTAATATGACTCTGGAACATCGAGTTGTCTCATCGAGGGATTCGTTCATTTCGGGTTGACTACAGATGCTTAACATCTTTTTGGTTCTGTACAATAAACAGAATTGATTAGTTCACCTCTCAAGTCTCCGGGTCGGAGTTGTTTGTTCTTTTGACATGTGACGTGACAGTCGTACAGATATAGAAATTAATTCCCAAACTTTTTTACAAACACGGGTACTTAGTTTTTTTTTTAACTCTTATAGTTTTGCGAAAGGGATTTTGGGTCACAAAGATATGAACTTCCCATCACTACTCCATAGTGCATTTTTTTTTGCACCTTTTGACACAGATTATCCACATGCATTGATAAAGTTTTTTATCAATAAGTAAACCTAAGTATTTGTATGAAATAACCTGTCTAATGGGCTCATTGTTAATCATGATAAGTGAGTGGTTGTCTACTATCTTGGGATTTAAAATCATTTCCTCTGTTTTTCTAACATTAATTACAAGTATTTGCATTACAGTATAATATTGAATGTCCTCATCGTTATACAAAAGACCGAGAATGGCAGTATCATCTAAAAACTACAACAATATTCCCAGGATAGTGACTCCTATACATATATGTGTATGTTCAGTTTCACTGAGGGCTGATTATAGAATATAGAAAGCAGAAATTAGCTGTAAAAGGGATTTGAGACTGAAAAGAGGCAAATTAAATTTGATGGTAATCTAAATACAGACTTTTTGCTAAATTCGATTTTGATTTATCTTTGAGGCGTCTGTGTGGACACCAGATGACAAAAAGCATTTGTTTCTAATTAGCGAATCATTTGGGTGGGATTGTTTTTTGGCTTCTTACTAGCAAAATATCAAATGAAAAGATGTGGCATTTTTGCTCCTTGCAATTCTGATTTTTGTGAATCTTTATTTATTTATTTTTTTTGCACAGTATGGTGTTACGAATTTATTCTTGTAACCGCATCTTATAATTAATCCTTATGCAGACAGACCGTATTCAGAGTAAACTGCTCATCTCATTAACTCGAAATCCCATCTGAAGGGAAATGAGTCTTGTTTGCTAAACTGCAGCGCATCGCAGCTCAATGCGTGTTTACTGTTTAGCTGTCTGTCCCGTTCCAGTTAGACGTTTTATTATTTTTCCGAAGCAGCGTTTAGGCGGTGTGAGGGAAGGCTTTTTATTTGCTCTGATTCTGCCTGTAGTGCTGTCAGTAGCGAGCGGTACAGGGGCCCGTGAGCGAGCTGATACATTCAGCGAGAAGACAGACATGTCTGAACCTTTTCTACTTCGCCTGTCAATGCTGCAGCCTGAGCAGTTCATCCTCGAACACACAAAACCGCTCCACGCTGGCTCCCTCCAGCTCGCTTCTCATTAACTGGGAATCATTTTTGGGACCCGAAGATGACTTCTTTTTTGCACGCTCCCTGTTTTCTCCATACATGTCTCAGGGGCCATATGAATGTGTGTGTGGAAATCTGGGTTCAGATATTTTATTATACATTGGAACTTTCTTTTAAATTACATCCCTTACTGAGCTCCTCACACCTGGTTCAGGGAGTTGCATATTTATCGTTTCCAGTTCGCTAGTCCATGTTTGCACCATTTTTTTCATTACAGTCTTGTAGCTGTGCACGGTTCATAACATTGACTGCTAGGCATGGATCGGAGCTTGATTTCTCTCCCCCTTGGATCCAAAATAGTGGGACAAATCACCTGCTGAAAGGTCCAAATCTGTCCCTGCCTACGGCCTGAGATGCTGGGATAGGCTCCAGCATCCCCGCAGGACAAGCGGTTTGGAAATGAATGGATGGATGAACCAAATCTGTATTACTACAATACTCCCATCTACTGTGTTTTATACCTGCAAAACAAAAGATGGGAAGAGGAAACCATTACTATTGTTACAGTTACTATTACAACACTCAAAATTTCTCGCGGGGTTACTTGCATTTCCAATAAAAACATTGTGCGATGAGGAGTGTCTTCATGCTCATCATCATCATCAACACCACCGGGTCATACTAATGTAAAACTCATAGCTAGAATCAACAGATGCATATTTTCATCACTTGGCAGGTAGTCCAACTTCCTCGCTTAAGCCCTGGGTATACTTCATTTGGAAAGTATACTTCATTTGACTCATACGTGTACATAGGTGTTTGGTGCATGAGCAGTTTTGAGCACTCTCTTACCACAAGTTACAACCCATGTAAACATTTTTCTATTCTTTCATGCTAGAGTTGTACAAATGAGGGTACTTTCTAACCTCTTCACACAATCTCTCGTCTATGTAGGCCTCCTTTGTCGCTGTAGCTTGCATGCGTTCCAGTCTGTTCTGATTATGCAGTTTTTCTTTGACTACCTTGTGAATCGACGCCCCCAGTGCCACGGTTGCCACCTTGTGGATAAACTAATTACTGCATAAAATGAAATGCGCATGTGCGACCTGCGCGTACAAGTACATGCTGTTACAAAAATGCGAAGGTGCGCGTACTCTTCTGATGATGAAATTTGCGTCACACGCACTGTGCGCTGACCCTTGCGTACGTGTAAAAAGTGAACTATACTTTGGGCTTTACTTTTCTCCAAGCTATGTCTTTTTGTCCGGTCTCTGTATGAATAAGGAGTTGTGTCGGATGTGTCAAACCAGACAATTAGCTCTTTGCTGATTGGCTTACGTGACAATGCGTCATGAGTTGAAATGTTTAAACTTGCTTGAAAGACGCGATTGAGGCGAGTATTGTGCAAGAACGGCAATTGCGTCGCCCAAATCACATCGCCCGCCGTGATTTCACGTCTATTTGCGTCGTTGAATTGACTTTGTATGTAATCTACTAATGCAAATAATTAAATTCACTTGTGTGTGCACACACACCATTAGGCTTTTCACTCTTTTTTACCATAAGTGAACATAATCCTGGATTATTTTGTATCCTGGATAATCACACGGTTAATGATTTAATCTTCAGTTTTCAAAATGCCACACTTCTACATTTGTAAACCCTGCATTTATCTTCTTATTTGCATATTAATGAGGTCAGTGCATTGATTGGATGAATCAAATTTGCAACATGGCACTTGTTTGAATGAATCTGCAGTGGGAGTTAAATGTACATAAGCAAAAACATGTAATGATAATTAAACATCTTAATTCTTTACTCGGATGCTGAAGGTAGTGTGTGATTGTTTTGGTGGTGTTAGAAAGATATTTAATAGCAGTGAGGCAGTTTATGATAGCTGTCTGTTGTGAAACAACTAGCTTTAAAGGTCCCGTTCTTGGTGATCCCATGTTTCAAACTTTAGTTAGTGTGTAATGTTGTTGTTAGAGTATAAATAAAATCTGTAAAATTTTAAAGCTTAAAGTTCAATGCCAAGCGAGATATTTTATTTAACAGAAGTCGCCTACATCGAACGGCCAGTTTGGACTACATCCCTCTACTTCCTTCTTTAATGACGTCACTAAAACAGTTTTTTGACTAACCTCCACCCACAGGAATACACAAGAGTTGCGTTTGTAGAGTGTGTTTGTCGCCATGTCGTCGAAACGCTGTTATTTTCATCCCGCAGTCCAATCACCGGGTCTGATTCTGGCTCAAATTGATAGGGTAAAATTAAAGACATGTTTACAATAACACTGAGCGCATGCATCTCCACGTTATGGTAAGAGGCGTGACCTTTCCGGGCAAGGTTTGCTAAGCTGCTGTCGAATCACAACACAGGAACCGGTGGCACAATCAGAACTCGTTACGTATTTCTGAAGGAGGGACTTCATAGAACAAGGAAGTCATCAGCCCGTTTTTATGACAGTGGAAACAGCGCTATACAGATAAGTAAATTATGTGAAAAATACTGTGTTTTTTTACACGCGAAACATGAACACATGTTATATTGCACACTATAAACACAATCAAAGCTTAAAAAAAAACACGAAAAACGGGACCTTTAATGTTCTAAAGTAGTACTGTATGGTTTCACACTGTAATTCGGTGTTAGCATGGCAAAGGATGGAGTTGGATTTTATAGCCCAGTGCTAAAAGTGATGCTAAACTTCTTTTAAAATTGCAGGATTTAAAAAGATGATAAGCCTGTTTTGAGCTAAAGAAGCAACATTTATGGAACCATTTTAATCATTTTATTGTTGCTATGGCACAATGTATTATTAAAACATAAGCTTGTAAAACAGTTTGGGAGATTTCTTTTTTGCATTTAATTAGTCATATGCTGTACTTGATGAGTGGAGCCATGGAGTGGACTTACTTGCTTTAATCAGGAAATTGATAGTAGGTAGGATTACTAGAATTTGCTTAAATGCTATCCTACAGTTATAATATGCAGCTGTTTTTCTTTTTTTTTTATCACAAATTTAGCCGCTGTTTTAATCACAGTTAACGGGGTAGTTAAGTCTCAGACGCTCAATGGGTTGATCAGTCGATGTAGGCATTGATCGACATGCAGACTAATCGAAGCACAGTACACGTTTGCTTGCCAGCACTGCTCAGTGTCTGGTTCTCTGCAGTATGATTAGTATTCTTCAGTCCCGCTGTTATGAAACTGAAAATCCCATAAAGCTGGGCAGACTCATGCCTTGCAGGACCTCGCTTGTGACCCTATGAATGCTGAAAGTTTGTCCTGAAGCTTTGTCTGAGAGCAAGACTGCAGAGCTCTGCGGGACTCCTGCTTCCCAATAACCCAATAACAGCCACTTCAACACAGGGAACACAAGTGATGATGGCGAGTACACACTGTGAGTTGGGGAGTTTAGTTTAAAAGGGTAAAGGCAGACTTAGATGGGATGCACATCAAACAAATTCATTTTGGCACATTGAAATCGCCAGGAAAAAAAATAGAGAGAGAGACAAGCATAGGCGAAAGCAATGGGAATTTTTTTATTTTATTTTAAAATCACATCAGTTTTTAGGTTTCAGGATTTTTTATACCAAAATTTCTATAAAGATGATTCTCAGCTATGTTATGAAAGATATAACAGAATGATTTGATATACCATTTTGCAATATGTGAAATGGCCATTAGCAGGTTTTCCCATTATATACAATGTATTAAAGGTGCAATGTGTAAAATTTCTGTCCGCTAGAGGTCGCTAGAGGCCTATTCAAAACAAAGGCGTAGCTTGATGACGGCAATTTTGAGTGCAGAATCTTGGGACATGTGGTCTTCACATCACAGCCGGTGGAAACAATCGGGATTGGACTCGGGAAGAAATCATGTTCATGGATGTGATTATTAACGTTACTGTAGTATGAAGCAGAGCAGGAGCGAGTGTTGTGGAGCTGAACGAGGAGCTGGAGCGATTGATCAACACACGCCTCACGAGCAGCAGAACTTTTATTACGTCACAGTCGCCGGCGCCGCTTCCGCTTTTCCGGTCATGAGTATGAGGTAACGCAGCTCTGTTTATCATATTAGATACATTTGAGTGTGTTGAAAATGATGTTATAACGTTACTCTGTGCGTTCGCTCGGCGGCTGCTGTGAGACACTGTTACACACTGCAGTAAGATAGATCGGTTTTAGAATATCACATTAAATGCTGGATGGCTTGTGTTGATAAATGGCATGAAATTCATTCATGGTAAAGCATGGTACTCGCAAAAAATCAAGAAAATTAGATTTAAACAATAAGACTAAATGTGTTGAGCTTTATAACATTAGTTTTCTCACGATTTACAAATAGTTGGAAACATTTGGGATATTGCAAGTACTTAACTGAACAAAATATATAAAACTGCAAAAATTTTACAAATTGCACCTTTAATGTACAATTAATGTGTCCTTGGGGCAACATGTAACGAAAAAGAAGTTTAATAACGGGAGTAATAATTGGCAAAATTTTCATAATAATATCTAATATTTCATAGGAATATTGAAATGTAATTTCTTTCCCTATTCACTTGTTTTATGTCCCAAAATGCCTAATAAACATGATTTAAGTTCTGGTGTCCACTACAGTGGACAAAGTGATGTCCTGTTTCGTAACAGAAAGTCATATTCTGATTTGAAACCCCCATAACATTTTCCTGAGATGTTGATATATGACAAACAATTTGAAAATCAGTCTGATTTAAATGATAATTCCAAAAGTGTTAAATTTGATCACTAAATTAATGTCAGTCATTTTTAAAGACCAAGGAGAGGCAGTTGTAATGAAACTTCCAAACATTTGGTATCTCTGAAAAGCCCTGAATGTGACTTAAAACTGTGACATGTACCTTTTCAGAGCAATTCACTAAAATATAATGTCCACTAGAGAAGACAAAAGTCTATTCTTGGGTTCCAGGAGCATATGTATATGTCATTTCTGTGTTTTCTCAAAATTAAATAGTTTTTTCTTCAGTCAGAGGCCACTATAGATGGTTTTCCACAAATAAAGAAGCATTTTTATCTTTTATCTTTTTTTGGCACAATCTCATCCTCGTACTCTGATTTGCCCATTGCATTCAGTCGTCTTTTTCACAATTTTCATTCCAGTAATATTTCACAAATTCCATCTTTCTTTCATTCTAGTTGCCAAAAGTCTATTAGCACTCTACCACATGATGAATTTTTGCTGGCGTGCTATTTTATAATGGACTTTTAACATTTGTTGTGCACAGAGTATCAGAATGAATGCTGATGGTCTGAACTGAAATAAATAAATAAATAAATAAATAGAGCCTTGCTCCAGGCAAAATCCTGTAACTCCGTTTCCACTCGCATACTCTGGTGTCACTGTATTATCTGACTCTGTGTCTTCAGGTGTCACAATGGGAAGAAATAGTTGATGAACAATAGCCTCAGCTGTACCAGTGTCACCTTTTCCCATCTATGATCTAAACATAGCACGCTGGAACAGACATTCTTATTTTGGCTCGTCTCTGTCTATCAGATGCTGCTGATGCCTTCTAAACCTCTGGCAGCAAGTCTAAGTATGGTAGCATGATCTCTTCTGTTTTTCTCTCTCGCTTTCTCACTTTTTTCTGGCAGTGAGTACAGATTTATTGGCCTCCAGGTCACTGGTGGCAAAGTGTATGAGTGTTTGATCAGATGGATGGAGGATTAATGTTCTGTTGGGATTCAGGTAGTCTCTTTATCCTTCCAGACACGTGCTTGAGATCATCATCATCATCATCATCATCATCATCACAATTCATGCCGTTTCTCTCTCCTTTATGCTGGACTGCCTGAGGCCACAGCTTTGGTCTAATAATCCTTGTACCATTCTTTCAGTTCTTGTTTTGGAAATCTCCTCTGGATATCTCTTGTCCACCACAATCTAAAACTACAGTTTGCCTTTTCATCATCCACTCTTCTCCATCACTTTGAAGAAATATAGATTAAATTAATTTTAATTAGTATAAATGAAATAATTAATACATAAATTAAATAAATCATTTGTATAGGGGTTAATTCAGGTAAATTGAATTGAACACTTTTTGCCATTAAATTTGCCTATAAATATATATATAAACCGATCAGGCACAACATTATGACCACCGACAGATGAAGTGAATAACACTGATTATCTCGTGTTCCTGGTCTGCAGTGGTCAGTATCTATCAAAAGTTCTCCAAGGAAGGAACAGTGGTGAACCGGCGACAGGGTCATGAGCGGCCAAGGCTCATTGATGCACGTGGTGAGCGAAGGCTGGCCCGTCTGGTCCGATCCAACAGACAAACTACTGTAGCTCAAATTGCTCAAGAAGTTAATGCTGGTTCTGATAGAAAGGTGTCAGAATACACAGTGCATCACAGTTTGTTGCATATGGAGCTGCATAGCAGCAGACCAGTCAGGGTGCCCATGCTGACCCCTGTCCACCGCCGAAAGAGCCAACAGTGAACACGTGAGCATCAGAACTGGACCACGGAGCAATGGAAGAAGGTGGCCTGGTCTGATGAATCACGTTTTCTTTTACATAACGTGGATGGCTGGGTGTGTGTGCGTCTCTTACCTGGAGAACACATGGCACCAGGATGCACTATGGGAAGAAGGCAAGCCGGCGGAGGCAGTGTGATGATTTGGGCAATGTTCTGCTGGAAAACCTTGGGTCCTGCCATCCATGTGGATGTTACTTTGACACGTACCACCTACCTAAGCATTGTTGCAGACCATGTACACCATTTCATGGAAACGGTATTCCCTGGTGGCTGTGGCCTCTTTCAGCAGGATAATGCTCCTGCCACAAAGCAAAAATGGTTCAGGAATGGTTTGAGGAGCACAACAACGAGTTTGAGGTGTTGACTTGGCCTCCAAATTCCCCAGATCTCACTCCAATCGAGCATCTGTGGGATGTGCTGAACAAACAAGTCCGATCCATGGAGGCTCCATCTCACAACTTACAGGACTTAAAGGATCTGCTGCTAACGTCTTGGTGTCAGATATCACAGCACACCGTCAGGGGTCTAGTGGAGTCCATGCCTCGACGGGTCAGGACTGTTTTGGGGATCCAACACAATATTAGGAAGGTGGTCATAATGTTATGCCTGATCGGTGTATTTTATCCATTTTTTTGGAAGAGAAAGACTCAGTAGGAGTTGTTGTAGTCAGGACTATGCTAGCATGTAGATTAGCCTCAAAGTTAATGTCATGTGTAAAGCAAGCAAAACAGAAGGAATAAAAACATGGGATGAACCCAACAAGGGCCACATAATGGAGTATTTGTTCAGGCAAACTGTGCCTGAACATGAACCACAGTCATTATTCAGGGTACGTCAATAGTGTTTGATTTCTTTCATATTTAATAGGGAATCATGGAGAGTGACTTGAATGCGAGCATTAGCCTGGTTCAGGTTCTCTTGTTCTTACTTGCCCAAAGCACAGTCTATAGTTAGCGGGTCAATAGTTAGACAATACCTTTCTCTTTGATGTACCCTCCCAGTTTTGAAGCATGCAGATAGCTTGAGTGCCTGAATATAATGACTAGCATAATGTGCTCGCATAAAAGAACATTTCAGTATTTGTTCTCTCTCGCACTCGTTCTCTTTGTAGCCGCACACATGCATACGGATATAAATGTGTGTTTTCAAATACTGTTTCATTATTGAAAGGCCTTTTATGTCTTTTTGATGCATGTTTCTTTCTCAGCGTAGAGGACAAGAGGAAAAGTATGAGTCATGTACGCCTCAGCACTCTTCCTGTCTCTCTGGATGGGTTTGGGATTTTGTACATTTTATCGGACTGTTGTTTGTAGCACATCTACAATCAGTGCCATCTTTTTGATAATGGAAAAACTGCCTCTGGCTTAAGGTAACATAATAATTATTTTAACTCAAATCAATATCTCACGTCCATTTTATTTATAATAAGCAGGGTAATGTACTGCCAAATGGTCATTATCACAGAATTACACACTTCAGGGTCACTTTGCATCGGGGTCCTGATCATTCTCGGTTTATATTGTGATAATGACCGGCTGGCTGTACATTTTGCCCTACTTGATTGCTACAGTAAGAGGAACAATACGAGGAGCTTAACAATAAGACAGCTTTCCACAGCTTAACAGTAAGAGGAGTCCTGAACTGATGTGTGTGTGTGTATTTGTGTGTTTTGAAAGAGATTATGATGAAAAAAAATGAATAGGCACATTCGTGGTCAGTCCATCAGGACAATGTATTTATCCTGCAACCAGAACTCATTTCTTATGCTTTATATTTTGCTGTTGACTGTCTTCTGCTTTGACAGGCACAGGTCTGTAAAGACAGTACCTTGAAATCTTTGACCCAGCCATGCCAAAGACACAGGGAGAGAGATAGGGGCATCATGCACCGTTCTTTTGAAGGGGGCACCAGTGTCAGTCCTGTCTCACTTGGTGCCCTAGTTCTGTTTTCTGCATGCAGTGGGAGCAGAGTTCAAATTTATATATAAATATTTACATAAAGAAAGAAACAGAGAAATAATAATAATAATTATTATTAGATGACAGCAGTTATTACATTAATAAATAATATATGAAACAATATTTGATTATTAATCTCTATATTAGTTTATATAAATTATATTAATTATAATCACTAAAACAATAACAATAATAATAATGATTATTTCATTATTATTTGTTTCATCATCATCTATATTAGTGTATATAATAATTTTGTTGTTATTACTATTATCTATAAATTACTGTATGTATATATATGTATATATATATATATCAGTAACATTTATATGTGTATATATATCAATAACAGCGGCGTGTTTTTGACATCGGTGTTTTGTTTTGTTTTTTCCATGTTTTTTGTGAGTACATTTTTTGGTTTTCTACTGCACCATGGACTCATTTTTATCAGTACAACTGCTTTGCCTTGTGCCTCGAGGGAGCGGTCCTTCTGCACATTTAGAGGATTTTATCCTGTTCCATCTACAACTTTCCCGGACCGCAGCCTCTGCAGCTTCCTATATGCTGGCCTCAACACCGCCACCAAAGCGCTGCTGTCCAGGGAAGGGCCTCGAGGGAGTTTCATGGAATACGTCGAGTGGGTGCTGGTGTCCTGCGATTCACCACTCACAGTGAACATCGTCAACGATGACACCAGCCCCACTAGCTACCTAGTGCCCAGCCAACAACACCTCGACAGTGGGGATCGACAGCCCGAGCCCACCGCAGGCAACGAGAGCCACTCTGCTGCGATGTACGAGCCAGCGCACACAAGAGCGACCGAGCAGAACATCGCCATGGAGCCTGAGCAACCCGTGCCTGACCAGGTGTGTGAGCCGGCTGCCTCAACCATCGCTGAGGGAGTCTTAGTGGAGTTCGACGGGATGGAAGGGAGCCCCGCCCAACCCCCCGCCACTGAGAGTGAGTGTTCGTCCACCGCTCTGGGAAAAAAAAAAAAGTTTGATGTTGGAGAGGTTGTTTTGTTATCCCCTCTGTTAGCTCCTGAGTCTGTCTGTCATGTTTCAAACTGTTTGGTTCTGTCCAGCCCTGAACTGTCCATCTCCCCACTGGTTCCTTCCAGCTCTGAACTGTCCGTTTCCCCGCTGGTTTCGTCCAGCCCTGTGTTCCCCCCCAACCTCCCTCATCCACTACCTCTCCAACACACATTGGACACGTTTTGTTTTTTGGACTTTCCTCTGCTCTCCAGTTTTTGCCTCAGTCCCCAACTAATCTTGTTGTCCCATCATCGATGCCTCCCATCAGTCCCTCAGCGCCTCCTCTCAGTGGTGAGTCTACACCTTGGGTCCTCTGGAAGCCATCTCTTCATGGCTGTGAGAAGCCCTTGGCTCCGCCCTCTGCCTCTGCATGCTCCAGTCCTTTTCGATCTGACGTCCCAACTCCTGAGCCTATGCTCCTACGCTCGATGTTGGCAGAGACCATCGGACTTTCAGCCTCGCAGGACTCTCTCAGTACGTCGGCTCCACCTGGGTCGGGCATCGCTACACCTACGCCACGGACTTACGGGCTGGTCGCTGCTCTCCGGCTCTCCACCCCTTCATCTTCGGCCAGCTCCTCCCTCCCTCAGGCTCCACCTCCGCCCTCGGTCGCTCCTGCTCGACTTCAGCCCTCTGAATCTCTACCACCATCTCGGGGGGTCGTCACTGTGGCTACGTCACGGCCGCTTAGATCTTTGGAGTCCCTCTACTACATCGGCTCTCTGGCTTCGTGGTGGACTCCATCATTGGTGTCTCTGTCGCCTCCGGTCCTCCCCATGGTGGCTCCAGTGAACATCTCTCCATGGCTCCTCCCTCCTGCGCCGTTGCTATGGGACACAGTCTCAGCTGCGGCCTGGGTCAGCTCACAACATCTGCCTCTGCTCAAGGCCACACCCTGGATCACTCCACCATCCTCTCCACCTTGGACTTTTGTTTCCTGCCTCCTCCCGGTAGGACGTCCACCTTCTAAACCGCCTCCTACATCATCTGCATATCTCCATCATCTTCATCTCCTCTCCAATATCTCTAATATTAAATTAAGTTTAATAATTAAATATCTCTAAATATTTAAAAGCAGTTGTCCTCATGGGGACCAAAAAATTTCCCCACAAGGACAATGTTTTTGGATATTGCCATCTTTTTTCCCCATAACATATAGTATACCTTAACCACACAGATGCAGACACACAATATTCATGCAACTTAAAATGTTTGTATATATGATCATTTTTGAATGTTGCATAAAAAATATTCATTTGACCTAAAATCTGAGGGGGCATGTGTGAGAGAAAAGAGAGAAATGAAGAGGATTACATGTCTGATAGATGGATAACAACATACAGAAACTAAATGAAATAGAAGGGAAGAAGGCAAAAAAGAGAAGGAGAATGATAGCATGAAACACAAGGCGGACGGCTCACGGCCTGCGGCTACACTCCTCTGCCTCCTACTAACCACCCTTCATCCAGATCAGGACTCCGGGGCAGCTGCGATACGTGCCACATTCAAACACGCTCTGGCCTGGGTTGCAGCTTGCTGTTTTTCTCTGGGTGGATTAGCGTGGGCGACTAGTAACGTGTGTGTGTGTGTGTTTGTGTTTGTGCTTGAGTGTGATATTGTGCAAGAAAGCAAGTCTGATTGATTCAAGCACAAAATAAGTTTCATATTGCCAAAACTCACACAAGGAGATTTCAAAGCTTTGTGAATGCAGTGCATCTGAGGAGCGGAGAAAAGGAACATCTTATCTCAGCCTGATAATACTCACTTGAGCACAGAGGGAAGCTGGCAAAGAGGCAGTAACGAAGACCACGCTGGTCCTGCTTGATTCACAGATGCAGGAGAGCTCAGGGGGAACTGTGTGGATTTTTCACTTATAATGATTTTACTGTAGCAGAAGCAATTTTCCAAGTTTTAATTTCTCATTTTATTTATGCTTTACATAGTAACTAATAAATTTTCTGGAGGACACTGACTCCGACAGACAACACAGAGCAGGTTATTTTGATTTAAAACAAAGTCTCAGCTTTCAAATTCTGTCAATTTTATTAGGAAGTTCAAACAATTAATTGCGTTTTGGCACTCTTAACATGACTTGACTGTAGCGCTTCAGTTCAAACGGCCATGATCATCTCTTCCTCTTTACTACTAGTTAATAGTAAATAAACATGAATGAACATCAGAAGGTATGTTTAAAGATATAGTACAACTTACCGAAATGTATCATGTCTTGTGTAATCAATCAATCAATCAGTGTTTAAACCGTGGAAAGAGGTCAATAATAATGTCACGTAATGTTTCATTTACCTCAGGAAAGCCATTTAATAACCATAGCATGTTAGTTAGCTAGAAAAAACAATAACTAGAGAGGAGTATTGTGATAAATATATACACTATATTACATATCATTAAAAAATATAACGTTATAACATTATATTTCAGTTGTTAATTTTAACCTTTAATATTAATAATACACTCTAAAAACTGCTGGGTTAAAAACAACCTAAGTTGGGTTAAATGTGGACAAACCCAGCAGGTTGGGTTAAAGGGAACCTATTATGCCCTCTTTCACAAGATGTAATATAAGTCTCTGGTCTGGTCAAGTTTCAGCTTAAAATACCCCACAAATTTGCCCCTATTTGGGGGTGAGCAAAAACACGCCTTTTACTATATTACTATATTTCTGGCTAAAAAATAAATCCAAAATTGGTTGAAAAAAATGGCTGGGTGAAAACAACCCAATCCCTGGGTTTGTCCAAATTTAACCCAGCAGTTTTTAGAGTGTACTAGCTGACAGGAATGTATGTTTTCAGCATTAGTTGAGACATTTTTCCTTGAGAAAATTTAACATGTAGCTACTGTGCCTGATATTTATCCAAATGAATAGATATTTAATCAAAATTGGAATCACATCGCAAGCTTATGAAATTTGTGTCAAGCACTAATAAAAACAGTAGCCTACACTCTAAAAAATGCTGGGTCGAAAAAGGACAAACCCAGAGATTGGGTTGTTTTAACCCAGCGATTGGGTTAAATGTTTGACCCAACCTGCTAGGTAGTTTATTTAACTCAACTGTTGTTTAAAAATGACTAATTGGCTGGCTTAATGAACCCAAAATATGCTGGAAATTAAACATCAGACACATAATTACTAGAGGAAACAATAATAATCAAAAGATGAACCTTTATTAATAAACATTTTAATGAATGTTTATTGCTTAATTATTATCCATTGAACTTATTAATAAATGTTCATTTATTAAACATATTAATAACTGTTAATTTCCAACAAATTTTGGGTTCATTTTAAGCAAGCAACACAGTCATTTTTACTCAATAGTTGGGTTAAATAAAACTATCCAGCAGGTTGGGCAAACATTTAACCCATTCGCTGGGTTAAAACAACCAAATTGCTGGGTTTGTCCTTTTTCAACGCATCTTGGGTTGTTTTTAACCCAGCATTTTTAGAGTGTACCAGTCATTGTATTGTGATGTCACTAAACTTAATGAAATTCTGTTTAGTTACCAAATGTTTTGACAATCACAATACACTTATTGTGACGCAGTGTTTTTTTTTTTTTTTTTTTTTTTTTTTTTTTTTAAAACCCTCTCCTTTCCATAATTTTCACTCCAAGCTAAACTCAAGAGATGGCAGCCCTGTATGTAATTTTGCCCTGCTGACTTTTGCTTACATTACCAAGCTCTGATTTTGAAACTCCTCCCCTTAAGGTTCCAGCCAGTGGACTGCAAACAATTGCTTGTCTGAAGGCTGTAATTGTGTCGTCATGACTGGATTTAAAATAACCATATTCCCCAGACTGTTCCGTGTGTCTCTGTACCCACCTTCCTGTTTTTCGCACTGGTTCTGAGGTGTTTATTTCAGCACAGCTTGCAACCCTTACAAACACCTGGTCTCCACAGAATCTCCTGCCAGTGGGATGCGGTCACGACCTTTAAACCCAAAGAGACCTCACACTCGAGTTCTTCTTTTGAGCACCTGTACGTGTGTGTGTGTGTGTGTGTGTTTGTGTGTCTGCATTTGCTCACTTGTGTTAACAAGCAGCTTGCCAGGTGTTAGGAAGCAGCATGTGCTGTGATCCTGTGTGAAATTTGCCAGGTAATTATGGAAAGATTTTTTTAAAATCCTTTTTTTTTCTGCTAAACAAGGATGTTTGTGCTGTTTATTTTTTGAGGTGGTTGCATGAGCAATCGTGTGTGTGCATAAATCATCTTTTAATTAAATCATTCCTCTGCTAAATCAAATCAACCCAGAGGTACAGAGAGACAGTGAATCCCTCCCATTTCTAGTTCATTTTGAGGTTGATGGCATAAAAATGAAGTTATAAAAATCCCATGTTTTTTTTTTTTTAACTACAGCCCCTCTGAGGAAGAACATTTCTCCAGTTTTTACTATTTAGTTTGTTTGCTGTTTTTGTTAAGTCGTTCATTCATTGATTCCTGGAAACTGTATGTAAATACAGTAGTATAATATGAACTGTTGAATTCTAGTTGTGTTGCACACTAACAAGACTGACATTTGCACATTTTAAAGGTAAAATTTTAGGTTTATTCAGCAGGTTGTACAACCTTTTTCTTATGCAAACATTTTGTGCGTTTTTTTTTTTTTTTGGCTTATTATTGCTTCACTCCTGGCTCAGCCTCTTTTTTGACCTTCTCATGGTTGTTAACTAAGAAGGTCTTGTTACATCCCACATTCATCTACCGAGATAGACCTTCTTATTTATTTATCTGTTCTTAAATATATAATCTATTTTTTATTGTGCTGCATACTGGATTGCTCCAAACTGAATTTCATTGTATTAAATATGCAATGACAATAATAAAGACCCCGAGTTTTCCAACGCTGTGTTGGTGAAAACGGCAAGACTGAACAGAAATGCAAACAACGAGAGCCGCTGTTATTGCATTTACAGAAATGTTGTTGCTGTGGCTTTTTAGAACTGTAAACTTAAAGTCTTTATGTCCAATAGACCGTTTCTACTCTAGAAACAAAAGTTGGGGATGTTGTAAGTTTAGATCAGCGTATATGCAATATGTGCTCAACAAATCAGCAGATATTAAAAGCAAAATAATCCCATGCTCAGTCTCAATGTCTCATACTGAAGACCGTGGAAACAATAATTTATCTTGCTGTACAAATGTTACAGCAAGCAGGAGAATGTGTGCATGTTCTGATATTATGCGTACACAATTCTGCATGAAATAGTAAAATAAACAGATTTGTATGGAACATACTCACATATTCTTGAGAAGCATATGGCTGTATGCATAAATGCATATGTTATTGGAGCACAGTCTTCACAACACCTATATGCAGGGCTTGACATTAACTTTTTTGCTCATCAGCCACTGTGGCTAGTGCAGGAATGAGTAAAATCATGCGCAGTCCCGTGCCGAAATTCAAGCCCTGTAACACCATCAATGTTCATCCGGAGCAAATAGAACGAGGAGGGTTTGTGTGTTGGAGAGATGAGAGAGGGAGAAAGAGCAGCTGGTATCGTGTATCTATTGAGTATTGGAAGCGATTCAGATATTTCAAAATTGACGTATTGAAAAATCAATATTTTTGACAACGCTACATTGCCTTTTTAAAAGACTAGTGAAAATGTATATATATTATATAGATAATTCAATCCGCCAAAGTGGCCAGTAGGAATGACTGCATTACATGCCAACTGCTGAAATATACCCGCATTTGTTGGGTTGACAGGTGTTAATGTCAATATAATGTACTTTTTACGGAGGTTCAGAATTTTTGGTGTCACTCGGAGTATTATGTTATTGTTCTATCATGCCTGTATTGAATCCATCTTATTGTATGGTATAGCCGCCTGGTTTGGTAATCTGACAGTTACCTTTAGATCACAGTTGAATCGGCTGGTGCATATGGCAATGAAGTGGTTGATCTGGGGGTTTACCCCAATCTTCAGTCCATATTCAACAAAATTGCTTTTAAACAGCCTAGGAAAATGACTCTGAACCCATCTCATGTACTTTATCCTGAATTTGAATTACTTCCATCTGGTCGACGGTTCCGTACTGTAAGGTTTAGATACAACAGTTCTTTTGTTCCTCTGGCTACAAGGCTGTTGAATTCAAATTCAAAGGACATGACTGTGTGATTGTTATTGATGTCGGTGTTTTGTTGTGCAGCTTTACCTGTATTGCCCAAGACAATTTTCCCTTAACAGGGACAAATAAAGTATTAAGTAAGTAATAACCATTATAGACACATCTGACTGTGTACTGTAGCTCAATGTAGAAATTATCTATGAAATAATATTGTGAGTGTACACAAGCTAAACAAATACAGCTTAACAAAAACAACACAGGGGTTTTCATAGCTTTAAAGTCACCATGAAATCAAAACGGACTATTTTTATTTGTTTAAGGAGTATTGCAGTGTTTATTATATTGATTTATCAGTGCACATTATTAATTTCAATTCATGTAATCTTTTATCAAAACTACTACTACTTCTTGTTTTCTACTACTTGCCCTTCTTGTTTTTCATCTGAGAAGCCGTTTTATTAACGTCACATTACACTCAAGTTCAGAATACTCAAAATATATGAGGAAATGTATTATCTTAAAACATTTAAGTAAACTAACTTTTTTTAAGTTTGTAAAACGTACAATTTTTGTGACATGTGGGACGGGGCCGAGAGCTTTGGAAGCGGAGCGAGACCAGTGTGGTGCACAGATGTCTCTCATTAACAATCCCGTCACCGGCATCCCTTCACTCCCACAGTTCTCAGCCTCGCCCCACTCATCATAATGTTAATTACATACAGTTAATTTACATAAACATCACATATAGCAAATAACACACGCTATTATAACTATCAAAGAGACTGTCATTATATACCTGCATGTATATAATCAAACAACATACAGTATATGTGGTCTTAAAAGTTTTGCAGCCCATCCACAACCTAACCACAGGCTCTACTCTTCACCACATTGGTAACCCTACAAAACTAACTTAACAGACCCCCTTGTAAATCCCAACATAAAACAACATTAAACACTAACTTATGTCTCCCTACACTGTTTCTCTGTAATACTGCAGTAACTCAGACTGAAGACAGAGAAATAACAATAATAACACACAAGATAACACTTAATTTCAACATTTATTTATACAGTCTGATGCAAAGCATCCTGGCAATTAGAAATCTGCTGCAACTCAACTCAGTCATATTAAAGGTGCAATATGTACGATTTCTGTCCGCTAGAGGCCTATTCAAAACAAAGGAGTAGCTTGATGACAGCAAGTTTTAGAGAGGAATCTTGGGACATGTGGTCTCCACCTCACAGCCGGTGGAAACAATCGGGATTGGACTCCGTAAGAAATCATGTTCATGGATGTGATTATTAACGTTACTGTAGTATGAAGCAGAGCAGGAGCGAGTGTTGTGGAGCTGAACGAGGAGCTGGAGCGATTGATCAACACACGACTCACGAGCAGCGGGACTTTTATTATGACACAGTTGCCGGCGCCGCTTCCGCTTTTCCGGTCATGAGTATGAGGTAACACAACTCTGTTTATCATATTAGATACATTTGAGAGTGTTGAAAATAATGTTATAACGTTACTCTGTGCGTTCGCTCGGCGGCTGCTGTGAGACACTGTTACACACTGCAGTAAGATAGATCGATTTTACAATATCATATTAAATGCTGGATGGCTTGTGTTGATAAACGGCATGCAATTTTAAAACGTATTGTATGATGGAGAAAATGCTGTATTACTGTTACTAAAAATAAAGCTGCATCTGATTATGCTATGTTAGCTACTTCACTAAATAGTGTTTTTCTCTGAGGCATGGTAAAGCATGGTACTCGCAAAAAAATCAAAATTAGATTTAAACAATAAGACTAAACATGTTGAGCTATATAACAACAATTAGTTTTCTGTCTATAAATATATCAAAACAGTTGTTCCCTTGTCTATTAAAACATGTAATATATTAAAGCGTCTTTGGTGTTTCCATGGTTTCTACAAAATAAAACCGGAAACCGAGGGTAACGCGGGTATGACGCAATTCACCGGCGACTCCTCACACGTCCCAGAGCCTTGGGTAAAATAGCAATTTTCTCACGATTTACAAATAGTTGGAAACATTTAGGATGTTGTAAGTACTCAAGGGAACAAAATATATAACACTGGCCTAGTGGTTTTTGGATATTTTACTGCAAAAATATTACATATTGCACCTTTAAGTTCAGCTTACTGCAATGAAATTTTGAGTTCACGCAACTTTTTTTAATAAGTACAGTGAACTTTCATTATTATTTGAGTGAAACTAACTCATTTCATTTAATTAATTTCACTATTCATGTCCTGGCCAAATTTGCCTCTGTCAATCATGGCCCCCCAATCATCTCCATATACTGATTGGCTTCTCCTCTCCACCAATAAGCTGGTGTGTGGTGGGCGTTCTGGCGGAATATGGCTGCCGTCACATCATCTAGGTGGATGCTGCACATTGCTGGTGTTTGAGGAGATTCCCTCTTCCATATGTTAAAACACTTTGAGTACCCAGAAAAGCGCTATATAAATGTAACTTATTATTATTATTATTAATATTTTATTTGCTATTTGGTTTTACAGTGTAGCAGAAAAAATAATCAGATTTTTGTCCTTTTGGGCGTTCTTCCAACACATTGTATATTGGTGACCATTTTATTTGATTTGCTCATAGTGTTTTAAAGTGAGATTTAGAAGTTAGCAAGATTTTGAGGAAAAAAAAAAAAAGTTGATGGATTTAGTTCATAACATCAAGCCTTAATAAAAGAGCAAAACATCTGCATAATCTTCAAGCAGAGCATATTCTGCTTTCTTTTGGTACTTATTGCATCTGGATGGAGTCAGCAGTTTCCTCTATCATCTTCGGTGTTGTCTGCTGAACAGAACGCTGTGCAGTAATTTTAAATGAGCGTTCATTTTGTGGCAGAAATACAATAATATGAATGTTCTTTGTGAGACTACATGTAATGTAATATACATAGAGCAGAACTGCTTTTTTTGTTGACGAAAACAGCTAAGCATGTGATAAAATATCAATAAGAAGCCCATTCCTGTTGGTTTCACCATAACATGTTTAAAAATTAAATGCATGTTTGTGTGTGTGAAGAAATAAGTAATGCATCTCTCGGAGACCCGTGTTTGGCTGCTTCCACAACAACCACAGCTCGTCCTTCTGTTTTTCTGTGCAGTGAAAGTTCTCAAAGGTTGTTGCGTGGTGGACTCTGGCCATCAGGCGCTAATCTGGTGATTAATATGGCGCTGGTGGGCTATGATTAGTGACGCTGACAGTCCATGCATCTCCGCTGCGACCGCCCCTCTCTCTTTCGTGTAACCGTTTCTCTCTCTGCCACTCTTCCTCAGCAGGCAGCATTCCCTACAATTTATAGTCCATCAGGGCTGCTCTCTCTCCAGCTTGCTTCCATGAGAGAGCGAGAGGTGCTAATGGAGCCTCGCTCTTATCACAGCCTGGGAGAGGGATGATGTGGAGGGGAAGACGAAAGATGAGCACGAGAGAAAGGAGGACGGTGCCGTGGCTTGCTGCAACTTTGCCGATATGAGCGTTTGAATGGAAAAATCCCTCCAGATGCTACGGGGGCGGCTCATCAAGTCTCATCTTGGCTCGTGCGCCGAACCGCACGCTTTCAGTCATTCATTCACGGGCTCGCACGGACCGGTGCGCTCGCTCTCGCTCTCGCTACCCCCCACCGGCAAAGTTTTGTCACCGCACTTCCACAGTTATCAGCTTTGGACCTTGTAGCGGTGATATCAGTGTAATGCAGGAGTTTGGAGTTCACACCTGTAATCTGTTTCAAAGCTGATCTTTTAGACTGAGGGAATCCCTATGTAAATAGCGCTCTGTTTACACGGTGTGTCCAAGCCTTTTCCTTTGAAATTACCTCTGTGAAGCGGCCAGGCTGTTTTGGCAATGCAGTCAAAACAGTGAGCGGCCCTTCGCATTTCTCCCTAACCCCCCCCCCCTCCTCCTCCTCCTCGTTTTTCGCCTTAATGCATGTCACCGCGCGGCCTCGCGGCTGTGTGACTAACACAGACAGAGTCTTTTTAAATCAAAATCAAAATAAGCTCTCCTCTGAGGAGGGCGAGTGGCCTTTGCCTGTCTGTTTTTATTAGTTAGGCGAAAAATGACGGCGAGCTTGACTGTGCTTTCCTGTTTGCGGAGAGATTCTGCTACTTTATTCACGCGCCGTATTGAGGAAGATGTCATGAAGTGTGAGGTTATCTAATCCCCGCTGAGCGCGTGGACGCACATCTCTGCATGTTAATGAACTCCACTATAAGAGCAATAAAAAAGATATTAAGCTGTATAAAAGAAACGCTGAAGGGGAGAAAAGAAGACTGCATGGCAGACATCACATCCACCGATGGTTTTTCAGCTTTGAGGATCTGCGTGTTCTGTGCTCTCTTTACTACGGCTGATTGGTCGGAAGATTCTGCACTGATGCACAAATGTTCTAGTCGTTTTAAATAATTTAGAATGTTTGCATTTGTTTAAATGTAGTATTAAAAATTATTAATGAATTTATTTACATTTACAATCAATTATTGATTGTGTTTACTGAAAAGCATATATTGGGTTGGAATAAAACTTTTTGGGAAGTAGGAAATCATTTCCGCCTGGAGCTACATGCTAAGAAAACTCCATGAAAACATGGCACAATGTTCCATGATGATATGAAGAAATGTTCTCTAATGGTTTTTCACAAGTGTTTAAACCCGTATTTTGAATTGCACATTGCATTGTGTTGTCGGAAAAGGTACTGGTAATTTTCCGCCAGGCCGTTATCCAGATTTCTACAGTGTAGAGGCCGGTTCTTGTGGCTGTTAATATAGATAGATTCTGTGTGAATATCAGTGCCGCCATATAATTCATTGTTTTATTTTAATTTAATTGCATGTGACTCCCAAAGTCCATTTGAATGTGGTGTCTAAACGTTCCCACCAGAGTGGGATATGATCCGATTGGAAACAACCTTAAATTCTCTTTCTCATCCAGCACTGCCCCCGTCCGGCGGTAGATGTTGGGTCATACGGCTGGGCATAGAAGAGCAAGCTGTCAGACTCGTGCTGGAAACATCCTCTCACAGGAAGGGCTTGTGTTTTTGTGATGTTGCTGTGAGCCCAGGTGAGAAGACGGCCTTGAAAAAGAGGCCTGGGTGAATGTTACTGCTCTCTTGCATTCATGTGGTTCTCATCTGCCCAGGCGGAGGTCTCCTTCACCCCTGCCCGTCCTCTGTGCCCCTGCTGTCGGAGCTTCAGGGTACGGTTGTGCCCTGAGGCTGCTCTCCAGTGTCTGTCATTTAGAGTAATCTTCCTTTGGGTTAAGAAAAGAATATGAGATATGGGAGAGTGGAATAAACTGACGGTCCGATAAATCCAAAATAAACCCTCAGTCTTGTAAATGGATACATTTTAATTTATTTTCAGCTGATTTGTACGGTATAATACAATTGCACAATGGGGTCCAAATGTCTGAAAACCACAAGTTAATTTTTTCTTTCTTCAGTCGAAAAGAAATGAAGGTTTTTGATGAAAACATTCCAGGATTTTTCTCCATATAGTGGACTTCACTGGGGTTCAACGGGTTGAAGGACCAAATGTCAGTTTCAGTGCAGCTTCAAAGAGCTCTACATGATCCCAGACGAGGAATAAGGGTCTTATCTAGAGAAACCATCGGACATTTTCTAAAAAAAAATAAAAATGTATATAGTTTTTAACTACAAATGCCTGTCTTGCGATCTGCCATGCATGAGGTAATCATTTCGGAAAGGTCAAGCGTCATGTAGGCGGAATTACCTTAAGTACCTAGTAACTTCGGTATCGTCCAACATCTTTTACCCTTTTTGTAAAGGCCATTTGACTTTCATCTTTGCACGTTTGTTTTGTAGACACTGGATTGGTACTTCCGCCTGCGTCACGCGTGACCTTTCCAACATGATTACGTAATGTGTGGTGCATCGCAGGATGAGCATTTGTGTTTAAAAAGTATATACATTTTTTTTTTCTTTTAATGGCAGATTGTTTCTCTAGATACGACTCTTATTCCTCGTCTGGGATCATGTAGAGCTCTTTGAAGCTGCACTGAAACTGACATTTGGACCTTCAACCTGTTGAACCCCAGTGAAGTCCACTATATGGAGAAAAATCCTGGATTGTTTTCCTCAAAAACCTTCATTTCTTTCCAGCTGAAGAAAGAAAGACATGAACATCTTGGATGACATGGGGGTGAGTAAATTATCAGGAAATTTTAATTCTGAAGTGAACTAATCCTTTAAATTGATCAAAAGTGACAGTAAAGACAATTTTACAAAGGATTTCTAAATAAATGCTGTACTTATGAATGCTGTATTCATATATAGTATCTGGAAAAAAAAAGGCAGCACAACTGTTTTTATAGTAATAAGAACTGTTTCTTGCAGATCAGCATATTAGAATGATTTCTGAAGGATCACTGAAGACTGGAGTAATAAAATATGTTTTTAAAATATATAATATAGAAAAGTTGTTGCTATTTTTTACTGCATTTTTGATCAAATCATAGGAGACTTTCCCCTCAACTTCCCCCAACTTTTGTATATTACCAGCAAAATTGTTTGAGTACAGAATTTGAAAATTAACCCTTTTTGTTGCTTTAAAGACATCAGCATGTAAACTCCATGAAATCCACAAGTTAGTGTAAAACCTGAAGATCTTGTTCTCCAGCATGATTTGAGAAAGATCTAAAAGAGAATCTCCTGTTGCAAAGTAAGCAAGAGTTTCTGGTTCACAGTCAAAAAATTACCTATTTGATTAGTAACCATAGTGGAGAATCTGATATCTTTCTATTCATTTTACATCATAACATATATTCTTTTTCAATGTGGTCTCAGACTTTTGGCCCAATGTACATAATCTGTATATCAGCGAACAGTGACACTGCTTTATAGATACCAGCATTGGCCTTTTAAAAACCCAAATTCAACACGGCCTTCCCATGAGTCAACAGCTTTTGTGCATTATAAGCATGAATACTACCCAGTGCGCCAAGAGAGAGTTCGTTTTTGAGGACTTTTACGATATAGACCGACATTTAGAGAATGAGTTGCTTTAAAGTGCCCTCATAGTTCTCTCAGTGTTACGGTCTCAGTGAGGGGCTCTTTGCGAGTGATTTATTGGTCTAAAGTGCTCCTTCGTGATTCCATCCCCGTTCTTTTAACTCAACTCATCATCCTCTCGCTGCACTTTGGCTTTGTTGTTTTGCTCGGTTCCTTCCTTCCTTCTTTCTCCCTCATTTCTTTTAACCCCTTTACTGGCTTACTTTCATCCATTCTCACAATATTTTTTTCAGAAATCCCTTTCCCTCCCTCTCTTTTTCTTCTCTGCCAGTCTCTGTCACTCTGTGTGTGTGTGTGTGTGTGTGTGTGTGTGTATGTGTGTGTGTGTGCGTGTTTTTGACAGATCAGGACACAAATTTGTATAATGACATGGGTATGACATAGGTATCACAAGGAGAGGGTGACTTACGAGGACATAACCCCATGTCCTCATTTTTCAAAAGGCTTATAAATCATACAGAATGAGTTTTTTTGAGAGAGTAAAAATGTGCACAGTTTCCTGTGATGGGTAGGTTGAGGTGTAGGTTTGGTGTAGGGGGATAGAAAGTACAGTTTGTACAGTATAAAAACCATTACGCCTATGGAATGTCCCCACAATTCACAAAAACAAACCTGTGTGTGTGTGTGTTTCTGTTTCACTACTGATTTGATTTGGTTGTGTGACGGTGTGTTTTGAAGCCCCTTGGGGCCAGCAGTTTTGGGTCTGCAGTCTGTGTGGGTTTGATTCCTCTCACAATCGTGTCCAGAGTCACTCTCCCTTAAGCAGACAAACCAGATTAGAGTCGGCTTCCCTTTTCTGCCAATGCTGTAAACTGACAGTGAATTATCCTGGTTAGTTTACACGCAAAACAGTCTTACTGGATTCCAGGAGCCGGGGATGTATTTTGTTTAGACAAGTTCTCAGCGGCGTGCCATAATCCCATCTACAATGCAGATGAAGTGTGTGGAAAGAAGAGGAGAGTTAGAGGGAAAGCGGGCATGACTGGGCATGAGGCGAGAGGATAACTCCGGACAGCTGCTCTTAGGATTAACGGCACACTTTGAACTGACACTGGGATGAGATGCCACGTATCTGTGGGCTTCAGCTCATCACCGCTCTTCTGAAAAGACCAGCTTAAATCAGCATGAGTCCAGGTCTGTTTGTGCTGGAAAAACTTTTCATCATAAGAAGAGGGTTAATAAGGTTAATAAAAGCTTAAGTGAGGCAAAGATAATGACATTCAGTGTGAACAAATATTTAGTGTAGTTTGTTACATCGTAACTGAAATTGTTGAATTGTGCTAACTAACTTCAACACTGGTATTTTTGGCACATTGTTTAAATGTTATCACTTTAGGTAAAAGTAAAAAAAAAAAAAAAAAATGTTTATATCAAATCAAATGAACTCCATTAAAACTGTTTTATATAAATGAATTAAATTGAACCAAGTGAACATTTAGCTCTGTTAAAGTCGCCATGAAATCAAAATGGACAATTTTTATAATTGACAATTGAATTTTTTTTTGTTCAAGAAGCCATTTCACTTGGATATACATCGCAATAGGGAAGAAAAGATTAACGCAACTTCCATTCAATGCAGTAAGTGATTTCTGAGAAACGCTCTTGAAAGGGGATCAGACCGAGCAGCACAACACACTTGTAGCCAATCAGCAGTAGGGGGCGTGTCCCCTCATGATGGGGAGGAGAGTGAGCCAATCAGCAGTAGGGGCGTGTCCACTCATGATGGGGAGGAGAGTGAGCCAATCAGCAGTAGGGGCGTGTCCACTCATGATGGGGAGGAGAGTGAGCCAATCAGCAGTAGGGGCGTGTCCACTCATGATGGGGAAGAGAGAGTGAGCCAATCAGCAGTAGGGGCCGTGTCCACTCATGATGGGGGAGGAGAGAGAGTGAGCCAATCAGCAGTAGGGGGCGTGTCCACTGGAAAAAGAAGGGTTATGATCAAACAAGAGCTTTAGGACCCATGTTAATATTAGAAAAGCTTTCCAGTGTCCACTTATGATGAAGGAGGATAGAGAGTGAGCCAGTCGGCAGTAGGGGGTGTGTCCACTCAAGATGGGGGAGGAGAGAGAGAGTGAGCCAGTCGGCAGTAGGGGCGTGTCCACTCAAGATGGGGGAGGAGAGAGAGAGTGAGCCAGTCGGCAGTAGGGGCGTGTCCACTCATGATGGGGGAGGAGATAGAGACGAGAAAATCGGCAGTAGGGGGCGTGTCTACTTATGATGGAGGGGGAGAGAATGAGCCAGTCAGCAGTAGGGGGTGTGTCCACTCATGATGGGGGAGGAGATAGAGACTGAGACAATCGGCAGTAGGGGGCGTGTCTACTTATGATGGAGGAGGAGAGAAAGAGCCAGTCAGCAGTAGGGGGCGTGTCCACTTATGATGGAGGAGGAGAGAAAGAGCCAGTCAGCAGTAGGGGGTGTGTCCACTCATGATGGGGGAGGAGAGAGAGTGAGTCAATCAGCAGTAGGGGGTGTGTCCACTCATGATGGGGGAGGAGAGAAAGAGCCAGTCAGCAGTAGGGGGTGTGTCCACTCATGATGGGGGAGGAGAGAGAGTGAGCCAATCAGCAGTAGGGGGTGTGTCCACTCGTGATGGGGGAGGAGAGAGAGTGAGCCAATCAGCAGTAGGGGGTGTGTCCACTCATGATGGGGGGGGGGGGGGGGTGAGCCAATCAGCAGTAAGGGGTGTGTCCACTCATGATGTGGGAGGAGTGAGAGTGAGCAAGTGGGGGATTTGAAGAAACACTGTAGAAAGAGAGATGGCTGAGAGACATTACAAAAAGAAAAATCTCGGAGGAATATCACTGGAAAAAGAAGGGTTATGATCAGACAAGAGCTTTAGGACCCGCGTTAATATTAGAAAAGCTTTCCAGAGCTGGAGAGACCTGAGCGGGAAGGCCTAAAAGCAGACTCTGAGGTTGTGTTGTTTCTGATCCATACGTGAATAACACTGGTTTTGCTGTTTCACAGAAGATAAGCTGTTGTTGTAATGTTAGCTGTAGGAACAGGAGAGTTTTGAGTGTCATCGATTGGAGCTGCTGGCGACTAACAACCAACTCTTGCTCTTATTTACTCTGGTGTACTGTATGTTCATTTTTTGTTCTTCTTTGTCATTCATTTGCCATCTGTGTATTATTTTTCACAAAGCATTATTTTGCTCTGCTTCAGCTGTGATAAAGAGACCTCCACTCTTGCATTGCGAGTTTGTGGCGGAGCAATGAAGGGAGGGTTGTGTTTGTTTAGGTTGAGTTCAGATATCTCCGAAAGTGTTTCTCAGAAATCACTTACTGCACCATTAATGGTTCATGTACTGAAATACTCTGACAAGTGACAAGATATCTATTGGTGTACATTGATTTTTGCAAAAATGTACTCAAAATGATCAAAAAACTGATAAAGTTAACATTTGTTTCAATCAATTCCCCCATTAATGTGCACAATATGCATGTATACATGCAATTTCTCTCCTTCTGAATATCTAACCAATCCATAACCAGAGGTAACCATGCAAACCAATCAGCTTTCAGTCTCACATTAGTACATCATCCTCCTTTTTTTCAAAATAGTTATTCCTCAAAAGTACAAAAAGAAATTGTTAAAGAAGCCGTTAAGGAACCAGAATTGTTGCATTCATAATGATTCTCATACCTAAATAACAAGTCTCATGGGTACACTAGCATTCACTGCAGACAGTCAGCACTCAAAATACAACATATGCTGGTATTTTCAGCAGTATACTACTAGCACACATGCTCAGATGAAAACACAGGCAGTGTGATTCATTAACGTACAGCAACGACTTTATTATCTTCCCTTCTGCCGCTAACAATGTGCTGTTAAGCAAACAAAAAGCTGCGCGTCGTGAAATGTGCGCCATTTACATCTGCCTACATGCGTGACTCAGTAACATAAAACAAAGGACTATTTTACAGCCTCTGTATTTGGCTGAGATGTAATTTGTGTAGTTTTTGTGACAACAGTGCCATGTTTACGTGTCCAGAATGCATCATTTGTCAAACATCATTTGTCAGGGATATGTCGGAGCTGAGAGGCAGTAAATCTGTCCTTGTGTGAAGGAATCATGGCTTCAGGACATGGGATAAACACCTGTCTAAAGGTTTCTCCTCCTGCTTTCTTTTTTTTCCTCCTCTGGTGAACTGTTACAAAGTTGTCAAGCGGTACTGCCACTGTCAGTGAGGACTGTAAAGAGGATTTTGAGTGGACCAGTGCCTCTGTCCTTCTCTCAGCTGAGAAAATCCCCTCTGTATTCCAGCCCCTCTTGGAGGATGCGGAAAGAAATCCCTGCCATTTTCCCCACACCAAAAACCTCCCTCTGTGGGAGCTTAGCTCCATTCCAATCCCACCCAGCAACAGCATTTGTCTAACAGTGATGGCTTGGGCTTGAATTCAGATGGGATGTTTTGGAGAACTCAGTTCGATCACCAAATGTAGCAACTCAAGTGGTAGTTTGCTGGTGAAACATATAATCCGTTGTGTTTTAGGAGTCATAAGCATATGTGTCACATCCGAATGTGTTGATTGTTGATTATAGGACAGATATTCATTGTAAATTTGAATCAAAGGTTGTACCTTCACTGGCAGGTGGTGCAAATTGCATGCAATAGATAATAATAGATTGTGAAGTCACTTGCTAGTTGCTTTGGATAAAAATGTCACCTAAATGAATAGATATAATGCAAATGTAGATAACACTCCATTTCATTTCAGCCTACGCAAGCGCACGTACCTGCACTTCTCAAATCAACACAGGAAGACTCAGGGCACATGCAGCTTTACCATCAGAAACAATGATAAACAATCACTTTGAAACTTTGTCGTATTAAAATTATATGATTTTACATATCACTGTAAAAAATACATCCATAAAATGACAGAAAAAGTACTGGCAGCTCATTACCCGGAAATTATCCAGTAATTTTACGAACATTTCCGTAAACCCTAAAATACAATGGAATGAAGTGCAAAATTCTAAATACACTTGAAACGCCTGGAAAAAATAATTACGGAAAATTCTGTTAAACTAATACAGTACATTGTGCCCTATTTTTACTGATTTTTTTAGAGTGCATGTATAACATAAATCAGTCCAGTTCAATAATAGCTGAGTAAATCTATCTATTGCAGTATAAACAAGCATTTTTGCACTGCATTTACTGTACCATCATACCATACACCCGACCTTAAAGGATTAGTTCACTTCAGAATTAAAATTTCCTGATAATTTACTCACCTCCATGTCATCCAAGATGTTCATGTCTTTCTTTCTTCAGTCGAAAAGAAATGAAGGTTTTTGAGGAAAACATTCCAGGATCTTTCTCCATATAGTGGACTTTAACAGGGACCAACAGTTTGAAGGTCCAAATGTCAGTTTCAGTGCAGCTTCAAAGGGCTCTACACGATCGAATGTGTAGAAACGAATGGTAATAATAAAAAAATATATATATATATTTATAACTTAAATATAGTTATTCTATATTTAGAATAATTTCTATTTTAAAATGTAATTTATTTCTGTAAGGGCAAAGCTGAATTTTCAGCATCATTCCTCCAGTCTTCAGTGTCACATGATCCTTCAGAAATCATGCTGATTTGGTGCTCAAGAACAGTTCTTATTACCATCATCAATGTTGCACTGCATGTTTGTGGAAACTTAATATATTTGTGTGTGTATGTGTGTGTGTGTGTGTTTTCAGAATTCCTTGGTGATTAGAAATTTAAAAAGAACAGCATTAATTTCAAATAGAAATATAACATTAAACGTGCCTTTACTGTCACTTTTAGTTAATTTAACGCATTCTTGCTGGATACAAGTTTTTTTTATTATTTAAAACTAATCTTACTGACCCCAATCTTTTAAACAGTAATGCGTGTCTTTCTTAACCTGTTCATAACACACCCAGGCTAGAGAAACTTCAGTCTAAACTTTACAGCCATTTTTCATCAGACAACTAAATTAATTGAATACAACAGTGAATACTTTTGTCTCAGAGTTTCAGAAAGGACTTTTAGCTTTGCTCAGCCTCTTTTTCCCCTGTTTCTTTCCAACCCTAATAGGAAGATTTTATGATAAAGTTTCTATTGACAGATAGTCACTAGAAAGCTTTAGTTCCCATAGGGATTTCACAGATGCACGTTTAAGTTTGCATTGTATTTCACAGCCTTGAAGGATGTCTTTCAGCAGGACTCCTGATTATCGCTCTGAGAGTTTCTTTTTGTCTCTGTCTTTTCTGCCTTCAGATTAAAATGTTTTTTATGGATGTAGCTCACTGGTAGCAGGGATGTTCAAGATGGTCAACAAGTCATCCGACTGTGAGAAGTGAGGTCAACGATGTATGCATTTTTAGATTAACTGTAATATTTTTTTCAGCAGTACTTTAAAGGGGATTTATTTAGAATCTTTGTAAATGCAACCTCTTAGAGAGGGCTTTAGTGTGTTTTCAACACGTTAAACTTCATCTGAGGAGTTGCAATTCTTTTCCAGCCATCAAAACACCACTTGTGTAACAAATGCAACACCCTCAATTATAAATAAGACAATTACAGACTTCAGATTTCCTGCTGTGAGCATTGTTTCCGTTATTATGCATGATCCACAGGTCTCGCTATTATAGCAGTGTTTCCAAACCTGTTCCTGGAGGCACACCAACAGTACACTTTTTGGATGTCTCTCTTATCTGACTCATCTATTTCATGCTGTGAGCTGTGTTCAAAATCACATACTGTTTATTAGGTTCTTAATTTGATTTGAAACTTTCCTCACAAGCATTGAAGAAGTACAGTATGTACAATTTGGTATGAATATGGGTAGTATGAATGACATTCATATTCAAGTGTTTGATAAGGTGAATACTTGATTATATCCATCGTTTGCTGATTGAATGGAGGCAGATCAGCTCGCAGTCAGTTGTAAGAAAGGGGCGAGATTTAAGTTAACTAAATGATTAAATGATTCTTCAATCATTTAGTCTACTTAAATCTGCAGCATCTTGTATTGTGTCTTCTAATTATACAGTACTAAGTGTTCCTGAAGCTCACACAGTAACAACATGACGCTAGCAATGCCAAGGTCATGGATTGATTCTGAGAAAATGCATGAACTGATTAAATGCAATGCAAATAAGTCTGGTCAAGTCAAATTCATTTTGACAATATACATCGTTTCAAAGCAGCTTTGCAGAAATTGTGATGTTAATGTTTATAATACATTAATATCCTCATGCCTTATAGTCACATTTAGCATATTAGAGCTGGAGGACAATATAGTTTACATTCTGCGACTACAAGCAATCAAGAGGTTGAGATATGCAATATAGTATGTATCGCCCTACGTGAGTATATTGTACTTATGCGAATATACTTATTTCTATCATGATAACTCTCTGAAGATTTTTGCTTGGTAATGGATATGATAATGTTAATGTATTTGGTCTTGGTGGAATAGATCTGCTACGCTGCTGCTGCTATAGATTATTTCTGCTGTTGATTATTGTTGTTGCTGCTGCAGAGCAAGTACAGGAATTGTTACTGCCAATACATACGCTGATATGCTGCTGTTAATATGTAAGACATACTGCTGCTGCACAAATAGCATATATCAATTACACATAGCAGATTTATACAGGTGGAGCTGGGGAAGGTGGAGGGTTTTAGATGAACTCTGAAAGCATGCTGCAACTGCTATAGTGAATGATAACCAGCCATTTAAATGTTGAGCAGCAAGCTCATTGGCTGCATATGTGACTCAAACCAGTCAGGTTGTGCTAAGTAGTTAATGCTGTAAATATCATCTGCTTGCGTTAAGGACCCTTCAGCCTGTGCCATCTAGAGTTTCATGACAGAACTAGGCATATATCTAACTTTGTATGAAGGGCTGGACGATATATAATATAGCTGCATAATCAAAATCAGCCATTTGAGATTAAGTATTTATCGCTTTACATACATGTATGAGGATAAATTTGGATATAATATACTGTATATCAAACTTTATATATAAAGCAGTGAGATGATATAAACAATCACACTGCTGAGAATTTTTGGCTCAAATA
Organism: Ancherythroculter nigrocauda; assembly: GCA_036281575.1. NCBI lineage: Eukaryota > Metazoa > Chordata > Actinopteri > Cypriniformes > Xenocyprididae > Ancherythroculter > Ancherythroculter nigrocauda. Next base: position 3,500,916 of record VTFQ01000008.1, on the reverse strand, counting down.
GCCCTTTAAGACTAGTTGTTAAGACAACTCACTGACCAGCAGTGTTAGGGGTAACGCATTACAAGTAACTCAAGTTACGTAATCAGATTACTTTTTTCAAGTAACTAGTAAAGTCCCTTTACTGTACAGAAGTAAGTTTGCATTTCCTTCAGCCTGTGGCTTATTCATTTCACATTTGGTGTGAAAGGACCTTTACATTTGCCAAAAATAGAACTTTTTTGTTGTTATAGTAGTCCAACCCAGATGAGAAAAAGTAATGCAAAGTAAAGTACACTCTAAAAAATAAAACATTGGTTCAACAACAACAACAACAACAAAAAACATATGTTAACGTTTTCCACTAGAATTTTTAACTTAAGCCAATTGGGAGAATTACATTAATTCAAAGCAATATTTTGAGTTGATCCAACATAATGTTTTAAGTAAGGTGAAGACGTTTTTTTTTTGCCACAATAAAAACACATTTCTAAGTAACATGAACTTAAAAATTGTCAACATGAATGCAACTATTTAAGTTGATCCAACATAATGTTTTAAGTAAGGTGAAGACACTTTTTGGACACAATAAAACGCATTTCTAAGTAACATGATCTTACCAAGCACCGCTTGTCACCATTATGATAAATCTCCAAAAATCCACATTAACAGAAACTCTTCTAAATTAGCATAACAAAACACTAATTACTGCTAAATCTCCCTTACCATTAATCTACGTTAAAAAAACGTTATATAACACTTAATTTTAGCATTTACTCTCCCTTCAAGTGCCATGGGCAAAGCATGATGGGAAATATAAATCCCAGCCCAGTTTCACTTAACTTAAGTTCATCTAAATTAAAAGAAGTGTTCATACAACTCAAAACAATGAAACACGTTTACACGTCATCAGATTGTATTTTACATTAACAGAACTTAAAATTAAATACATTTTTGATTAACTGAAAATGTTAAACTATGACAAGTCATGATAGTATATCGAATCAATAGGCATAATTTGTGTGTCATCCAAGCTCAATAAAATAACAATTACAAGTAAAAAGTCTAACAGCATTTCAGAACTTGATTTTTTTTATTTCACAACAATATATATATTTAAGTAATGACTAAAGGTCCCCTGAATTAGTTTTTAGAGTATAACACATTACTTTCCATAAAAAGTAACTAATGTAATTAGTTACTTTTTTAGGGAGTAACGCAATATTGTAATGCATTACTTTTAAAAGTATTTTCCTCAACACTGCTGACTAGTCATTAAAAATATGTAGTTTTAGCACATCCCCACTTATTATTAACCTTTATTTAACCAGGTGAGTCAATTGAGAACCAGTTCTCATTTACAATGACGACCTGGCCACTTGCTCAGGTAGATAAAAGGCGACCGATATGTGGGCACAGCAGACGTCCTGTTAAGTGCAGGGAGGGAGGCATGGAGCTGTAGCCCCAGTATCAATTTTCATTTTCATCTCCTCAAAACGCCCAAAGGTGCTGAGAACCACTCGAGCGTCCAGATCTCCCTCAGACAGAAGATAAACTAGCAGACCCTTTTAATTTTAATCCAGAGTAGATGGAGAGTTGAGCCCTGCCCTCTCTCTTTCTCAGCCTGTGGCGCTCGTGTCAGTAAGGAGATCATTGTTCTCTTCGCTCCTTGCTTTCATTCGACTCCCTCTCAAGTCCCCCTAAAACCCTTCATCCATCCACCTCAATCAGTTCTCTGTGTTTCTAACAATGGCTCATAATTTAAGCGACTTCACACAGTGTGTAATCAAACCGGCTCTTTTCGCAAGGGTTGACTGTGTCTCAGGCGGTATAGATACACACATAAGGCTGATAAACAATATGGCTAATGAAAAGACCATAAGGACCTGCATTCCGTGACAAGGAAACAAAGCCTCGTGAATGAATATGCCAGCTTTCTAATTACAGACAATTGACATTTCCGAGTCCTCTGGGGTATCGATGCCGGGCTGACAGTAGCAAATGCCAGCCGGAGAACTTCTCCGTCACAAAAGATATTCGCTTCAATGTTTGTCGAGGGTCTAATCAAACAAATTTATATTCATGGCTGGTGACCTAAGTAAGTTGATTCACAGAATTTATGTACACAAGGGAACGAGTCGTTTATATATCAGCGCGCTTGTAGTACCAAGGACATTTATAAACCTCTGCCGTCTCTCAGCCATTTGTGTCAGGAATTATTAATGCTTATTATGGAGAAATTTAGCTGTAAATCAGCCCACAGCGATGGCAGATTCAAGACACGTCACCTGCGTCGATTGTCTTCATCATAAACGTTTGTTTTGTGCCAGAATGGGTTATGAAGATGTCCATGAATGCCTATGAGGATTTTTAAATATGCTAAGTGATACACTAGAGATGGAGGATTTGCTTTAAAAAATAGTTGAAAAGTTGCTAAAGTTGTCATGTGTGAGAACCAGACCCAGACTCATCAGTGCTTGATTGACAGATGAGTAGGTGGTTTGTTTGAACATTTTGAACGCATTAATGTTTGCACTACAAACATAATGTTTGTGTTTGTGTCAAACGTGTGTCAAACGTGTGTGTGTTTATTTTCTTTAAACTACCTCCACTGTGGTTGAATGTCACGTTTTGGACCCATTTGCACCTGTATTTAGCGCCATCCTATTGCAAATAGATTGCTTGAAATGGAGGTCAATATCAGGGATTAATAGAACCTAAAACCACATTTACATCGTTCATCTTTGATATTATGCATGTTATGCACTGATTCCGTTTAAATAACATCTTTTTTTTCCTTCAGAATGTTTTTAGCTGCAATAAAAAGGATTTGATCTCAGTAACACTGAATGACATCTGCTAATGTCATTCATAAATGTTACTTGACAACCAACAGTGAGAACACCTACAGGCATCCCAGCTCTCAGAGACTAATTACATGCAACTAGCAGTGAGAACAGTTTATATAATAGTAGTAGTTTATATCTATTTTTGGCCTTTTTCATCACTTGTATTTTGACAGCGATCATGTAGAGTTGACAGGAAACTTGGCAAATGACACAAGATGGTCTCAAGCTCGAGCGTCTTGGAGAATGTGCTGCACATCACTAGGCAACAGATGACATTTTAACCACAGAAAATTGCAGGAAGAGTTGCTGCCACAGCCTACAATATATTGCCTTTAATGGAGACCATGCAGGTTATCCAAAGCTACCGAAACCACTGCTGAACGTTTGAGGCCTTAAAACCCATTCGACTCTTTCACCCCCTTTATAGAGGTCACCGTAAAATCGACTCCCCATCCTACACCCTTTTACGATGCTTTCCAGGTGCTCAAGAATGACGCCATACAATCTGTTCATTCATTAATTAACTCAAGCAGCCCTCAATATGCAAACATTTCTCTTTTTTTTAATGGCTGTCCTATAAAATAGGATGATAAAATGGTAATTTTGTCAACTGGGCCCCCTATATGAGAACTCTCTGAAGACCAACAAATCTTGAAAGCTCGCCATAGAAAAAGCAGAGATTATGACCTCATTAATAAGCATTAAAGACGAGCAATGCAATCTTAAGAAGCGTGTCTCTGTGGACGTGTGGGATGCGGCTTCGTTGAGCTCAATGTATCTGAAAATTACCCTACCAGCAAACTGCTTCCTGCTAGTATTGGATTAAGCTAAGTCATTGTGGCTAATTACTCTCTTCCTGATAGTCATTTCTGTATTTTTCCAATACAGAGAGCCATGTTCTGGTCATTTGCACAGTGCAAGGGACGTTAATTAACCATTTTCTACTAATACCCCCATTGGCTATAGCAGATGATGCTAGCTGGACTGATCTTTGACTCTTGATTTTGAGTTGAAGTCTTTGGACTTTAGACAACACCCATCACAGAGCCATTTGGCTAATGGCTTCTTTATCCCCTAGTGTAGCAGAGGCTTGTTATCAACAGGATGCTCTTATGAAAGAGGGTGAATAAACCTTGAAGGCTTGTTTTTCCGCTAAGGTCCATTAGCTGGCCTTAACCGCAATATTTGTTGTTTACACCATGCATACAAAAACACTACATGCAAAATAGTCACCGTAATGCAAGCTGCATTATATATTCCTGAATATCGTTGGTCTCCTCTCTCTCTTTTAGTGATTCTCTGTCGGCCTCTGACTCTAGCACTTTCTTTTTCTTCTGGGTCCCGCATGCATGTTTCAATCATTGTTTAATTCCATTGTTATGAGCCGCATGTAATGTTACGGTGTTGACCGGTCAGAAATTAATAGCTTGTTGCGTGACACTGGGAGAGCGGTAAAATTCACCATCAATTCCGCTGGCTGTCCCCAAGTTTAATTACCGTTGGAATGCTGACCGGGATTTTCATTATAGCAGGTTGCAGAAGGGTCAAAGTAGATTTGCAAACATTCGCTTTCTCCCCCGGCAACATTTTATCAGGTGCTTGAAATGCTGGAATAATTATACATCAAACTGAATAAATAATTGATTCTGTAATAGTCCCTTTCTTGTCCTCTTGTGAGAACCGATCTGAATTTTCTACCTCCCTCACTCTGGGCCCGTCTGCTTTATTTCAATTCAGTTTGTTTGGATAGCGCTCACAGACAAATGGGAGAAGTCTCTTGTCTGTCATACCAAACGCTGCATTAAAATAAATATTATAATAAAATTTTCACTTATATTTATAAAAAGTTGCAGTCACAGAGTTGGAATCAGATAAGCTTAAGGTTCCACCACTGTAAGATTATAGCTGATCTTTTTCATTGTTTGAGGTATGAGGGATTTGTGCCAAATGCGAGTTGGCGAGCATGTAAAATAGTGTCAATCACCAGTTGGCCGGTAATATTTGTATGAAATCTAACAATGCAATGTTGTGAGAACATGATCGTGAACGAACGTGAACAGTTGACAGACCAGCACTGCATTGTCACGAAAGTTTAAGCCTTGGCAATTTAAATATTCAAGCACAAGAAGATGCAAAAGGGAATTCGATTTGTCTCTTGTGCGCTGTGTTAACCATTGAGAAAGATGTGTACCAGTATCAGTGTATTGGATCTGTGCATTCGCTCTTAAAGTGACAGCAGCCTAATATTCCTGCTGCTGTCTGTGTTTTTAAGGTTAATCAAACAACAAAGTGCAAAGAAAAAAACCATTCACTACTCTTGACTTTTGTAACTTGTTTAATTTATACAGTGAAGACTATCCAGTGTTATTTTACATTTGATTACTTTATTCAGTGTCTCTACCTGAAAACTGCTGTCTTTAATAATGTTTTAAATTTATATTAGTTAGTCTAGTAGTTTTAGATGTGATATAGAAATTGGAATAGAGAATTGTGGATTTTCTCTGGTATCTAAAGTTGTGGTGTCATAACTGCCTGTTTTGCAAAAACAGTTTCATGGCCGGTAAGAAATATTTATGGCCAGTAAATGTTCTTAAAAAGGGCCTATAATACCCCTTTCACAAGATGTAATATAAATCTCTGGTTTCCCCAGAATGTGTCTGTGAAGTTTCAGCTCAAAATACCCCACAGATCATTTATTATAGCTTGTCAAATTTGCCCCTATTTGGGTGTGAGCAAAAACATGCTGTTTTTGTGTGTGTCCCTTTAAATGCAAATGAGCTGCTGCTCCCGCCCCCTTTCCAGAAGAGGGCGGAGCTTTAACAGCTCAACAACAACAAAGCTGGAGAATCTCACGCAGCCAAAATGAGGATTGTCAGTAACGGTGTTCAGCCTTACATTGTTCAAACCGGAGTCGACACTGATGGAGAGACTCAGGAAGAAGTTACAACTTTTAGGAAGTTTCTGAATGGATAAATTGATGTAGTTGCTGTGGAGTTGATTCAACTCATCCACTAGCATGTGCCGTCATGTTCATCTTTTGTGTTGAATCGACCCTCGTTTGTGACGCAGTCCGGCGTAAAATGACGGCATGTCAACAACACTCTACTACAACAACTCTTCCTCTTCTCTAAAGCAGCCCAACATGGCCCCGCCCCCTTTGTTGTGTGTTCTCGTGGGCGGGGTTTATGTCAATTTTAGGGTTTGTGACGTCACTAACCCGGGAAGAAGCTTGTTGTAGTCCCTACCAGCCGTTTGTTGTAGTCCTTCAAAAGCGATTTCTGTAAAAGAAAATATCTCCCTTTACATTGAACTTTGAGCGTTGTAACTTTGCAGATGTTGTTTATGCTCAAACAGCAACATTACACACTAACTAAAGTTAAAAAAGTGAAATCATAATCAAGGTCATTGGCAGGTGTGGCATAAAGTTAGTTTTAGGCCCTGTTTCTTAATAAACTCAAGGTTTAATGGCTGTTTAGATGTTCTGTTCTGTTCAAAAAGTTATAACAAGCTAGCACTGTAACACTGTCTTGATGTTTTTAACACAATTTTCAGGGGTTGTGCTCCTTAATGGTGAATGCCAGGTAAATTTGCGCGTTCACACATGCATCTGCTATTATGTATTGTTTTTCTAGCTGTGTGTGCGGCAGAGCTTTCTAGTGCAGAGGAGCGGATGGAAGAGAAAAGTCCACATTGAATTAGCTTCCATCACTGTGCTCTAATGCTGTATAATGGCTGCAGACATCTCATGGGTAATAGCTCAGGGATTACAGAGAAGGCATATTGCTCTTAGTGACACCACTAACCTTATTAGAGAGAGAGAGAGCGAGAATGAGAGAGTTCGATGTGAATTTGCACTGACTGGAGCCTGAAGAGATGTATTATTATAATAGAAAGTACCTGATCCAAATTATAGTTATTTACTGTATCTTGTGTACATGATGACAGCCATGTGTTTTTTTTTCCCCTAGCCTGTGACATTTCATTTGAAACGCTCAACTAAATATTTACCTAATGAATTGGACTTTTAATAGTGTATCGAGGAGTTGCCTAACCTACATGAAAGCCTTATTGCATGCGTTGTTATTCCTACACAATGGGAAAAACGGACTGCAGTGTGTCTGACCTCTCAGTCTGTACATCTGCAACACACACATTGTTTGCCTCTCTAGAGCTTGTAGTACATGTCTTTGTATGTATAACACAGCTAGATAGATACAACCCGGCTATTCATCTGTGTCTGTTCAAATAGACACTTTCAAGTGAGGCAAAACACTGTGAGATGTTTGCAAGTGGTTGTAGTTTCTAAAAAGTGGGTTTCTTTGGAAACGCATTGGAGTACATGTAAAAAAACAAGATTGTAGTCTTTGAAAACGACATTGCCAGCTGGTTTAATCGTCTGGTCATCTGAATCGGATGATTTGTTCCCTGCCTGAGATTGCTTATGGGTTATGAGGACACTCTTTCACTCTTTCTTTTCTCTGAGACTTGAGTAGACTGTCCTCCACAAGTGTGAAATGGTTTAATTTACTCTTTCATTAATTGCTTTGGTGGATCTCGAACTGAGCCACGCAAGGGGTTACTGAATAGCCAGTACTAATCTAAAACTCCATTAACTCATGCCGGGGGAGGATTTCTGAATACACGAGGGGCGAATCAAATAAAACGCTTTTTTTTTTTTTTTTTTTTTTTTGTCAACGTATTGCTTGGGATTGACAATTGTATTTATGGTAAAATCAAGTTTTTAATGTTGTTTATATGTCTATGTGGTGTTTTTAATGTGCAAATTCGTCAGTCAACACCATTGCTGAGTATTTTCTCCTTAAAACTGTAGTGAACCAAAGACAGTCTTAAAAACGCGGTTTGAAATCGCCCTTGTTCTTTACGTCACAAACATGTTGTAACCAATCATGTCAACATGTGGGCGGGCTTTAGCATATTATTAACTATGATCACTCTGAAGTAGGGAGTCTCAAGAGAAGCCAGGTTATCCTGGTATATTTTTCTGTTGATATGAAAAATCGGGTACATTTAGCAATATAGCGGGTGAATTATGTATATGATATACAGTTAAACCAAAATTTATTCAGACAATTTTGATATATTTTTATAGTGGGTTCAGGACACTATAGTTCATTTATGTAAGTGAGGATAGCAAAATAAAGTAAACTGTGACATATTATACCCAAAAATTCTTCATACCGTGAACTAACAATAAAATTGATAAAAATTTGGAACCAAAAATTATTCAGACACTTTGACCTGACCAAGTGTTATCTGACATAATTAAGATTAATTTTCTGACACAGTTTAATTCTGAGATCTTGTCATATTTTATTACCATTTTTTAAACTATAGTGAATAAACTGTATTGATGAATGAAATGTTCAAGGTGTCTGAATAAATTTTGGTTTGATTGTATATTAATATGAACAGTTTGCCTTTCTCCACTGACGTTCTGAGTTGTTCAAAGCGTTTCTAAGGATACTTATTTTTAGAACAGACTGACATGGCGAACGGGAACATGGTTTGTGTAACATTAGCAACACATTATTAGCTGTTTAATAACGTAGTCGAGCAAAAGGCTAATCATATTAATTACCGTTATGTGTCTGATGCTGTAGAAAGTGATACATAAAACTTGTAGATGACCCTGTATATCACTCTTCCACTTCTTTTTCTGAATCAGTTTCTGGTTCAAACATTGAATATGGCTTAATTAAACCAGTATTTCCACTTGCCATCGTGCAGCGTTTACTGCAGTAAAGTTGAGCGAGTGGATCAGATATTCTGAGCTCATGTGATTGAGTGGAAGCGGGGCTAATTTGCATATTCATGGTCAGCATATACTAAATGAGGCAATGAGTTTAGAGTTACATTCAAGCTATTTTAATTTATGAAGAAATTATTTTCACAGAAAAGTTTAAATATGTCATTTTGGTGATCAAAGATGAGTTTTAAGGAATAAAAGTATTGACTACAGGGCGAATTTAAAACATTAACATTCTTGAAAATAACAAAACAAAGTTCTTACATTTATGATCTATACTCTAAAAGATGTTTTGTTTTTGTTTTTTGTTTTTTTCAATGCAGCTCTTGTTTGGAAGATTTAAAACTATATTACATTTAATGAACCTTTTTTTTTTTTTTTTTTTTTAAATCTTCAGCTGCTTATTAACAAAATACTCCTAAAGTGTTTTGGCAAAATCTTCTTTCTTTAGGTCCGTCTGTGCTACAGGGCACACTGGGCAGCAAGCATATTCATATGTTTGGCAAAATAAGCTCATTAACCTTAAAAATGTTACGCTTACCAAACATGGCATTAGATGTGTACAGGGGGTTTGGTAAACACTGCTTCTGTACAAGCTGTTTAATGCACAATGACTCTTGCAGGGATGTTTTCCTTTCACCGGGTAGAAAATTGCATTTGTGTCATCCGTTGATTAGCATCTTGTTTTGGTATCTCTTGTTATACAGCAGCCACGAAAAAAAAAAGTAGGAACAACAGAGTATGCTACGACAGATAAATGAGGGTGTTTCCCTGGATACGTGTTGTAGGAGACAGGGATGTGGCCATTTGGGGAATTGGACAAACAGCCCGCATTGGACTTGCATCGATCGCCATTATTAGCCATTCTTTGCATGAACACACTGAATTTGTTGTGTTTTTTATTCCTATTTAGGAGATGATTTGAACAGTCTGAACAGTTCAGAATTTTAATTCTCCTTCTTTTCTCTCTCTATTGCAGTGAATAAGCACAAACCATGGATCGAGACGTCTTACCATGGTGTTATCAGCGAGAACATGGACACTGTACTGCTAGACCCTCCCCTGGTCGCACTGGACAAAGACGCTCCTGTCCCTTATGCAGGTATACGACTTACCTGCATAACTTATTACACAGCGCTCTGGAATACTCTATACTGATTGGTCAATCGTGGCATTCGAGGCGTACAGGCATATGTGGCTGTTGTCCCTGACAACCAATGTCTTGCACTGTGCTTGTTTCACGTGTTTCCTTTTTCTTCTCATGATCAAATCATTTTAACTGAGATCAATATTTCATGTCCATTATTAAAGCAGCATTGTAATAAGTGAACTAATGTACATTCAGCTGATCATTATATTAAAGGGCACCTATAATGCACCTGTTCACAAGATGTACTATAAGTCTCTGGTGTCGCCAGAATGTGTCTGTGAAGTTTCAGCTCAAAATCCCCCACAGATCATTTATTATAGCTTGTCAAATTTGCATCTATTTGGGTGTGAGCAAAAACACGCCGTTTTTGTGCGTGTCCCTTTAAATGCAAATGAGCTGCTGCTCCCCGCCCCCTTTCCAGAAGAGGGCGGAGCTTTAACAGCTCAACAACAACAACGCTGGAGAATCTCATGCAGCCAAAATGAGGATTGTCAGTAACGGTGTTCAGCCTTACATTGTTCAAACCGGAGTCGACACTGATGGAGAGACTCAGGAAGAAGTTACAACTTTTAGGAAGTTTCTGAATGGATAAATTGATGTAGTTGCTGTGGAGTTGATTCAACTCATCGACTAGCATGTGTCGTCATGTTCATCTTTTGTGCAAATCCAGTGTTGAATTGACCCTCGTTTGTGAAACAGTCCGCGTAAAATGATTTGCGCACATATATAACACTTTACCGACTTTCTTCTCCACATTTATTTTATAAATGAAGTGGCTTAGATGCTGGGACTCTTATGTTCGTTGGTACATCCAATAACAGAACATTTGTAATGTTGGTGCAGACATTGTACATCTCCAGCTGCTACAGTGAGGAAACCGAAATGGCGGACTGCTGCAGCTCACTCAGGGCGGGATCTATGCTAATAGAGCAGATCATGACCAGTTGTGGGCGGGGCTTATCCCTAGTCTTATGTAAGAGTCACTGTTTATGATTTATGGGGATTATAAAAAAGGAGTGGGTGGATTTTTACCATTATAGGCTGGTTGTTTACACACACTGTGGACACACATCTGTGTTCAAACACCTTATAAAAGTGAATTTTGCATAATAGATCCGCTTTAAAATAAACAAACCCCTCAACCTGACTGTACATTTTTCCCTTTCTAATTAAATATTACTTTTTTCCCTATCGCTGCATGGTTGTTTTATGATTTTAGACAAGATCTTTGTGTAGTTTTGACATGATTGGATCATATAATTGTAGTTTTATTTGTATACTATTATATATTTGGAGCATTATAATTATTTTGATATAATACTGATTCATAATTATTAAATATGAAAAACTATATTATAAAAAAATGACTTATAATACTTTTTAATAGCCATTTTTAAAGCAATCCCTTTTAAGACAAAGTCTTCAGTATGCTTCATTATGAAGTATGCAGCACATGCAGAATATTATATATATATATATATATATATATATATATATATATATAATATATCATTTTAATTAAATCACAGCCTTTTGCAGTTTAATAGTGATTGTGATCATTTTGATTAACGTTGCAGCCTGTTTTCCCCATATCTAATCTATTCCAATGAGACATACAAGCTCACTCCAGAACATCCAGGATTATTCCAAAATTTATAGCACCAATAGCGTGGTTCTTCAGTGTAGTGTTCCTCTATTCCTTTGTGTTTAAGTGAGGGCAGTTGAGTGTGAGATTTTATGTGTATTGCAGCATAGTGCTCATATAAAAGAGATTTAGTCAACGCTTTCCTCACTGTTATGGAGACAGATCTGCCTGACCTTCCTGCTATTTCAGAGTGCATTTCCTGCCTCTATCTCCATTGTTGTGGTGACACACAGCCCTTGTATAAGTAGATCTTGTCGGCCTTTCCATGGCCGTGCGTTCAATAAACCAACCGGCCTTGAAGAACAACTCGAACAACGTGCGTTTTGGCTTTCGAGGAGGAGTAGCCGATGCTTCGAGCGTCAGTCACCTCTCACGGAGCAATGAATGACAGCACAGCTTTATGACTTGCGTGGTGTTTATGAAAGACAGATTCCGACTCGCTGGTTTTCAAGTGCAGGTTGTTCAGATGGGGTGGTGGCTGACAGATGCAAAGTAATTAAATAAAGTGATTTTTTTTATTATTTTTTTTACACAAAGAGGAATGTGTGGAAGCATTATGACAGGTAACTCTCTACAGCTCATTAAATGACAATGCCTAGAATTAATCTCCTCTCTGACAGCCTTGGCAAAAAGCACTTTTCAAGCTTTTATATATTTATTTTTGCAGCTTGCGCTTGAAAAGCATGCTGTGTGTGGTGCACTTGATAAAGATTTGTTGTTCATACCTTGGAGAATCTTTTAGCTGACAGCATGCCTCTTTCTTTACAGCACTACCATCAACCACTGGTGAGGACTGATTATCTTTGCAGTACGTTAATTCATACTGTAGTGTGTTTTTGTTCTTGTAATATTACAATTTAATTCTGGATTTTTTAAATTTGACATTTATGTGATTAAAGTCGACGTCGATGACATCATGACATCACTAATGATAAGCCTGAACCTCGAGCTGAGACTGAACACGGGTTGCCTTGTGCACAGCTATGGTGTATGACACGGCGCTGCCCACAAGGCTATTGTCCTACATAACAGCTTGCTTTTATTAGTTCTTTTGTCTTTGGGTAATTATATTTCTCACAGATTTCTGCTCCATCTAAATCAGATACAGATAAAGTAGCACAGTAAAGATTACATTTATATGAATGCATTAATGAGAAAGCGATTCCGTGTGAATTAATTCTACCTGCCAGTGTCTCTCTACTAATTGTGAAGAACTTTTCAGTTTCTAAGCTATTGTATTGATAAATCACAGAACAGTGTTGACAATACATTTCTGTGCTACTGAATGTTTTTGCGTGTGCGTTATCTGCACGTTATGTGCGAGCTATACTGTTTAAAATGTGCATTTACCCGATCAATATTGAGCATCCAGATAGTATAATCAAACACATCTTGTGGAGTGCTCTGAAAATGGAGCGTAAAAGTGGACTTCAATGATTTTGTATCCTGTTGCGCCCCCTGTAGACCATGATCAGCAACCAGTTGGCGTCAAGCTTAAAGGATTAGTTCACTGTAGAATTAAAATTTCCTGATAATTTACTCACCCCCATGTCATCCAAGATGTTCATGTCTTTCTTTCTTGCGTCGAAGAGAAATGAAGGTTTTTGAGGAAAACATTCCAGGATTTTTCTCCATATAGTGGACTTCACTGGGGTTCAATGGGTTGAAGGTCCAAATGTCAGTTTCAGTGCAGCTTCAAAGAGCTCTACATGATCTCAGACGAGGAATAAGGGTCTTATCTAGTGAAACGATCGGTAAATTTATGTACTTTTTAACCACAAATGCACTCTGCGATGCACCATGCATTATGTAATCATGTTGGAAAGGTCATGCGTGACGTTGGCGGAAGTACCGATCCATTGTCTACAAAATGAATGTGCAAAGACTAAGTCAAACACCCTTTACAAAAAAAAAAAAAAAAAAGTTAAAACAATGATGTCGGACGATTTTGAAGTTGGAGGAGATAATGAAATGGAGTTTTTCACCCTACCGCGGTTCTTCCGCCTACGTCACGCGTGACCTTTCTATGTGACTACGTTATGCATGAAGTCATGGACGTGCATTGCAAAGCAGTACAAGATACAAGAAAGTATCAATTTTTTTTTTTTTTTTTTTTGGCCAATCTTTTCTCTAGATAAGACTCTTATTCCTCGTCTGGGATCATGTAGAGCTCTTTGAAGCTGCACTGAAACTGACATTTGGACCTTCAACCCGTTGAACCCCAGTGAAGTCCACTATATGGAGAAAAATCCTGGAATGATTTCCTCAAAAACCTTAATTTTTTTTAGACTGAAGAAAGAAAGACATGAACATCTTGGATGGCATGGGGGTGAGTAAATTATCAGGAAAATTGAATTCTGGAGTGAACTAATCCTTTAAAGCGTCATGGCAGAGCATTAAATTCGACTAGTCTGTGCAACCCCTAGTATGAAATGAAAATCCATTCTACATGCATGTTATTGATCTTTTATTGTGAACGATTCATCCATGCATACGCTTAATTTTGTTTACATTTATTGACCTTGGAATTTTTAATTAAAATATCATAACTTGATCTTCTGGTGAAACTGCAACGTATGCCAGACTTCTCCAATCATTAATTTACCAATTCTACCATTTTAATATGCTAATTTGGTGCTCAAGAATCATTTCTTATTATTATCAATATTGTGCTGCTTAATATTTTTTCAGGATTCTTTGATGAATAGAAAATTTAAAAGAACAGCGTTTACTTTAAATAGAAATCTTTTGTAACACTATAAATGTCTTTCCTGTCCCTTTTGTCACAGCTGAATGTGTCAGCATTACATTTCCTTCATTCAAAAAAGAAAAAAAAAAGATTAAAAAAAAGTCTTACTGACCCCAAACTTGACCGCAAAGTAATGAGAATAACTTTAAAGCTCAGGATCTTTTTCCTGCATAATCCACATTTTTTTGGGAAACTTGTGCACAAGTCTTGTGCACTTATTACTTTGATTTATCAATGACAGATTAATGGTGGACGGCTTCTGTTGTTAAAGCATCACCGGGAAATGAGCGTTGCGCTCTAATTTAGTGACAGGTGATATTTCACTGCCTTTTCACGGGGAGCCAACGGATACACACGAAAGATTGCTGCCAGGGAGACTCAGAGAAAAGCGGGCTCTCCATCTCAATCCGTCATTCTCCCTAATTCTCTTCGCTCCCATTCTCTCCGTCTTTCTTTCTCCGTCCCGTTCTCCTCTTCCACATCAGACCGTGAGTTATGCGCGAGAGGCTTTGTCATCAATCCTGTTTTCGTCTGTTTAGAGAATGGAATGCGGGCGTCCTTCTGGCACCGCATTAATTGGGGTGTGGGAACACGACCCGGGATTGTTAAGTGCTTCGCCTCGCCCTCCTTCGTCTTTTTCTCCTGCCTCGCTCACTGTCTCCCATGTATCAGCTTGCTTTGATGTAAAATAACGATGATGAGCCTCAAGTCGATGATATATGCTGAGGCAGGGATCCTGAAGATGAATTGTTATTTCTGGGAACAAGACTTTCCCCTGTAGAGCCGATAGCGTAGGTCTTGTAGTATGCACAGAGCATTCTCAATCAAATTACCGTGAAGGATGAGCCGGAGTCAGTAGAGGAAGGAAAAAAAAAGAAAAACGGCAGCTTCATTTGCTAATTCTTTATCTCGGTTGTGGCTTCACCAGCCTCTTTCTCATTAATCTCTCCTCTCAGATGATGTACAATGCCGTATTGTTCCGCTAAACTTTGCCTTCCTCGCACCAGATTAGCTAACAAAACCCAAGCTAGGATGCGGTCCAGGGAAACTATGGATGGATTGCAAAAACCACACATGAGAGTGAAAATAGAAGGAGGTAGTGAAAGAGAATCGCAGCGCCTGCAGTTCAGACAATTGTATTGTGTTCCTTTTATAGAAGCAGGACCTGAATTGAAGGATGAAAATGTTTTTGATTGTGTTTGGACCGTTCTGTCTAAAATAACCAGTAGACTTTGCAATTGGATACACTAGTGGATCTTGCTGTTAAATTATTCAAAATAATGTGTTAAAAAAAATAAATAAATTTGGCAGTATTTTGATCTTGTTAGTGGATGAAGAGAGTGTTGATTATGTGCTGGTCACAATCCTGTCTGAGGTATGACAGGCTGTCATTTAAAATTAAGGGTGTTGTACATGATGCAAAAAATCACACATGTATTATCAGCTCAGTCTATTTCCCACAGGGTCACTTGCTTGATGAGAATAAGAGCTGATTGGAGTGTCATTTATATCATATTTTGTGACAAACAATTTTAAGAGGTGCATGGTAGGTTATTATAAACAATATAAAGTACATCAAATGTTCCAAAGATATAAATAACTACAAAAATATGTAAATGTACTTGCTTTGAGACCTACAATTCTACACACATTCATCAGTAAATAAATAATGATTTGTTTTTATGTGGGCTTTCTAAATGATAAATGCAATTAGTTTCTATGCTTTCGGTTAATTAATCTGAGATATAGATGCTTAGAGGATGCCTAATAAAGCAGATTAGGGGGTGGTTTAAACAGGCAGCATGAGAAAAAAAGCGAGCAGTGGAACGTTTAACCAAATGCTTTTCATATAAACAACCTTGCCGGGTGATCCTCAGACTTGAAGTAATAGCAATTCATGTGATATTTTGTAGATTTTTATTAGTTTTTAGTCCTTTTTGACTGTATTTGGCAAACTTAAAAAAAGTCTGATTTGCCCTGAAAATTTAACCATGGTAACTTGACCACCTATATTTTGAACTGTGAAATTGTTCATTCCAGCTGTGGACGAAACTCTAAGAATTACTCAGAAGTGTGTCTGACTGAGTGAGTTTTGTTATGATGTGTGCGAATGAGAGTGTGCCCTAGATTTCACCTACATGAAGTGAATGAACAATGTGCCCTATCTCTGTCCTCCTTTGGAATTACATTCAGTGATCCCCGAGGGTCGAGAACCATGCCTGAGGAACTCTTTTACTAACTTATGATTCTCTTACTTGTACAGTTTCATCATAGTTTATTCACTTGGGGGGAGAATTCCCACTGGAAAAAAACACATTCAGACTCCGTTAATCAGTTTAGGAAGTCTTGCGTTTTTTTGTGCGATGCTGTATATGCATTTTCATGTTTCTTATTTTTTCCCTTTTGTTTTCTTATTTTTAGTATGGAACCGAACCGAATCGGCTGAGCCTAGCATTGTCATGATTTCCCATGATGCTTTGCTAGCGCTGAAAATGCAGTGCCTGTTATAAGTGTGAACTATTGTTCTGCACATACTCTGAGGCCTGCTGGGATGTATCCAAAAGATGTCCCCAGATGTTTTTCAAGAAATTCACAAGCAGCTTCCATTCTTCCCAGGTTGTCAGCGTTATAAGTGGCAGAAAAGAAACCATGTGAATCATACGGTTGAGTGATAATTGAAAGAAAGAAAGCTGAGAGAGTTCTTGTTTTGAATCCATCCATGCTGTCGGCGAGGTGACGTGTTCAATTTCGCTGCCAATACCTCTCGTTTTGTCTCGAATGTTTGTGTTTGAAAATTGAGAAGTGTTACCAGAGACTAGAGGTGAAAGTCAAATTAGAATTCTGAGAATGTGTTAGATCCGCAGGGATCCACACTGCCGATTCTCTCATGCCTTCTCTTTCTGAAGTGTAGTTTACTGCATATATCTCGTGCATGGTATACCACCTCTACCACTGAGATATATTTTGATATATAGATGCTGTTTCAGTCAGCCTGGGGTCTTTGTTTATGCTACCTTCGCAGAATTTAAAGGGGACCTATAATGCAAAATTTTTTAACACCTGTGTGTCCACAGTGTGTGAGAACAACCAGCCTATAATGGTAAAAATCCACTCACTCATTCTTTTATAATTCCCATAAATCAAAAGCAGTTTCTTCAAACGAGCTGATTCAGACTCAGGAGAAGCTCCGCCCACAGCCAGTGACGATCTGCCCTATTAGCATAGACACAGCGTTGAGTGAGAAGCATAGAGTCCGCCATTTCTGTATCCTCACTGTAGCAGCTGGAGTTGTACAATATCTGCACCAAAGAGGCTTTAGAAGTGTTGTGTTTTGGGATGTAGCAATGAACATAAGAGTCTCCATACACTCCCACCATCTGAGTCACAGTTTTTGACATTTTCAGTGCGTGAGATTGTCCTGTTTTGTTGTTGCCGGAATGCTGGAGAATGAGCTCTTGAAGCTCTGCCCTTTTCTGGAAAGGGGGTTGGAAGCAGCAGCTCATTTGAGATGTTTTGGGATGTACCAATGAACATAAGAGTCTCCATAGTCACAGTTTCTGACATTTTCAGTGCGTGAGATTGTCCTGTTTTGTTGTTGCCGGAATGCCGGAGAATGAGCTCTTGAAGCTCTGCCCTTTTCTGGAAAGGGGGCTGGAAGCAGCAGCTCATTTGAGATGTTTTGGGATGTACCAATGCACATATGAGTCTCCATAGACTCCCGTCATCTGAGTCACTGAGGACATTGAGGTTAAATTTAATTTTTGAAAGAAATGTCTCAAAGAAAGTAGGTAAGGTCTTGTACTTTTCTGCCAATCATTTTACACTGAACTGCTTCACAAATGAGGGTCTGTTCAGTGCTGTTCACAAAGGTTGATTCTGAAAGATGAGTCAATACCAACGCTTTGTGCTCAAACTTCATATCCAGAACTGATGCTGCCCTCACAAGTTATCAGAATTATCATAAACAAGAGTTTCCTAGTTAAAAAAATTGTGCACGAACACCTTTTCTGACATTTTAATGTGTGAGATTGTCCTGTTTTGTTGTTGCCATTATGCCATGAATTCTTGAAACTCCGCCCACTTCTGGAAAGGGGGCCGGGAGAAACAGTTCATTTGATTTAAAGGGAACCACAAAAAATGGCGTGGTTTTGCTTGCACACAAAAAGTGGCAACTTCAACATACTATAATAAATGGGCTATTTTGAGCTTAAACTTTACATACACACTCTGGGGACACCCAGACTTATATTACATCTTGTAAAAAGGGCATTATAGGCCCCCTTTAAGAAGCTGGCCTGTTCTCGAAGCTGATTATGATAGTATGCTATCAGTTCAGTTATTGAAATATTAAAAAAAAAAAACGATTTTACATGCTAATTAAATGGTTAAGTATTGAAATATTCCTGTGAGGTCTCTTTTAATAACTGAAGGAATTCATTACGAAGGTTCATATGCCACAATCTCAAAGTATTATCTTTGACTTACACCTGAGAGAATTGAAATGAGCGCTTCAAGAGGTAATTGGTAATTAGAACGACACATGCTTATAATACTGAATATTTAGACTTGCATTTGCAGCTGCGGTAGCCAAATGGAATAAAATCTGACAACATTTTCCGATTAGTGCCGATGGCACCTAAAAGCCCCTTCTAACTGGAAAATGTCCACCACTGTAGCCTTAGTGCTGATTAAAATGACACATCCACCTCCATGAGAGACTGGGAATTCAGCCAGACATCATTTGCAAGCATAATTTAATAACATCTTAAGGTGTGTGGATGAGAACGAACTAAACATTGCTGGTTTCAGGATCTCTTTAGAGATCCCCCGGCCCTGTTTAATTAGCTCCTGACTGATGGCATGATTGTAAAGTGCCTGGCGTTACATTTCATTTAGCAATTTTTATGGTTTAGTATTGTGCATTTTCAGTTTGGTCCCTGAATCCCCAAAGTTTCTGGTGAAATGCATAACTTGTTATTTGGCTGACCTGGTACTTTCACAGAATTCATCTCGCAGGAGGGTTCCTTGAAAGAGCTCTTAGAAGTACATTAGCAGCAGACTTATTATGATGCCTGATTCCTTTGAAATAACAAAGAAGGTTTATAATACCTGGAGAAAGCGATGTGTTAGCATTCCCTCTCATCACAATGGCATTTGCTCAGCTGGTGCAGGCCTTCCCATAGTTATGCGACCTGCTTGCAGCCATCTGTGCTTATGAGCACTCTATTTTTGGGCGTAAGCGTTTTTGAGCCAATGTTGTTATCATGTTATTATACTTTTTAAATTTAGTCTTTTTGTTGGTTTGCTGTAATCAAAATAACAGATTGCATATGTGTCCCTGCATAAGTTTTGGAGTAAAAACAAACTTTTGGTATGTTAGATGAATGTCTGAGATGTTCTGCTGAGGTAAAAGTTGGTTAATATGATGCATCTATCACTAACATGCTCACTTTAGGGGCACGGAGAAAAACCATGCATGTATGCATATAAAAATATTTCTATCATTATTAGAAAGCCACTTTAGAAGACCGCTTGAATAAATTAATTCATTTAGATCTCTTACAGAAGGGTCAGGGTATAGTTTTTGCAGTTTTAACCATGCATTTTATAGCATATATACTATTTTCCTCAGTTCTCTTAAAAAAATAATTATTACTGATTAACTTCTGATCTTGGCAAAACATCATCTTTAATATAATGTTATATTAAAGTGATTAGGCCTTTGTTGCTTGCAAAAAAATCTTTTGTGAGAATACATTGCTTTTGAATGGCTGTCAATGGAGAAAGATACTTTTGGTCTTTTCCTTACATACATATATTTTATGGCTTCATAAGTCTTGAAATATTGTGCACAAGTCATAAAGACAACTGTTTTGGCACTTTTATGGTGTACCTTTTGGCTTTTTGGAGCTTGGCAGCAAAAATCTACATAATTTTTTTTTAATTTTTTTTTCCTTGAGAAAAAAGCAACTTCCCCTGACACCTCATTTTGTGTTTCACAGAAGAAGGAAAATAAAACGAGAGAAGGCATGACATGAGGATGAGTAAATGATGGTCCTTTAATTAAAATTTTTTACTCATGCTTCCCTTGGACAAATTCAAGCTGCAAGCGTGAATTTCTATTACGCAAGGAGCGATAACCTTCCAGCTTAATGACTAACATTGATTTAGATTTTTAGCACATCATACTGTCTATAACTTTGAACCACCAGTCCATGTTCTGCAGACACTATGGAAATCCACATTGGCTCTTCACCCTCCTTCCTCCAAAATTACATTCGCTAAAAGTGCCTGGTGCCAAGTTCTGTGATGAGAAAACTAATTTTCCTCTAGTGAAAAATGATTTCCCATGCTCAGGAAAGGATCTGAATGGAGGGGGGCTCTTGGAGAGCAAGTGTTAGGGCGTTGATCAAACCTCTCAGCTTCTGGTCGTGATGAAGGTACAGCAGAAAGGAGAAAAGCCTCCCTTTCCCCTCCCATCCTCCCTTTTCTTTTGCGCTTCATATAATCTTTTTGCTGCTTTCTCTTTCTGTAACGTTGAGATGGGTCTGGACATAAAGGAAGGTAGTGCACATCAAAGGATGTTGTCTTCAGGGGCCACTAAGATCCAGACACTGATCCATTCTCATGTGAGAGTGAGAGTCGATGAGTACAGCATCTTCCCACTTCCTTTTCTTGTCTCTGGGTCTTTTGAGATGATTTGGCCTGAAAGCAGCTGAGATGAGGAAAGGAATGAGACAGCGGATTGGAGAGGGTCACTAGGGCCTTCTGATTGTTGGCAAAAATGAAGGAATGATTTGGGTGTGCTGTTCAGGCGGTGAGATTGCACAGAGCAGGAACCAAAAGTAAGATTGCGCATTCCCTTCGGCTCTCGGAGAGAACGCCTTGTCAAACTTTCAAGTGCTTATGGTAAACTCCTCTCTGAGGGGGGAATTCACTAAACAGCTGCACCAATTTTGCAGGCAGTGTTCAGTGCAAAACATTATTCACTAACCACCCACAATCCAATTTAACTAGACACTATCTGTAGTGTTGTAGGGCTGCATTATTTAAATGAAGTCATTCTTTTCAGCTGGTACTTCATGGGGAAACCAGGCACATCCTGATTTGACAGAGTAATAAAGGGCATTCCTGAGTCAAGCATGTTTTGATGGTCCTGTACAAGTTCTCACCCAAACCCTAACCAAAAACCTATCCCTTAATCTAGAGGGAAATGATACACTCTAAAAAAAAAAAAATGCTTGGTTAAAAATAACCCAAGTTGGGTTAAATGTGGACATTTATTAGATATATTAATAAATGTTAATTTCCAACCTATTTTGGGTTCATTTTAAGCCAGCCATATAGTAATTTTTAATCAATAGTTGAGTTAAGTAGAACTGCCCAGCAGGTTAGGCAAACATTTAACCCAACCGCTGGGTCAAAACAAGTCATTGTACTATAAGAATATCCTGTAAGTTTCAGAAATGAAAACTTCCTTGTTAGTCCAATAAAAGCTTTTACTGACACCAGGCCTAGCGAATGACTGATCCTGGAATGTGCCTATCTATCACGCCTCCGCAGAAGAAATCAATGCCTACTTCATCACTGCACCGTTAGCCCCACCCATTGGCGTGATAGCATGATGAGGAGGAGAGAAGAGTGATACAGGACTAAAAATAACATTACCTTTCAAAGGATCCTAATACAAGGAATATGGTTAATTATTTTCAACAATGTGAATGTCTCAGTTGAGCTTTATTTATTTGTATTCGGTACATTTCACTGTGGATTCTTTGGTAAATCAATCGCATTTCAGCGCAGGCTTTACAAACAGCCTTTTACAATATGGACTCGACAGTAATGTAACAACATGTAAGTAACTGTGTTAAAGGTGCCATCGAATGTTTTTTTTACAAGATGTAATATAAGTCTAAGGTGTCCCCTGAATGTGTCTGTGAAGTTGCAGCTCAAAATACCCCATAGATTTTTTTTAATTAATTTTTTTATCTGCCTATTTTGAGACATAATTAGAAATGCGCCGATTCTGGCTGCGGCCCCTTTAAATCTCGCGCTCTCCGCCCCCTCCCGAGCTCTCGACTCTATCATTGCATAAACAAAGTTCACACAGCTAATATAACCCTCAAAATGGATCTTTACAAAGTGTTCGTCATGCATGCTGCATGCATACATCGGATTATGTGAGTATTGTATTTATTTGGATGTTTACATTTGATTCTGAATGAGTTTGAGGCTGTGCTCCGTGGCTAACGGCTAATGCTATACTGTTGGAGAGATGTTTAAAGAATGAAGTTGTGTTTATGCATTATACAGACTGCAGGTGTTTAAAAATGAAAGTAGCGACGGCTCTCTTGTCTCCGTGAATACAGTAAGAAACGATGGTAACTTTAACCACATTTAACAGTACATTAGCAACTTGCTAACGAAACATTTAGAAAGACAGTTTACAAATATCACTAAAAATACCATGATATCATGGATCATGTCAGTTATTATTGCTCCATCTGCCATTTTTTGCTGTTGTCCTTGCTTGCTTACCTAGTCTGATGATTCAGCTGTGCACAGATCCAGACGTTAATACTGGCTGCCCTTGTCTAATGCCTTGAACAATGGCTGGCATATGCAAATATTGGGGGCGTACATATTAATGATCCCGACTGTTACGTAACAGTCTGTGTTATGTTGAGACACCTTTAATTCTAATGCCTGATCTGATATGAAATGTTTCATGTAGAGTCAGATGTGTCAGAAAATCAAACCACTGACTAAACGATCAACTTCACATTGTTTCTCTTATTAGGATGAAAATAATCGGTCATTTAAACGGTGATTAAAGAACGCCCTTTACAATCGCTGGAGCTGTCAATCAAACAGCGCAAGTTTATCCGTGACTGAATTCTGGACTCCCTACATTTTCTGATGATCAGTAATTCATCAAATGATTAAATGATGGGGAAGTGTATTATAACCAGGTATATTAATACATACAATATGTAGTTGTCACACTTTCAGCTTTTTACTTCTTTTCACCAGCACTTTCAGCATCCTCCAAAACAAGCACTCAAAATCGGCTTGTAAAAAGGGAAATTTGCAGTTTGCAAACAGCATTCAGCACAGATTTTTTTTGGCAGTGCTTATGCATTTAACCTGATTTGCATAATTCCTTTAGTGATAAGGCCTAAAACAGTGCATGTGCAAATGAACTGCAATATCTATGGGCACAATCCATTCTTAGTTAACTAGTCCGCACGTTTCCATAGATCTGTGTATGTTTTATTCAATTCATTCATACATATAATATGCAACTATTTTCTGTATATTATACCCCTGGATATAAAGCACTTATTATTCATAGGAATCCTCAGCTGGCCAGATTTATCATTTAATCTTTGTTAACCTTTTACTTTCATTTTATATCCTCTACACATTTTTACAGTCAGATACATTCTAAAAAGACATCAGCTATTAGCTTAAATCAGTCTACTAAATAATTATCATTTGGCTCAATTTGCATATATTATTAGTCATGAGCTATGAGTCATCATGAGCTAAAATTCAGTCATAATAGCACTGCAGAAATAAAAGGTTATTTGTTGGAAATGTGATCCAGATTACACTGTGATTTGTGTGTGTGTGTGTGTGAATCATAAAGTGTATATGACTGTATATGACTGGCAGCATTCAAACTAAGCCGATTAGAAAGTCATAACCTCAAAACATCAGTAGTACTTGTTAATGGGAGCAAGCTGTGTAATGATGTAAACTATAAAGCAATTTTAACAGGATTTTATGCCTGGTAGATAATTTTTAGGGCTATATGTTAAAGACCCGGGCCTTTGATAAAACAAAACCAAAAACAAGCATATAATGAACAAGTAAAAAAAGGTTAATGTGGCAGATCTAATGAGATTGAAAGGCTCTGTAGTTCCTAGAAAGGTTCGGAGTTCAAAGCACTCATAATAAAAAGCGGAGCGTCGGCTGATGCAGGTAATCCGCTACCCACCGAGCTGATGCCATTGTTACAAATCTTCAATCACAGTGCTCTGTGGCTGGATTCATACAGC
Source organism: Ancherythroculter nigrocauda (assembly GCA_036281575.1). NCBI lineage: Eukaryota > Metazoa > Chordata > Actinopteri > Cypriniformes > Xenocyprididae > Ancherythroculter > Ancherythroculter nigrocauda. The sequence goes on along the minus strand of VTFQ01000008.1, from coordinate 3,476,716 downwards.
AAGCTGCCTTTCATCCCCAGTGGATGGAGAATAAAGAGGAAATTTGTGTATATTTTCTCCTATGTACTTTTTTCCAGTTGCCCATCATCTTTAGATTGTGTTTGTGAAATTAGCGGGTTGCTTTTAGGAGGGTTTATTTCTATGGCAACAGATTGACATGAGCCTGGAAATGTTCTGATCAAATCACTGTTTTAGCTGATTTACTGGTTTTGGTTCCAGTCTAGTATTAGCATGATCAAGTCATTTGCATTTGTTACTGAGGTATAAGCTAGTCTTTGTCAGACTTGATTATTTATGCTTTTTTCTTCTTCAGCAATTTATACACAATGAAGTTAGAAAATTATGACAGAAAATGCAGCCATAAATTAATAACACAATTTGGGCTACAGTGTAAGCAAACAATAAAAGTGATTTTTGGTGCTTGCTCAATTTGCTTAATTACAACAAGTTAATGCAAGATAATTCTTCAGCATTTTGTCGCAACTTCATTTATTAAACTTAAACAACTAAAATTGATTGCAATAGGGACAACATGAAGAAAACAGTACATACTCTTTCACAGGGCGTTTTTGCATAGTGATACATTTAAAGGGGACATATGATACTTTTTAATGATTTCTTTTTTTTTAATAGTGTGTAATGTCTCTGTTTGTGCATATTACTAGGATATTGGCTGTTTATTAGTAATTATAAAGCACATATTAATGCCTTATTCTGCATGACCTTATTTTACATCCCATAATCCTACCCAATACCTAAACTTAAAGGATTAGTCCACTTTCAAATAAAATTTTCCTGATAAAAAAACGGAACTGGTGCCGCGTTCGTTCCGTAAGTAGAATAGGGAAGGCGTAGGACATACAGCGTAAGCTTTTTGAAGAATACGGAAAGCGGAAGCACGTGCAAGGCAATCATTTGTGTTTATAAAGCATATACAGTTGTATTTTCTTTTGAAAATGACTGATCGTTTCTCTAGATAAGACCCTTATTCCTCGTCTGGTATTGTTTAAAGCCCTTTGAAGCTGCACTGAATCTGTAATTTTGACTAAGTCCACTATAAGGAGAATAATCCTGGAATGTTTTCATTAAAAACCTTAATTTCTTTTCGACTGAAGAAAGAAAGACATGAACATCTTTGATGACATGGGGGTGAGTAAATTATCAGGAACTACCTTACTACCTTACTATCTATTAATAAGCAGTAATTAGGAGTGTATTGAGGCAAAAGTTATAGTTAGTTAATAGTGAGAAGTGGACCCAAAACTAAAGTGAGACCGATCTGCATCAGTTAGTAAGATTTATTTATAACACTGTTCCTGAGAATTTCAACCCAAAAGTTAGCTTGTGTACTGTGCATTTTACAGACAGATTCCTGAACCTGGGAGAGTACAACTTTGGCTGTATACATCTAAATAAATAAAACATATACACTTCAGTATGTTTTTTAAAATGTATTTCATGTTTTCACTTTGAGATATAAAGTTGTTGTTACAGTGAAGAGAAATTAACCCATTATAACATCGTATCTGAAAGGTAGGAGAGTAACAAAATAAAAACTTACAACTGTGAAATGTTCTGCTCAAGTCACGCTTGCTAAATTGGTTCCAGTTTATATGCTTGATAATACGCATTTTAAGAATCTGACTCGGGTTTCAACGGATACTGGTGACGTTAATAACAGTGTGTTTACAACTGCTTTACAATCGTTGGAAGCTGAAGCTTGTGATTACTGTAAGGAGTGTTGCATTTCTGACATATGCTTGAGGTGTCTGGCCAATCACAATGCACAGGGCACGCTGGTCAATCAGAGCACTCAGGGGTTTCTGAAATGAGGGGTTTAAATCGGAACATTTCCGACAGACTGGGAATAGAGGTACTGAAATAATGTACTGTGCAGTATGTGAATAATGTTTTGTTTGAACATTAAAGTATGTTAACCTATCATATTACACCAAATAAACAAAATAATGAACTTAGCATTCCCTTTTAAAAGTTAATAGCCAAATTTATTAGATTAGGTTAGATATTATTATTCACTCAAACCCCTTTATCTGTACTTCTCTGCTTAACCTTTGGACTCGCAAATTTACCACTCAGGTATCTTTGGAAGTACTTATTTCAACATACTACAATTTGAGACACACTAACTATAAATTTGAATACTATTTAGTATGTGATATGGGATGCAGCAACAATGTTAAAATGAAGATTGTGACAAGGTTAGCATTTAACATAGTGTTATTTTGGTATTTAGAATAGTTTCTGTTATGTTAGAGTTTTGGGTGTTACCATTAGGGGCTTTCACTCCGGAGGAACCTTTTCATAGTTCCTAGAACTATTGGCTGAAGTACCCGGATTTTGCCGTGTTCGCACCGCAGGAACTAGGAATGGTTTTAGTTCTAGGAGCTCCTTTTGGGGGAACTAAATGAGCTCCTTCTATAGAGTAGGGTCTAAACCAGCACTATAGGAACTATCAGTGACGTGAGTGTATGTTGATTGGTCATACGCATGTCAAACACCGGCATACGGCAAAGGCATGTAAACATATTTACTTCACGAACATGGAAAAACAGTGATAACGGCATCTACCTGTTGTCTGCAGAGTTGTGTTCTTTTCTCAGCCTCAATGATATGTAATACTGAAAGTTGTCATAGGAGATTTCATCTCTTAGCCCCACTTTTTGCTCTTTCAGTCCCATAAATTATGCGTTTAAATTCCATCTCCGTTATCACAAATCCCACGAGACACAACAAACACAGCTCCGATCACAGCATCCTCCATCCACCGGCTTTTAGCGTTTGTAAATGCCGCACTTAAAGACGCCGCTACTGGCCTCTTCAGAGTTCCTATTCCCAGTGTGAATGCAACCAGGAACATGGTCCAGGGGAGAAATTAGTTATCGGGGAACTATCCTAGTGGCTAGAACTATGCGGTGTGAAAGCCCCTATTGTGGTTAATAGTGGAGCTTGTGCTAAAGTTGAGGATGGCTATGTAGTACAAGTTGTGCCACACACTGCCTTAAAAAGCAATTACTGCATAAATGTCAGTGATGGAATTCTGCATTTGCATGCCTTGCATTTTCTGCCAAAATTATGCATTACATGTGGTATGTATCTATGGCTGTGTCCGAAAGCTTAGGCAGCTGACCTGTTGCCTCGCTGCCCTATCAGCCAATGACTTTGCAGGCAGAGTTTGTGCACAAAGGTACATCACAAAACTGATTTCAGTGTAACGGTTTAATGAGCTACAGCAAAATAGAGAGCTTTGGTTAAAACTAAGCGAATATTTAATTACTATAATAGTAATTTCTCACTAGAAATGACATCAAAAGTGAAAAAAGTTGGTCAAAAATATACATTTACACACAAACTGACCAACTTTCATATGCCATCTTTATTTTTTAGCTCAACTGTCACAGAATGGAAAGCACAGGATTATGGGATAGCAAAGAAAGTGATGGATACATCAATACTGCCTTTAAAAATCAATCAGATGAAGGAATCTCAGGAGACAGGAAGTGAAACTAACTTTGGATTAAGACATGCCTTCATACCTTGGCATTTCATCCTCCAAAGGCAGCATTTATCCGTTTTCGGACACAGCCTATGTTTTGCTTGCTAACATGTGCTATTGTGCTAATAGTTATATATTTTATTGGGCAGGTGCTATTGTTGTATTCACATTTCTTATTTCTGCTACAAAAGTTATTTGAGTAAAGTTTATGGCTTAATTATTTAATCATAAGAAATCTCATCTCAAATGTGTTGAACCACTGGTCCCTACTAAATCAAGTTCAGCCAAAGCATACCTTTTTTTTTTATGTACATTGTATTTGAGTATTGCTATATCTGCAAAGCTTTCAGTTAGTTAAAACTAATTAATTTAGTTTATTTAAAATAAATTAAAACAACCTTTTTAATAACAAACCAGCTGCTCAAATAAATAAGTTTAATGTTTATATAATTAAACCAATAAGTGAGTTTTCAGTATTCAAAAATTCTGCTTTAATTCCACAACATCCTGTCAATCTTGTTCTCTTTGCTGTGTGTGATTATAGAGCTGGGAGCTGATCACAGCAGAGGCTAATCACACTGTAGCAGTCTGTCCGCCCGCGGCGGCATGACATGCCATGCCACAGTTACTTGCCAATATCTCTGGGTGAAGTTTAGATGCATCGTTAAATTCAGCCCTGACTCGACGTTTGACTTCCAAGTTTGTAGACAAGGAACATACGACTGCAAAGCAAATAACTGCACAGGCATTCAGCCTTGAAATGGAATCCACGGTGCGTCCATGTGATACACAAACGGAGGGTTGGCACTGTGAGAAAAGTCGAAAGAAAATTAATGTATGTACATACAGAGCAATACCGCTTAACCTTTCAGTCAGTAAGAACCCTCAAAGCCTAAAGTGCCACAATTCAACCAGAACATCTGGTGTGGGCTTATGTGGATATTTCTGCCGTTTTCACTGCCATTAACTGAATTCTGATGGAGCCACATTATACATGCAGTATTGATTGTTGAATAACTTCTGCAGCTCTTTGTGAGCTGACTTTCTTCTGGATAAAAAGTGTCTCTTTTGTCAAATAATGTTCATTATCATACTCATCTTGAAAAGAACAGCCCATTTTTGGAAGTGTACATGCATGCCAGTGTGGGCTGGAATAGGAACAAAAACTAGCGGCTCGAGGGTAGTTTGATATTGTTTTTCATTGTGACAATGGGTTAAGAGGTTGATAATGTACCGCTTTCCAGTTAACAACAGTGCTGTTATTGGATTGAAGTCTCTCTCTTTGTTCGTGGCTGTGATTATTTTGATTGAGTTTTATTTTTAGATTAAATTAATGCTGCTATTTCCTGTAGGTATTCTCTTTGATGTGAGACCTGTAAGGTTATTTTGTTGTTCTGCAGCTATTTAGAAGAAAGAATGAGACAAATTATGTTAAAGATATGCCAGGAAAACACAGTTAGTTATGTCAGTTTGCAATTCTAAAAAAAATGTATCATTAAGAGTTTAAAATTGGATTACACATAAATGGAACATGAGCTATTGTGCTTTGGCAGCTTTGTAAAGACTTGAAGATCATTACAGAAGCAGTTCTCAGTGTAAAATAACATGAATAATTTACAGATGAGTCATGAACTGGACACCATGTTCCTGGATCAACATATTTCGATCAACATTTCTGTTACAAAATGTAGCCATAGTCCTAACCCTACCCCTAAATCCTAACCCCACCCATAAGTTACCTTTAAAATCAGAGGGAAATGATAGGTGAATAACACTGATGTAGAAGCACCTAACCCTGGTTGAAAGCCTAAACTTGACTTAAACGGTAAACTTGCCCCTCAAATCTGATTGGTTGATTGGAATGTTGTTCCAGGTTCAACAGAGATGTTGTACTTGGCGAAATCATGTCCACCCCATGAACTATCATTTTGTTCAATCGTTGGTTTGAAATAATAGGGTCACACTTTAGATTTGGGTCTAATTCTTACTATTAACTAACTATTAACTATGACTTTTGCCTCAACAAACTCCTACTGCTTAGTAATAGTTAGTAAGGTAGTTACGTTTAGGTATTGGGTATGATTAAGGGATGTAGAATATGGTCATGCAGAATAAGGCATTAATATGTGCTTAATAAGTACTAATAAACAGCCAATATCCTAGTAATATGCATGTTAATAAGCAACTAGTTAATAGTGAGAAGTGGACCCTGAACTAAAGTGTATGTGTAAGGCTAACAAAGACGAAATACAGGAAAACTGTGCCTGGATATACAGGAAAATGGAACATAAGCCCTATTCGCACAGGATTAGCATTATCTGGGGACCTTGTGTGATTTAGAAATTAAAATTTTGTGTGCCGCATTCGTACGGGATAAGCGAAGCTTGTGATTTTACTCGAATTTACTGACTTATCTCCCGGATGTACACTATTTTGGATAGGTTATTGCTTGGAAATGTCTTGTCGATATATGTGTAGCTGTATGATATATCATAAATGGAAGAATGTTCCTTACCGCATACTGCTATACATGTCATCCATCTTCATCTTTTTGTTTTCACTCTTCTGATGGTTTTCAGCTTTCTCTTTCTGCAAATTGTATAGTTGTATGGTGTAGGGCTGCACCATTTATCGCAATTAAACCACACGCGTTTTGGCAAAGGCTGCAATTATTTTATGCGCAGCTTGTCAGAGCTGTACGGCTCTGTGATCAGTAGTAAATGCTTCTCCATCTGAAAGCCAGAGGGCGCTCTCACGCAGAAACTCAAAATATGCCCTGCCGCAGAGGAAGATAACACGCGTCATATCGCTTTAGCTGAATAAACAGAAGAATGAAATGCTTTGACTAATAAACACACGACTGCCTTATTCTGTGTTAGAAGCCACATCATCTCACAGAAGGATGCTCAACTGTCATTATGAAGTGAGTTTTGGAGTAAAAACATGTTATTAAATGCTGTCTTTTGTTGGACAAGATGTTAATAAATGCCTCTCATGTTTCTAAAGATGAAAAGCGTGTTGCTTTTTCAAATGTACATTATAAGCGATTCAAACTCGCAGTGCTTTCAGATGGATTAGCATTTGGAGTCATACTTCATTGACAAGCTACACATAAAAAAATAATCACAGCCTTTGTGATTTCATAATCACACTAAGAACCGCGTTTAAATTCAGTGTTATTTTTCGTATCGTGCGATAAATTGCGCAGCCCTAGTATGGTGTATAGCGATTTGACGCAGCACCCAAAATACCATCACTCCAACGCAGCCTCCATTTTGATTGTTAGTCTTAGCTGATGCATATGTTCACTTTAAATGTAGCACATTTTAAAGGTAAAACAACACTGGACTGTTCATGGAGAAGAGGGGGTTTATTTATTACCAACTTTACTCGTCTTGTACTTCACCACTAAGCTACAGTGTTATCATGGCTCTGCAATGCTCTTAGGAGTTTGCCCTCTGATTTACCATTCAATCTCTTTTGCTCTCTCTCTCTGCTCCTCAGATAGTCTCCTCGTCTGCTTGATTCTTATTCGTAGAGTGATTATCATTCTTTCTCTCTTTTGTTCTTTAGCTTGCTAAATCATCACCATCGATTTTCCTCCCTTCCATTGTTGCATGGCCCCTTTGTGCAGGGAGTGATAGTCCACTAATGAAGGTGTGTGTTTTTTTCTAGATGCATCATTAAGTGTTATGGAGCATCTATGTCCAGTGCCGCCCCCTCTTTTCTAGCACATTAACCAAACCCCATGTTACAGATTCTCCTTTAAAGACAATATTATGACTCTCTATAGAGTCTGAATATTGATGATGATTTGTGCTGTCGCTATGATACACTGGTACACTGAACATCCAGCCTATTTGCTGTTCAAAAGTGCCACTGATCACAATCAATAGGCACTGTGCCTAGTCACAATGGGCCAGTGAAGCTCTTTTGGGGATCTGGATTAGTGCATCTGTCCCAAAGAGATATAGAAACATAAAAAAATGGAGCATGTGGTGCTTTAAAAGTGACAGAGAGAAAGTAATGAATGCTGAAAGACCTGTTCAAGGATAGTGCATTGACCCCAGGCATAATGCACACAGGATGACTTAATGAAATGTGTAAGGATGGCAGCTGAATCCAATCTGCTCATGCTCTCCCCTTCACTGTCACCTGTTTGACTGGGGGACCGTGGTCCTGACAGGCCAATTAGATTCATATTTGCATATCTCTTTCGCTCCGTTTGCCTTGTTCGCAGGAGCGTAAAATAGGCTAATAAGGCGGCAGAACCTGTGTTCAGCAAGATTCATTCAGAATGCTTTTAAAGTGTGACATTCATGTGCTTCCCCTCCACCTATGACTGGGCCCGGGCACGGGTGGATTGCTGATGGAATCTGAATCCCACCAAAATAAATGGAAATGCATCCATTGTTTCTTCCTGAGTTTCTTTTTTTGTCCTTGGTAAAATTTTGAGTTGCTTTTCCATTCAAAGTCTGGCTGACTCACTTTGACACACAATTTTTCTCTCAAAGGCAAATGAAATTAAAATGCCTGTTATGCTTTTTCTAGTATTAACCTTTCATGCAGTGTGTAATATAGCTGTTTGTGAATGTAAAATGTCTGCAAAGTTCTAAAGATCAAAGTACATGACAAATAAAGTTATTGTCTGCTAAAAGAAAGAATCTATTCTGAGCTGCTGAAACTAGTCGACAGCAATTCCATTCTCACTTCCTGTTTGCAAATTTGCATAATGCCAGCCTGTGGTTTTCATTGGCTGCCCATGAACAATGTCTACTTTGACCCTCCCTCAAACACTGCAGTTGTAGCTGAGGCCTGGAAGAGTTTGGTTTGTGTTGTCGACATGTCGAGAAGATGCTCTTTTCTGCGCTGCAAATCTACTTTGCTGCACTTCAAAAGCGTGAGGACTCCAGCTGGAATTGATACGTTAAAACCGACGCCATTGTTACTGTTCGCATCATTGTGCATCAAGTGCTGGTACAGATATGGTAATGGATATGGTAGACCAATCACAACAGACTAGGCCATCTGACCAATCAGAACAGAGGAAGCTCTTGGAAAGAAGGGGTTTGGAGAGACTGAATCCTTTATCAAATCATTTCAGACACTGTGAGAAAAGAGGTTTTTTGATCTTAGATGCATGTAAACCTATTGTAGGAGACTAGGAACCTTTAAAATAGAATAATAGGGGCACATTAATAATAAGTAATTTTGGATAAACAAATTTCATATTTCTAGGTCCACTGGGAGCCTGCCTTTCCTTTCCTTTCCTTTCCTTTCCTTTCCTTTCCTTTCCTTTCCTTTCCTTTCCTTTCCTTTCCTTTCCTTTCCTTTCCTTTCCTTTCCTTTCCTTTCCTTTCCTTTCCTTTCCTTTCCTTTCCTTTCCTTTCCTTCCCTTCCCTTCCCTTCCCTTCCCTTCCCTTCCCTTCCCTTCCCTTTCCCTTTCTTCCCTTTCCCTTTCCCTTTCCCTTTCCCTTTCCCTTTCTCTTTCCTTGATATTAAAGGGATGTTTTACCCGAAAATAACAATTGTTCCAATGTTGTTTCAAATCCATATGCATTTTCCAACATAATGTGTAGTATTAGTAGTTAACCAGCTGGAAAACATAACTTTCACATTACATTATGTTTTTATGATGTTTACAAATGAATTAATTAATACAATTTCAGATCATTGCAATGAATTTCAATTTATTTTCAGTTGTCCAAGACATTTTGTCCAAGACATTTTGTGTTCGTTTTAAGAAAGGAAACACTTGTTTGCACCAATGGACAAATTTGATGAATTAATTCCATATGTATTTATGCAATACAAATTACAGATATGCTGTATAGTGTGTCATATCATTGTTTAAATTACAGTAATTGGGAGCAGAGTTATTTAGCAGAATATCCAAGCTGTTTTTCCATAAGTATTGAAAAATGCTAAACCGGTTCAATTTGATTTGAGTATCTGGGATTGTCAATCTATAAAAAGTGCCACTGAAACCCTTTGGGGGATCGGATTTGTGCATCTGTCCCAAAGAGATATAGACACATAGAAAATGGTTTGTATTGTGCTTTAAACCTGACAGAGATAATTTCAGTGGTTGTGCACAATATTGTATGACTTTTAAAGCCATACAGTAGATTTGTGTGAGGAGAAGACTTTCAGGAAGCCAGTTTTGAGTGAACTGGCCCTTAAATGTTATTCAGTGGCTTGGTTAAGTTTGGTGGGAGGAAAGACCATGGGACAGAATTCAAGGTGAGCTCTGGGATTGCTTTTTCTGTAGCGGGAACCTCGTTGTCCCTCATCTCAGATGACACTCAGGACAAATAATAATGGTAAATTGTCAAGGACTAGGTCAGAGAAACACTCTTCGCGACTGTGTCGTATGAGTTATGTTGGGGTGGAGATACCAGTAGGCTCTTCCATTCCCCAGGCTTTTCAAATATTCATGACCTTTCTTGTAGCAGTACAGAGGGTGCAAAAGCAGTTCGTGGCCTCATACATAATGAAAGGGTAATGGACATTCATCATATCTTTTTTGAGACATAGTACTTTAACGGCTTTAAGTGAAATCGAATGCCTTGGGCACCAGGCACTGTGATTTCTTTCTTTTTTTATGCTCTCTTTTTTCTTCCCGTCATTTGAGCGACATGACTTACTGATGAGCACTCAGGCCTGACATTTCTCAATAGCCGAGCTTAAAGAGTCTCGATGACTTATCAAACGCTAGCAGCATGCTAAAGAGATTGGTGGTGGATGACACATTGGCCAAGAACTATCATATTGAATGTCATGTTTTAGGTGCACAGTGTTTTCTGGTGACTAACTCAGAGAAATATCAAACGCTGTATCCGTTTGATCTAAATCTGCTGGATTTTTCACAATAATATCACAATATTACTGTTTTCACTGTATTTTTGTTCCAATAAATGCAGCCATGGTGATCATAAGAGACTTCTTTCAAAGACATAAATAAAATAAACAAAATAATGACTTTATTCAACAATATCTAGTGATGGGTGATTTCAAAACACTGCTTCATGAAGCTTCGAAGCTTTACGAATCTTTTGTTTCGAATCGGTGGTTCGGAGCGTGAATCAAACTGCCAAAGTCACGCCACCCAGTGGTAAACCATTGAAATTTCTAAACACTTATGATGTAAAGAAACCTCGTTTACTGAAATCACATAACTTTTTCAGTTTGATACATGCTCCGAACCACTGATTCAAAACAAAAGATTCGTAAAGCTTCAAAGCTTCATGAAGCAGTGTTTTGAAATCGACCATCACTAGATATCGATGAATAAAGTCATTATTTTTTTGCCGCATTTAAAGTATTCTTGTCGCTTCATAACATTAAGGTTGAACCACTGTAGTCACATTAACTGTTTTAAATATGTCTTTAGTAGTTTTCTGGCCATCTGAAAATGTTAATTATCTTGCTGGCAATGGAGGCCTCACTGAGCCATCAATTTTATCAAAATTTGTGCTTCAGAACACAAATTTTAAACCATTAATTTGTGTTCTGAAGATGAACGAAGGTCTTATGGGTTTGGAATGGCATGAGGTTGAGTAATTAATGACAGAATTTTCTTTTTTGGGTGAACTAACCCTTTAAGTCATTTGTTTCAAAATTAGAAAGGCCAATAAGTGTCCATTCAGCCGGGAGCATTTAGACGAGGGCAGGGAATCATCAAGTCTTAAAATAAGATACGTCTACATGGTTTAATCCAGGGACTAATTAATTCCTCTGTATCTTCTTCCTCCACCTATTTAACGTTTGCACATGTGGACAGACAAGGTTTGGGGTCAATTACAGTGGTGTAATTATTGTAATTGGCTTATTTCCAGCCCATTACCCTTCTTTATGTCGCCCTTAACATTTTGTAATTTGATGTGCAAATGATCATGAGATCACATTGATGAATGATGCAGCACGTCTGAGAGAGTTCACTGCCATTAATACTGCCGGAAGACATGCTGTCTAAAGCAAGGTGAGAGGAAAAACTCACCTGCTGCAATTGGTACAAGGCTTCAGGGCACGTGATATCATGTTGAGGTGCAAATTTAGCTGATCCAAAAATGAAAACTCTGTGATCATTTACTCACCGTCATGTCGTTCCAAACTTGTAAGACTTTCTTTCTTCTGCAGAACACAACATTTTTTGTCCATACAGTGAAAGTTAATGGGGTTCAATTTTGTTTACTTCAAAATATCTATTGTGTTTTGCTGAAAAAGTGCCAATGGGAGTGGAAAGTTCTGCACGTAATCTACTGACAACGCACAAATTAATGAACACAGACGCAGCCGGATAATTTCCATAATGATCAACGCAATCTACCAAGAGCAGCGCAAATAAGTGTCTGGTTTAAGACATGCTTTTTTTGGGTGGTAAATAATG